>BPTQ01000008.1:367124294-367417128 GCA_019973895.1 Chrysanthemum seticuspe | reverse complement strand
GCAGCTCTTTCGCGAGAAGCTTTTAGACCTTCAAGAGGAGGGTCCGATAAATTAAGAGCTCGGCGCTCTGAGCAAAGGCCTGCACCAGGCGATTTGCTAGATTGTTGAAAAAACAAAAGGACCTGTTTGGGAATTTAGAATGGGTAACTATGCTGAAATTCCCTACTCATCTACAAAGTAACGTGGCCACCTTGGTACGTTCAACTTCCCTTTGAATCCGCAACTATATCATATTGATCCTTAACTTTTTTTTAACAATCTAGCAAAAGTCTATAACAAGTATATCAGTCTCATATAAACTTCCAAACTGAGTGTGCAGTGTGATATGCATTAGCAAGGCTCAGATCTGTAAAAAGGTTGGATAAACACCGGAACATCAGGATATAACCGCCATGGCTGCAAAATAATGTAATAAAATTGCCATGCCAACATACGGTAAATCACATCATTTGCATATCAAATAAGATAATCGTCATCACAGCCTTTTGCATATCACAAATAAACACATGTGGCCCAAAATAAACCAACTCCCTTTGAGCAAAAGCCTGCACCAGGCGATTTGCTAGATTGTTGAAAAAACAAAAGGAACTGTATGGAAACTGAGAAGGGTTAATTATGTTTTTTGAAATCATAATTATAGTTTTGCTAGATTGTTAAAAAAAGTTAAGGAACAATATGATATAGTTGCGGATTCAAAAGGAAGTTGAACATACCTCTATCACATCATCTGATTGATTTATTAAGATATATCATCACAGCCTCTATCAAAGTAAGACACTTATGAACAAAATAGAGTTTATACATGCAAAGGAAATGGTCAAAAAAGTTAAATGTCAATATGTTATAAGCAAGCAAGTGGAGACAGCTTAGTACTTTGAACGTCCACTCGAAATCCCATTGCCATGTCTACGAAATGGCTGCAAAGATTTGCACCAAACCTATTGCTATGACAGTGACATAGGAATGGGTTTTCGAGGGGAAGCTCAAAGTACCAAGTGTAAATAATTATCGATTCTACGAAAGTGTATGTGTTGAATGGGATAATGAAGGAGTGTGGCCTGCCATGAACAATACACACTATATCATTATCGCAATCAACACACCTCATAAAAAAGAAACACAATCAAACCCTTTCTGAGATCCCCTACTGGTCCTTTTGTCGTTTCAACTCCCTTTGTGCAATTGCCTGCACCAGGAAAATTGCTAGATTGTTGAAAAAACAAAAGGAACAGTATGGGATCTCAGAAAGGGTTTGATAGTGTTTTTAAGATCATAAAAAAAGTGTTTTCCTAAAAAAGAAGCATAGTTAACCCTTCTGAGTCCCCATACATTAACATTTAACTATGCTTTTTATATTTACTAAACTGCATACCTTATTGACTATTATGCGATCACAACAACAACAACAACAACAACAACAACAAACAAAATTCAATAGCGTAGTGCGAAAGGATAGAGAAAGCATATGACAAAAACAAAAGGCAATAGCGTAGTAAAAAGAAAGCAAGCAAACAAGCAAACAGGGCATACAGGAAAAAGAAACACGCACAAGTACGCCGTAAATACGCCAATAGCAAAGCGCAACAGACATAAAACCAAAAAGCCCAGGCACACCAAAAGCAGGCCAACAAAAGGGGGCAACACAGAGCAAATCAAAGTAGCACACGAGCCATAAAGCTAAAATTAACCATTGTACTGATCATTGATCATTGATCATTTACATATAATTACTTATATAAACAAAGTAGCAGTTAATAGCAAGCATCCATACAACCATCAACTATACATCATCAAAACACAAAAAAAAACTTCCAAAGCTTCCTATGCTCCATCTTTAGACTCATCAACTTCATCCAAATCTTCCAAGAAATCCTCCTTCTCCGACAGACTCCGACGACATAGCACCAAAAGCTGAACCAGCAAATCAATCTTCCTTCGATCCTTCAACTGTATCTCACGAAGGGCAAACTCACCAGTTGCTGCAACAGCATTGAAACGAGTAAACAATCTACCAGCCTCATCGATTGTCTGTTCTTTTTTGGCAACAGTTTCCCTCAGAATGCTGCTCTCTTCTCCCATCCGCTCGATCAACTTTTTCTCCTCTGCTATGTCTTGCAATATCAACAACCTGAAAGCATCGCTGAGCTTGCCGGATTCAGTGGCGGCTTTCATTTCATCGATATAGGTGTGGAAGACATTTTGTGTGTTTAGGGGTAAAATTATTGATAGTTGTGTGTTTAGGGTTAAAATGATTGATACTTGTGGGTTGATTTTATGGTTAGGTAAGTATACATAATTACAATGTACCTCACAATTTGCACAAATAATCACAAAAAAACACTTAAGAGGCATCGGAAAATTTATTTTGGGTGTTACTGTAGCCCTTTCATATTCTTCCATGCATAAATGTGATATGCAATAGTTCAAAAAAAAAAGAAAAACGTGAGATGCAGGAGAAGTATTTAGGAAGATATCTAATATTCCAATTTAAACCCTTTTATTTTCATTGGATATAAACCAGCCCCTATATACTAGGGGTGTTCACGGGGCGGTTCGGCTCGGTTCGGTTAGAGATTTTAACTATCCATCACGGGGAGGGTAGTTCATTCTACTATCCAAAACTGAACCGTACTAGGCGGGTAATCGGACATGCGGGTATCCGAAATGAGGGGTTACCCGCGGTTCGGATCACGGTTAACCATTCAAAAAAATTAATCGAATCGAATCGGGCGAACAATAACATAAATTAGAACGTAATATGTCATTTTAGTAAAATTAAATAACACTAAAGATATTAGAATAATAGTAATGTTGTTGTGTCGCAATAGCAACATTCAAATTACCATATCTAACAAAATAACTAATACTAATTATTTGACGTTTATAGATTAAGATCACATTAATCATATGTAATCCATGGACGTTAGTAAATGATCAAATTAGATAAGTAAAAATGCATTATGAACCGTGATAAGCGGGTTTTTCGGTTTCGGGTTTTCTCGGTTTCAGTTTCTTCGGTTATCGGTTTTTAGCGGTTATCGGATTTGCTCAACTTCTTAAAATTTGTGTCATCTGCAATACATCGACCAAAATCAAAGTTAGTCATCTTTGCAATGTAGCACATTGACCAAAATCAAAGTTAGTCATCATTACTATGTAGTCATCTACAGTAGAACTGAAGAAGACTAATCTTGCTTTATAGACACTACAACTTTGGCAAACAATGAATGCGGTGGTTATTAATTTGCGAACCATGCAAATTTGCATAACAAAACCCACGTAAACATTACCCGACAAGGTTACAACAACATTACGCAACAAGAATTGCTGACACAATAGGATGCTGACACATATGATAACATCAATTGCAATACCTTACATGTAACTACTTGCATACAATATTACGTAAATTGCTGACACTAAAGGATGCTGACACATATGTTTAGCCATACTATATGAGTTAGGGGTTGTTTACTTTTTTGAAGACTTTTTTCGCCCGTTTATACACGTTTATACACAGATTTGTACGTTTATACACGTTTTTGTCTGTTTTAATACGTTTTCGTACGTCTTTGTCCCCTTTAATCTGTTTTTATACGTTTCCGTTTTTGTTTACAGTTTTTCGTCCGTGTTTACACGTTTTCGCTAGTTTTTTCATGTTTCCGTACGTTTGAATACGTTTTAATCTGTTTTACATATTAACGTACATTTTCAAACGTTTCATACATTTTAATATGTTTTACATATGTTTTCGTCCGATTTACCCCGTTCTCATCCGTTTTTACCCATTTTCGTATGTTTTTAAGAATTTTTCAACCGTTTTCAAAGGTTTTCTTACAGTTTTACACAGATTCGTACGTTTATACACGTTTTTGTCTGTTTTAATACGTTTTCTTACGTCTTTGTCCCTTTTAATCGGTTTTATACGTTCCCGTTTTTGTTTACAGGTTTTCGTCCGTGTTTGCACGTTTTCGCTGGTTTTTTCATCTTTTAGTCCGTTTGTATAACTTTTTACACACATTCGGCCGTTTCCAGCTGTTTTGCACGTTTTCGTCCCATTTACCCCGTTTTCATCCGCTTTTACCCATTTTCGTATGTTTTTAAGAATTTTTCAACCGTTTTCAAAGGTTTTCTTACACTTTTACACAGATTCGTACGTTTATACACGTTTTTGTCTGTTTTAATACGTTTTGGTCCGTTTTCTTACGTCTTTGTCCCCTTTAATATGTTTTTATACGTTTCCGTTTTTGTTTACAGTTTTTCGTCCGTGTTTACACGTTTTCGCTAGTTTTTTCATGTTTCCGTACGTTTGAATACGTTTTAATCTGTTTTACATATTAACGTACATTTTCAAACGTTTCATACATTTTCATATGTTTTACATATGTTTTCGTCCGATTTACCCCGTTCTCATCCGTTTTTACCCATTTTCGTATGTTTTTAAGAATTTTTCAACCGTTTTCAAAGGTTTTCTTACACTTTTACACAGATTCGTACATTTATACACGTTTTTGTCTGTTTTAATACGTTTTGGTCCATTTTCTTACGTCTTTGTCCCTTTTAATCGGTTTTTATACGTTCCCGTTTTTGTTTACAGGTTTTCGTCCGTGTTTGCACGTTTTCGCTTGTTTTTTCATCTTTTAGTCCGTTTGTATAAATTTTTACACACATTCGGCCATTTCCAGCTTTTTTGCACGTTTTCGTCCCATTTACTCAAACATTATGTTTGTAGGTTGCTAATTATGGAAGCCATGGCTTAAAATCTAAATAATTTTGTGTCAACTCAAGAAGCGAACTTAATTATCCATTTTCGGTTTAAAACCATATGTGTCAACCCAAGAATCAAGCTTAATTTCGGGTCAACACAAGAAGCGAACTTAATTCATAATCGGTTTTCGGTTCGCTTTGGTTTAATTATAGTTCGGTTCGTTTCGGTTTTTGTGTTGACCAAAATAAAAATATAACCGATTTAACAAAACAAAACCCGATAATCGAACGGATCAACACCCCTAATTTATAGTCATAGTTTAAAAGAAGGAGGACTTAGTTTGCCGTTTTTAAACATTAGGTCCTTAGAGATTGGTGGATCTTAGGGATGACAGGGAGGCTGCGAGGTCTAAGCTGCAGGGGTTGAATGATCTCATTACTCAATCTTAGGAGGAAATCGATACCAAGGAAGAACAAATTCAGGCGATGAATGGTTAAAGGGTTTCTCGCTATGGAATGAGATGTTTTCTTTTGCTCTAGTGTCATCTGTTTATGTCTAATGTCTAATGTCTAATGTCTTGGTTTAATGGGATGGTATGTAGATATATTAACAATGGAATATGTATGGATCTTTTGATGGTTTATCCATACGAATGCTAATTATGTTTGTTAATATAAGTAATGTGTTCGCTAGTTTGTTTCATCTTTTTTTTCATGTTGTTTTGAATTTAGGAATTGGTTGTGGTGTTTAAGTTCATATTCGCACTAGTAGAATGTATTATTGTAGGATTAGGATGTTCAATTATTTTTGATTGAACCACTAGATTTAGGGTGTTTTTGTTGTTGTTTTTGCTTTAAGTTAATTGCATTTACATGTTTTCTTGATTTTTTTTTACTGCTAGAGGATGTTAGAGCTTATCTAATTGCTTATAAATAGCTTATTTATAGGCTTAAAGTAAGGTCTTAGGACTGTTTGATATATCAGCAGTTCTTGGTTTGATTTGCCTATTTTTGTGCTTAATTGTTTATCTGGAACTACTTATTAGTTATAGTTGCTTAATTAGTTGCTTTAAGTCCATTTTTAGCTTTTGATTGTTCATTTGTATGCGCCATGTGGTGATTTTAGTATATCTGCAGTTATATGTGTCTTTGACACAGCTGGTTTGAAGTAATATGGGTGTTTGGGACTGTGGGTAAGCACCATTTCTGTCAGGGGTGTTTTTTGTTTCAAAAATTCTTTGATTTGGAGCCACATTTTAAAATTATCAAATTTGGAGCCAAATTTTAGCCAAAATTTTTAAAATTACTTTGGAAATTATGGTTTCCTTAATTGAAAAACTGCCCCATCATTAGCCCTATTTTTACTCCAATAAATCAGGCTTCAAGCAAAACAACCAGAACTTCAATTTTTACACCATTATTTACCAATTAAGTTTACTAATTTTCTTTAACACATTACTTCTGACGAATCATGTCAACGCAAATCAATTATCCGGATGATTTGGTTTATTCTGATCGTGAAATTGAAAACACTTTAGAATATGAATCAGAGACGTATTCAGATGAGGGTGAGGATGCTGGAAACAACCATTCAAATGCGAATGTTGTTAAGAGTGGCATAACTAGGTTAGCTAAGTTTCGCAGGGAATATGAAAAAACAGACGGAATAAAGGTCAGTGTAACCTTCGATGCACTGGATAGGTTATCAGGAAAAAACAGAGCATTGTTTTCAAGTTTTTTGGGTGATTTGGTTAGTGAGCATATAGGTGTCAGGATTCTAACCTGGAGGAAGGTTGATTCAGAAGCAAGAGATAAAACGTGGGACGAAATCACGATACACATATACTTTTTTTTTAACTAGTAGTGGCTTGGCTGTCGTAGATACAAGGTGTTAATAAGTTTATCTCTGCATTTACAGTATGTGCAACTAATTAACAACAATTTGTTAATCTTTGCAGCGATATTTTGATGTTGACTTGACGGTCAGAAAGCTGATAATGAATCGTCTTGGTCAACTCCTAAGGAATTTCAGAATGAAATTGATACAAAAATACATATTGCCCAACCAAAATACCCTTTCAAAACTAAATGAAGTCCCGGCAAAGTATAGTGCAATTATAAAAGCCGAAGATTGGGTTAATTTTGTAAACTACATAGCCAGCGAGGAATACAAGGTGCTAATTATTCATTTTTATTCAAGTTCAAATATCTTTCACCTTTTCATATGTTTCCATATGTATTAGTTGTATACTATCAGCATTAGTACATCTAAACGCCGTATGATTTTGTGTTGCAAGGTGAGATCAGCAAAAGCTAAAGTGTCGCGTTCCAAGTCTGTTTATGACCATACAATGGGACGAGGTGGATACGCCCGTGTGATAGAAAAAATGGTAACAGTAAACATTTGCACATTTGCATTTAATAGCATCATACTTTCGTTTATATTCGTTTATCTTACATTTGTATGTATTTGACGTTTATAAGATCGAGAGTAAAGAAATTGAACCAGATGAAGAACCACCGCGTGGTACGCTGTGGTTGAAAGGAAGGGTGAAAAAAGACGGAGAATATCATGATGATGATATCAGATCAGTGGGAGAAAAATTTGTAAGTTTGACTGCAAATTTTATTATTATGTTTGTTTAGTTATAAGTTAATACTGCTACTGTATTACTTAAAACTGCTAGTTATAAGTTAATACAGGTAGTGTTTTAGTTAATACTTTTAGTTAATACTGCTACTGTATTACTTAAAACTGTTAGTTATAAGTTAATACAGGTAGTGTTTTAGTTAATACTTTTAGTTACAAGTTAATACTGGTAGAATTAAATAACCTATTTCCCATATTGTGTGTGCAGAAAGAAACGGACGACAAGATCAAACAAGGAATCTTGAAGCTTGATCATGGCACTGATGCCATGACAGTTGTATTAGGTAAGGAAAATGGAGGATATGCGAGAGGAGTGGGAGGTGGATTAACCTACAAGAGGTATTTTGATCTGCCTCGAATCAGACAAGCATCTGATGAAAGACTGGTGTTACTTCAAAGTGAACTTGATAATGAGAGGCGCCAACGTCAAGAAAAAGATGCGGTAATACAGGATTTGATGAAACAATTGGCTGCACAAAGGGGCAGTTGCAGTCAACTTCAACTCCATTGACAAAAACGGAAGTAAGACATAAGAAAGTAACATTCCATCTTTTTTTACCCTCTTAAATACTGCTGCAGTCTTCTTAAATAATTTATATTTCAGGTGTCTCCGGTGAACATTAATCTTTTAAATAGCAGTGCTGATGAGGATGCCGGAACACGTGTTGTTGGACGTGAGAAAGTTGCGAGCATTGAGAAGTCTAATGGACTTGCAACTTTGGAAAAGGAAATTCAAATAAGTGTAAGTAATAAATCATTCCCTTGGTATTTTTGAATTCTACATACATGTATTATTTACCGTGTATTATATATATATATAGGAAACTGTTAAATCTGTCGCATCTAAGAAATCGACTAGATCAAAACGAAAGGATTCTTCACGTCAACTTTCCGAATCACAAGAAAAAGAGTCTCCATTAACAGTACTACCACAAGTATGTATTTAAACATTTTCATATGTTCTTTAGTTTAATTAATTACTGATACATATATACATGCAACAAATTATCTTTTTAGGTAATTAAGTGCAGACTGTGGCACTTAAAGAAATCAACTATTATTGCGGAGGGTACCGTGTACAAAACTGATGGAAAACAAATGCTTCATAACAAACCGCTCCCAAAGGATTGCTACAGAGTGTCTATTGAAAAATCTTTAGTGGATGCAGCATGCATACCGGATGTAGGAAGTAACGGTTTCAAAACAGTTAAGGATGCAGTAGGTGGTTTTTATGCATGGCCAAAGGATCAAGTGGTTTTCGATGAAAAGGTACATAGATGCATGTGTTTTATAAACCTACATATATCATTCTTCATATTTAATTCAGTGTTTGATACACACAGCTTTTTTTTCCTACAGGTAACACCACCAAGTACCATAAAACAGATTGGTGAGAACAGAACTGCACCTAAATTACAAACGAAGCGCTACGTCTCTAGTGATGCCATGCAAAAGGAAGCTAAGAAGATCAAGAGTCAGAAGTCGTTAAATTATTGAGAATTTTATTATGTACGACATTACAATTTTATATACATTCCAATTTTATTGTATTTGAATATATTTTGAATATATTTTTATATATTAGAATTTGTTTTGATATATATTGATTTCTTATATGTGACTAAAAGATTCATATAGTCACAATTATTAACACTTTTTGGTCACAGTTTGCTTAATTCGATGCGTGACTAAATGTTAGAAAGGGCCACACAAATATAAAATTAATGTGGCCATTGGATGATCAATAGTCACACAAAACACACATTTCATCACTTAAAACACCATATGGTCACACTTATTAACACTTTTAGCCACTTTATGATTAATTGTATGTGACTAAATACCCAAAACAAACATGCTTTGTGTGACTAAATGTTAGAAAAGGCCACACAAACATAAATTTCAAGTGGCCATTGGATGATCAATAGTCACATAAAAGACATATTTCTTCACCTTAAACAACATATGGTCACACTTACTAACACTTTTTGCCACTTTATGCTTAATTGTATGTGGCTAAATACCCAAAACAAACATGCTTTGTGTGACTAAATGTTAGAAAAGGCCACACAAACATAAAATTCATGTGGCCATTGGATGATCAATAGTCACACAAAACACACATTTCTCCACTTAAAACATCATATGGTCACACTTATTAACACTTTTGGCCACTTTATACTTAATTGTATGTGACTAAATACCTAAAACAAACATGCTTTGTGTGACTAAATGTTAGAAAAAGCCACACAAACATAAAATTCATGTGGCCATTGGATGATCAATAGTCACACAAAACACACATTTCTTCACTTGAAACACCATATGGTCACACTTATTAACACTTTTGGCCACTTTATGATTAATTGTATGTGACTAAATACCCAAAAGAAACATGCTTTGTGTGACTAAATGTTAGAAAAGGCCACACAAACATAAAATTCAAGTGGCCATTGGATGATCAATAGTCACACAAAACACATATTTCTTCACTTAAAACACCATATGGTCACACTTATTAACACTTTTAGCCACTTTATGGTTAATTGCATGTGACTAAATACCCAAAACAAACATGCTTTGTGTGACTAAATGTTAGAAAAGGCCACACAAACATAAAATTAATGTGGCCATTGGATGAGCAATAGTCACACAAAACACACATTTCTTCACTTAAAACACCATATGGTCACACTTATTAACACTTTTGGCCACTTTATGATTAATTGGATGTGACTAAATACCCAAAAGAAACGTGCTTTGTGTGATAAATGTTAGAAAAGGACACACAAACATAAAATTCAAGTGGCCATTGGATGATCAATAGTCACACAAAACGCACATTTCTTCACTTAAAACACCATATGGTCACACTTATTAACACTTTTAGCCACTTTATGGTTAATTGTATGTGACTAAATACCCAAAACAAACATGATTTGTGTGACTAAATGTTAGAAAAGGCCACACAAACATAAAATTCATGTGGCCATTGGATGATCAATAGTCACACAAAAGACACCTTTCTTCACTTGAAACACCATATGGTCATACTTATTAACACTTTTAGCCACTTTATGATTAATTGTATGTGACTAAATACCCAAAACAAACATGCTTTGTGTGACTAAATGTTAGAAAAGGCCACACAAACATAAAATTCAAGTGGCCATTGGATGATCAATAGTCACACAAAAGACATATTTCTTCACCTTAAACAACATATGGTCACACTTATTAACAATTTTTGCCACTTTATGCTTAATTGTATGTGACTAAATACCCAAAACAAACATGCTTTGTGTGACTATACTGTGTTTATGGTCACTAATACGGATTACTCCAACAAAATTTGTACCTAATTAGTTACACATGTTACGGTTTTGGTTACTCTTTTGCAATAGAGACTAAAAAAAAAGTCAAACACGTGACCATAGGGTACCTATGGTCGCGCGACCTTTAGTCACACACGGCCGAAAAAACATGTGTGACTACGTGTATATCGTCACACATATTCAGTGTGGCCAAATCCACTTTTTGTTCTACTGGTAAGTGAGTTTAAGGTTATGGCATAAGCTCTTCAGCTTTTCATAATAGCAATATTACAACTTAGGCCCTTGTGTTCCTTCATTCCATTGATGGAGACTAACACATAAATGTGTTAATTGAGCTCTGAACATCGTATGTAGTAATATTACGGCGTAACCTATTGGGAATTTACGCCGTAATTCTTGAGCTGTGTTGACTTAGTCTTCATGTAGTTAATCCATAGTTACGGCGTAATGAGAGTGATGAGTTATGCCGTAGTTCCTATCTGTCCAACATACTTCTTGAATATTTTCATTAATAACCTTTCAATTTCTCCTCTCTTCATTCCAATGCCTCATTTATCCTAAACTGTAAATATGAACCAATATAAACGAATTAAATACCATATTAATATAAATGAGGTCATAAACATGGGAATTTGATTCATAAAATATCAGGAAAATTTGATGTTAAGCGCGGTATACATGTGTTGTATACTTGTATGTCTACAAATAGAGTGCATAGTAAAAATGTGTAGAAATGAAAAAGAATCTTATGAATGAGATTAATAGTGTGATTGTTTATAGCCACACCATAATAACAATATAAAACTCATTATAACTCTTAGTGTAATGTTCATATCCGATGACGAGGTCTAACTCGGACGGCTTGTACCAGTCGTTTATAGATTGAGCCATGTGGTGCGCCGTGCATAAATCATTTTGACTATACAATTTACCACAATATGCCATTTTTTTATTACATTACACAAGATTTTCTTGAATTTTAGCCAACCTAATGGAGGATATTATACTCCAATTGCATTAACTCTCTTTTTTAAGAAATGAAAACTTTGTGTATGGGGTTACTTTTGTTAAACTTCCCACATGGAGTAAAGAGAATAAGCTTTGCTTACTTACATATTGGGGTGAATATGGTTTGAATAAATTAAGATTAGTATTATGTTGTTGGTTTCACATGTTCAATGTTGTTTATGGAGATAAAAAGCAACTTTGGAGTCTGTAGAGCAACAATTCATATAACACATAATTTTTTTGTAGTCTCTTTTATATGCTATTAGCAATTGACATAGTGAATATCCTAATGACTATAATAGATAATACTTATAAATAATTGAACTAAGAAACTGCAATTTTAGTTTTTTATAACGCTATAATAGTTTTAATAATAATACTTTTATGTGATACAAAATAACCTTGTTTGAGTTGGCATCAAATGTATAATAGCTTCAAAAAAAATGGTTATAGAAAGAAAACAGGAAAATAAAAATTACAATCATGTGTAATCGACTTTAAAAAAATCCGATAACTTATTCATCTGTTTGCTTAATTGTAATTTTGATTGTTTATAGTATATGATGGTCATGGGTTATCTTTACACAAGTTGTTTGACTAATATAATGTTTTATTGTGTAAATATATTCAAACATGACACTTGTGGAAGATCAAGCATGTTTAGAATCTAAAGATCTATTTCCAACATATTGATCTTGCTTCACCACATTGATAGTGAATGATGAACTCCGATTACATTGTCATTAAATATCGAACTTGAGTTTCATATCAATTTTCTCTAGCTCGATAAGAAAAGAAAATCGATGTGCGATAAGAAGATAAATAAAATTTGATTACGTCAACAAAACATACATTTTTCTAGGAGGTTACTTTTGTGAGACTTGTTTTGAATTGCCAATCCCACATGGGAAATGAGAAAAGGTTTTGCTTATTTATATACTCTAGTAAATATGTCTAGATAAGTTGAAATTAGTATTATGTTGTTGGTTCTATTCATAGTTTTGGTTTAAAAAAATGAAAACAAACACTATGATTAGAGCTAATAATTCATACAAATTATGGAATTTTTTGTCATTTTAACTACGATAAATAGATCGAGATTGTATTATGTTGCTGGCTTCTAGTGTTGAATGTTGTTTAAAGGAAAAGGAAAATAATGAACATCGAATCATAGTAACTGCTAATTTCATAGAAGATCTGAACTTTTTGTCATTTTCACTACAATAATAATACATTATCAATATTTAAACTTTTTGCCTATGGTCAGATCACAAGTTTACTGATTAAGGAAAAAGTTAAGAAATAAAAAATAAACATTTGCAGTCCAGTTTTAAAAGGAATCATTTTACTTAAAAATTAACAAAATCATCATTCTTTTTTCTTTTCTTTTATTTCTTCAGTGATATTCGAGAACACAACTATTTTTGTTTCATTTCATTTTTTTTACTTTTTTTTAGGAGATACTCAAAAACATAATGAGTGTATGGATTCAAACAATGAAAGGAAATCACCCACCCCACATTTAAAACAACTCGTTTTTCAGCTTATTTATCCGGGGTCAACCCGGTTTTAAAACAAACATCATCCCCTGCCTGAAAGTGTGAAGGGAAGGGAGGGAGAGTAGTAACTTCGTAACTCCATACACCAACCACTTGAATGTTTGAAGATCTGATCCAACGACAAGATTTCACAAAAGAAATGAGAGTTAATAATAATAATAATTACTCGAAGCAAAGTCAATCGCAAAGAATAGCATTATTAGCATCAACAACATTTGTAATAATAATTAACCCTTTTTTCTTCTTCTTCCTAAACCATCTCTTTCAACCTTTCACCCGATCTTATCCCAACTTATTCTCCGTAAGCATTTGATTCTTATTATTTCATTTCATTGATTCACTTTATATAAATATAATAGTAATTCACTTAATACACCTTAAGCTTCGATCAATTCCAAACTTGAAAACTTTTCAAAAACACAAACTATATTAATTTTATAAAAACACACACTTTGCATCAAAGGTCGAACCAGAATCACGACTTCACAATTATAATTATTCACCGCTATACACCGTAGCTTTGTGCGAGTATTCGTCTAGTTGTTAGGTATTTCTGGTTTGTTTTAAAATAGTGACGTCAACCGACCATCCCTTTGCCCTTAATTTAAAAAAAAAAAAAAAGAAAAAAGTAAGCATTCTCAGCCCAAATTTGAGAGGAGACATTTTATTTCAAAATCAATCAAAATTACTTTTCTTTTCCTTGTTAAATTATTTACTTTCTTTACTTAGGTGATAGATGTGCGGGGTATAAAAGTTTTGATTAAAAGAATACCGATGTAAAATAAAAATACAGCCCGGGTCAACCCGGTTTTAAAACAAACATCCTCCCCTGCCCTGAAAGTCTGAAGGGATGGGATAGTAGGAAAATCAATCACAGAGAATAATAGCATTATACCCAATTTCTTCTTCCCTAATAATCTCTTCCATCCTCTCACACGATCTTATCCCAATTTATTCTCCGTACGTAAGCAACATTTCATTTAATTAGGTCAATTGATTTATATTTTATTTTTTTAATTGAAGTTGTTATAGTAATAAATACTTCATACATTTCAATTAGTTACCTCTTTGTTTATAAGTTTTTTAGCAATTGAATTACGTTACTTTTATTGTCCAAAAGTTTAGTATATTTTGTAATAACTGGTTTCAATAATTGACTTAAAAATTACTTAGTCAAAGTGTTCCATTATACTAGTATTATCACTATTGTAAACTACAATGTATGCCTTGCCTACTCAAAGAAGAAGAAGAAAAAGGTTGTCAAACTTACATATAACACTAGTAGGATGTAGCGAAAGAAAGCAGTAGTTGTTTGTTTTAATAAAGTGTTTGCTAGCATAGGTGTATGGCTATAAGTACTATGTGCAAATGCTAGTTGCTTCAAAATGCTCGCTGTCATAGCCTTGCAATACATTTTTGTAGCTTTATATGACATTAGAACCAGCTTACTCTTCAATATTGTTATAGTATTATTTTGCTCGTTTCCTACTAAATCTGTTCTATCATGTTAATTTCCTAATATGACATATGCGTAGTACTAGTGTTATGTGTGTCAATATAGTTGCTTACTGTGGTTACCTTATAAGTTAACTTTATCAACAGTTACGTCAATGTTTTTAAGTATCTTCCCCTGCTGGCATAATGCGACATGAACTAATTTTCCAACTCCTTGGAAGGTCTTTATGTAATTTCTATGTAAAGTTATGCCGATTATGTATTATAAAAATATTGTTGAGCACTTTGCGTGTGGATTCTGTTTGTTTATGGGTGATTTTATTGAATTGTAGGAATGGAATGCTCCAAGCGCTAAGCACGTTCGTTTATTAACAAATTGTGAGTACGTGCTGCCTTTTTATCATATATGTATAAAATTCGTCTAAAACTTGTGTCGTTTATGGAATCTTATATCCACTTTATAACCAGTCTTAGAAACAAAATTCGGATATATGGTCTCCGTTTCCTTACCAAGGATGGAAACCTTTTACAGACTCGGCTACCGTTCCATGGAAACTTGCGTTTTCTATATTTTGTTATACGTCCTGAGTTATATATCCATTTCTGTTTCATCTCTCATCATAATGTAATCGAATCATGATTTTATATTTTAAGCCTTTCCAGAGAAATCTCGTGGATATATTCAGGTGTTTTGGGATGGAGGATTGAACCGGCAGAGAATGGGGGTATGCTTCTTCGTACATATTTTGATTATACATCAAATTTGTACCCTTAAAATTTAAGTTTATGCCATCTAATGATAAGAAACACTTGAAGTTGTAATTTATGTTATGTGAGAACTTAGCTAGATTTCAATGACAGGTAAATCTCCATGTTGTGTGAGACCTCAACTGGAATAAATTTGCAGTTTCTAAATTAGACAACTTAATTAAGTTAGTTAGTGAGATCGATGACTTAAGGCATAAGATGGGGTGAAACATGCTTACATTTGCATAAAGGTTTGGCAAATTGTAATCCCATACTTAGGAATTGAATTTTTTTTGTCAATTATTGTTCGACAATTACCATGTTGAATACTTTCATCACTAGCAGATCAACTGATGTGGTGGAACTATGGCATTTTGGGTCCTAGTTTCAAGGAAAATTCTATGGTTAATATGAATATTTACCAAGGGTATTTAATTTTCTTGAAAGATTTAATTATCGAAAATACTAAAATTTAATTTTGTTAATTCTTCTGATTGTATTAATGCAACATTAAACCGTAAACGTGGTTTGGGCTTTGGTAAATTGATCTAGTTCTGTTTTCAAACAAATGTTTGATCAAGAAAAATTTACTACATAGACAAACATAGTCTCTTTTCCTTGGAAGAAGAGTGAGACTCAATCCTATTCCTTTTCATGATTGAGAAAGGTATGTTAGGAACATTAGAATTGTCTAAATTCTAATATAACTCATAGCAACTTTAATAGTTAAGAAAATTGCATACCTTGTTTTCTTTAAGGGATTTCATTACCCTTGGTTGGTGAGTGAATTCTTATATGACATTTTGGTCAATTAGAAAACATGTTTGACGTTTTATGAGTTATTAAATTAGAAGCTAGACTAATTACCGCAAAATTGGTAAAAGACAAACTAGTATATTTTATCTAGTTGTTTCGCTTTGACCAATTAAAGGTGCTACTCACCATTATGGGGATGGTAGACCAATTAAGGAAGAACTTCCATGATCAATTTTTCAAGTTAATAGCATTGATAGATGATCCATCATCTACAGAGTAGAATACACTCTTTTAGTACCCAAATAATTGTTACGAATGGTGTTACAAAGGGGTAACAACGTAATAGCACGATATCTTCACTGGTTAATGAAACACTTACAATGTTATCAAATCCAGTGGGGGTATGATGTATTACTGAATAAGACATTATTGTAACGTTGTCTAATTTTGTGGGAGTTACAAGATTTATTATCTTGGTAGTAACTCAGATTATTTTTAGATTTTCTTAAAATAATACATTACGTTCAAAAATGTATACATTCCAATGATTGCATCTGGGATTGCCAACGAGGACAAGGAATGTTGTCATAATGTGTCAGGTGGCAGGAGCTTCTAGATGTACTTATTTGTATGTGTTAAAATGGGGTAGCAGGGTAAATTGGGGAAGGAGATGCTATAGTAAAGGTAAAAGGCGCGAAGGGGTTATTTTTGGGTTTTTTATTGTGTTTGACTGGGTTTTAATTAGATTGACCGGGTATTGGGAAGAAAACGGGTTGGAGCTATAAGTGTAATTGGGTATATTATTATTTGTGGGCTTGGTTGGGCTGATGGGGTAAAGGATAGGAGTTGGATTGTTTTTGGTTGAGGATTTATTGGATTTGGACTTAGTAATACTACTTGTATCCGGACTTGGAATAATATTACTGAAAGGAACAAATTTTTAACTTTATGAAATTCCAAGGACCCAATGTGTAATTTTGACAAAGTTGAGGTGTGATTGGGAAATACGACTAAGTGAGGGTATGTTTGGTAATTTGGGTAAGGATGAGGGTTTGATGTGAAAAATGCCAAATATGCTCCAAAAACCCGTAAAACTGAATCCCGGCTCCGGCTTTTGCTCTCTTCTCCTTCTCGTGCTCGGTTTTCTTCTGTTTAGTCTTTTCTTTGCCAGTTTTGTGATATCCGTACATGCACATGCATAAACTCAAGAAACACACAAATATTAAGCATTAACGGCTCGTTTCTGGTTTATTAAGGTTGGTTTTGATAAAAAAAGAGTAAATTGCATAAATGGTCCCTGTGGTTTGCTTAAATTGCAAATTTCGTCCCTGAGTTTTCGAAAGTGCAAGCGGCCTCCTTGTGGGGAAAAGTTGAGTTCATTTTCGTCCCTGGTCAAAATTCAATAACTAAAATACCCTTATGTTTTCTTTTTCCAATCAAATATTCAGGGACGAATCTGCAATTTGAGCAAACCACAGGGACCATTTAATGAATTTACTCTTTTATTCATTTTGATTTTAAAACTGAATTATTATTTATTTCTTTAAAAGAGATTCATCCATCTTCTTCCTTTACCCAGATTCTTCAGCACATTTAACTTTCAAACACGCACTAAAATCATCAAAACCATTATCATTCTTCTAAAATAAAACCATAAGTCAACAAAATTAAAACATAAATATTGACAAAGAAAACTAGATCATTATCCATCTTCATTTACAACTTAACCTTCAATCAACAAGTTCTTGAATTTTTCACACTACATTTAATCTTTGATACTTATAAATGAAAACTCAGATAATTTTTAACCCCATTCTATTTCACTCCACCTTTCTTCTTTCCCACCACACACAAAATACACATACACCTCGACAAACACACATATCACTACATCAATGATCAGTACGATTATAGATCTGACTGGTGTCGTTGCTTCACGTTCACTTGCGCCACCGTCGGGGTCTCACCTAATCTTGTATTTGTTCGACTATAGTCATGAGGGTGATGGTAGGTGGAAGCTATAATATGAGATGAGGAAGGGACGAAAAGGAAGGGGAGAGAAAAAAAGTTTATGAGAATTGCAAATGTGCAGATCTGCTAGTGGGTGTTTTGCATTTTTTTATGTTTGTTTAAAGAATCAAAATAAAGTCAAAATGTGTATTGTGTGAACTAGGTATAGAAACCTGAGTTTGGTTTTCAAAGTTTCATTTTAAATAAGAGTAAATTGCATAAATGGTCCATGTGGTTTGCTCAAATTGCAGATTCGTCCCTGAATATTTGATTGGAAAAAGAAAACATAAGGGTATTTTAGTCATTGAACTTTGACCAGGGACGAAAATGAACTCAACTTTTCCCCAATGGGAGGCCGCCTGCACTTTCAAAAACTCAGGGACGAAATCTGCAATTTGAGCAAACCACAAAGACCATTTATGCAATTTACTCAAAAAAATGTATATGTTTTCACATATACCAGCCACACTGATAGTGAATGGTGAACTTTGATTACATTGTCACTAAATAACCGAACTTGAGTTTGGTATCAATTTTCTCTAGCTTCGTAAGAAAGAAAATAAATGTGTGATAGGAAGATAAATAAGATTTGATTACGTCAATAAAAGTTACATTTATCTATGAGGTTATTCATATGAAACTTGTTTTAAGTTGCAATCCCACATGGGATAAAGAGAAAAAGTTTAGCTTACTTATATGCTCTAGTAAATACGTCTAAATAAGTTGAGATTAATATTATGTTGTTGGTTCTATTCTTACATATTGTTTAAAAAAATAAAAACAACTCTTAAGACTTTAACTAATAATCTTTACTACATAAAATGTAAAAATGGTCAAAGGTTAAAATGAAAACTTGAAAATTGAATGTTGAAAGCTAATATTGTTGAAACACTTTAAAAGATAAAAATAACAATTGTGAGAAAAAGTCTTGAATATTGAATAACTAATGCAGGCAACTTTAAAACGTGTATTCTAATCTTTGTAACAAAACATGTATTCATAACAAATCATTATGGTGGTGGCAACCATGCCTAACAAAATTTTCATGCCTAATCACTCACCAATAATATCCTTCCAACTCATCTCATATCTATCTCATACCTAACAATAGATTTTTAGTGGCAAGCCTAACACATACCTCATCTATGTTTTTTTTAGTGAAAATAAATTAAAATAGCTTAAAAACAACAAAATATTTTAACGATTTGACCACTATTGGTAAAAATTACTAGTATTAAAAGTGAATCAAAAGTCAAAACAATTCATCCTTCTTTTTTGTCTCTTTCTCCCTACCCTCCTCATTCCTCTCTCCTTTCTCTCCTATCAGTTTCAAGCTACCGTATATTTCTCCAGCAAAGTTTATTTTTTTTTTCTAGAAAAAAATTTTGCTTATTTCTTCACTTATTTCTTCTATATTCTACCGGTCATCGATTTATCATTTTAATCTCAGCAACAGTGTTTTCATATAGCGTGTTGCTCCATTTCAAGCTACCTTTATCATGTTTGATGGTAACCATCAACGTTGGACACTTGGACCCATCCGCATTGGCTAGAACGTGATCTCGATTTACCACAATTTAATGCCCAACGTCTATATTTTAAATGTGCAACGGATACATTTTGTCCATGCCAAATCGGTGAAGTATACCGATTTAGCTCCAATACATGCCACACCGATTCATGCCTAGGAGGAGGCAATACTCATACCGATCGGCATGTTGGATGCCGAATGCATGCCGACGCCGGTTGCCAGTACCCTTAAATACTTACCTTTTTTTACTCACATTTAATGTTTACATTTACATAACAAAACCATCATTGTTTTTGTAACATTCTAATCTTTGTAACAATATAGAATATCTTATCTATACTAAATATAATACACGAAGGCACCTCACTCTTAATTTTACGACGTACAAAAAATTAAGCATGGTTTACAACACTTTAATGCACCTCAATTTTTAAAATTAAAACAAAGTAAGGATATTGTACAACAAAATAAAGCGTGATGTCATTTTAAGACCAAAATTCTATCAAACAACATTAATGCTATTAAAAACACCCATTCACCTAAATTTACAACCATTTAAGCACAATGTACAATAGCTGCAACCAATTTTCAGATTTACAACAAAATAAGCATAGTGTACAACAAAATAAGCATGATGTAATTTTCAGACTTACAACATTAATGTTATTAAAGTGGTCAATATTATTAATGACTACTACTTACAAGAAAAGAAACATAGTGTACAACACTTTAATGCACATAATTTTCAGACGTACAAGACAAAAAGCATAGTGTACAACAAAACACCACATTAATGCTATTTAATATAGTCAATTATTTAACTGGTCAATAAATACAATTATTAAAACACCTCATACATAAGAAATACAAATTATCAAGCATATTGTACAACCAAATTAAACGCAATTCATGCATTAAATTTCACTACTACAAATAATAAAGCACATTATACAAATATTCAAGCCCGGCCAACGGGCCAAATGGGCTTGAGCCCGAACGGGCGCGGACCAAACGGACTCGAGCCCGAGTAGACACGGGCCAACGGGTTCGAGCCTAAACGGACACGAGCTATACGAAATTCTTGATATCCGTAAATTTATTGTTAAAAAGAACATAATAAACTAAAATACATTATTCATCAAAAAAATTTATTTCAAGGTACCCGCCGCTGCAACACGCGGGTACCCTGCTAGTTTCATACAATAGTTGGATTTTTTTTTTTTTTTTTTTTTTTTTTTTTTACAATAAATAGGTCGAGACTAAAAAAAAAAAAAAAAAAAAAAAAAAAAAAAAAAAAAAACTCCTAAGACTTGAGCTAATAATTTCATACAAAATCTGGACCTTTTTTGTCATTTTGACTAAAATAAATAGGTCGAGACACACTTATGTTGTTGACTTCTAGTGTTGAATTTCCTTTAAAGAAAAATAAAGAACATCGATCATAGTAATTGGTAAATTCATACAGGATCCGAACTTTTTGTCATTTTCACTACATTAAATAATATTTCGACTTTTTGTCAATATATTGAAGGATTCATCACGTCATCCAAAACTTGTGTGTCCATATTGTAACTTTTAATGTTCGAGACATGGCGAATGTATATGTTTGCACCACATAAAAGTTAAAGTGTGCTTGGTTGGAGCTATTAAAGTATAAGGAATGGTAACAATAATGAATATAAATGGTTGATTAACTATACCGTAATAAGTCATAACCCATTACTTAAATGTGTTTACATAAACACTACACAACTAATTCGATAAACTCTGACCCTGTTTGGTACACTGTTGTGAGCGGTTTAGAGTGAAAAATTCTATCAACTCTTTGTTTGGTACATTTTTTTTCCTGACACTTGATTTTGACTAAAAAAAAATTCATACCACCCGGGTAGGGTGGGTTTTTATGAAAGAGGGCCAATCACAAATCTTTTTTTTTTTTTTTTTTTTTTTTTTTTTTTTTTTTTTTTTTTTTAATTTTTTTTTCTTTCCTTTTTGTTAGCCACATATGTTCAATCCTTTTTATATTTTTACATTTTTTGGTTTCAAATAAATACATAAAATCTATTAAACATATATATAAATGAAATATTAAATAATTTTCTCTCATTCTTTTCTTTCAAACATTTCTCTAATCCGAATTCAATTCCAGCCCCACTTACAAACCTTACTTAGGGGTTGTTTACTGTTCTCTTTAGCTAAGGGATTGAACCCACTTACCTTTTAATATTATTACTTTTTTAGGTGACCCATAAAAATCTCTTATTTGGTTTATATCCACAAAAGATAAAAATTTACATGAATCATTAGCTAAGAAGAAACTTACCCTAATGGTGCGTTTGGTAGAGAGAAATTCAGAGAAAAGAAATGAAGTAGAGAATACAATCTCAGAGAATAGAAATCAGTAGAGAATTTTGTTCAATTCTAATGTTTGGTAACACAGAGACTTGACCCGAGAAATTAATTTTTTTTTATTTAAATAATATTTTGTCTAAATAAAAATTCTTAAAAAATATTAAAAAAAATTATTTTAAAAAAAAAATATATATATATTTTTTAAAATTTATTTTTTAAAAATTTATGTACTTTCTTTAAAAAAAATTATTAAAAAAAACTTATTTTTTAAAATGTATTTACTTAAAAAAAAACTTGTTTTTTTTAAAAAAAATATTTTTTAAAATGTATTTATTTAAAAAAAAAACTTATTTTTTTTAAAAAATAATTTAAACTTATTTTTTTTTTAAATAATTTAAAAAAAAAAATATTTTTTTTAAATGAAAAAAAAAAAAAAAACATTTTTTCAAAAAAATTAATCCATTTCTCCAATTTCTCCACAAAATTAATGGAAATGAGGCTACTTAAATTACACTACTCAACTCTCTCCATTTCCCCACCAATTTCTCCAATTTCTCCGCTTTTTCATTTTTCAGGCTTACCAAACACGAGAATTAAGTAGCCCCATTTCCATTTCTCCATCTTCAATTCTCTTAACCAAACACGTGTTTTATTTTCGTGATAATGTTTTAAAAATGTAAATGGCTTTAATTCTCGTGTTTGGTAAGCCAGAGAAATGGAAAAGCGGAGAAATTGGAGAAATTGGTGGGGAAATGGAGAGAGTTGAGTAGTGTAATTTAAGTAGCCTCATTTCCATTAATTTTGTGGAGAAATTGGAGAAATGGATTAATTTTTTTGAAAAAATGTTTTTTTTTTTTTTTTCATTTAAAAAAAATATTTTTTTTTTTAAATTATTTAAAAAAAAAATAAAAAATATTTTTTTTAAAAAATAAGTTTTTTTTTAAATAAATACATTTTAAAAAATATATTTTTTTTAAAACAAGTTTTTTTTTTTAAGTAAATACATTTTTAAAAAAATAAATTTTTTTTAATAATTTTTTTTAAAGAAAGTACATAAATTTTTAAAAAATAAATTTTAAAAAAAAAGATATATTTTTTTTAAAATATTTTTTTAAGAACTTTTATTTAAACAAAATATTATTTAAATAATTTTTTTTTATTTCTCGGGTCAAGTCTCTGTTGTTACCAAATATTAGAATTGAACAAAATTCTCTACTGATTTCTATTCTCTGAGATTCTATTCTCTACTTTATTTCTTTTCAATTAACCCTAAAAGTGTATATTCAAAGAATGAAAGGACAAAAATAACCCGGTTTTCAACTTATCCGGTACCCGGGTCAAGCCGGTTTAAAAAGAAACATCCCCCTCCCCCTGCCCTGAAAGAAGTCTGAACTGAAGTGAGAGTAGTAACTTGTTAACTCCAGACACCAGCCAGTTGAATAAGTCAGTCAGAAATGAGGGTTAATAGTAATTATTTGCAGCAGCAAAATCAATTGCAGAGAAGAATAGCATTATTAGCATCAGCAGCAGCATTTGTAATAATAATAATAATTAACCCCAATTTCTTCTTCTTCTTCTCACACGATCTTCTCCCACTTTATACTCCGTAAGCAACACCTTCTCTCATTTCATTTAATTGGGTCAATTGATTTTTATTTATTTAATTAGGGCTTATTTTACCAATTGAATTTAGTTTTATTTATAATAACAAGTTATTGTTACAATTCCAATTCCAAGAGGTTGAGACATATGCATAGTCGTAGTATTATTATATGTGTATAGTAGGTGTTGTTTATTGCGGTTTGCACTACTGTAAACAACAATGTATGCCTAAGAGAATTAGCTTATCTAACTTACAGATAGGGTATGTTTGGCGAAAATAGCACTACTGTAGTAGGATGTAGCAGGAAGCACTTGTTTGAATCAAGCGTTTGGTAGCATAGGTCTATGGCTATAAGTAAATTATAAGGAATTATTGCAGAAATAAACATTTCAGAAGTATACCATATATCACAAATGAATGAAAGGGGATTTCTTTCAGGATGGAGTAAAAGGACAGAGCAGATGCGTCGAAGTTAGCGAGTTGTATGTATTTCTTTCACAACTTCACTAATTCACCAAATCCCGATGTTATTTTTTAAGCCATTCCAGATAAATCACAGGGATATATTTTTGGATGGAGGATTGAACCAGCAGAGAATGGGGGTATGCGCTATATTATCTCATATTTAAGCATAATGGGGTGTTTGGCTTATGGGCTTATTCAACTTCTGAAAAGCTAATATGCTCATATTTCAAGGCTTAGGAACTTATCAACTTGAGCTTGTGGCTTAACTAAGTTCATAAGCTCATAAGCCTAAAAAGTTGAGCTTATTAGCTTTTCGAAAGTTCAATAAGCCCACACGCCAAAAATATAAGCTAAAACAAACACCCTTTAAGAAAAATCGCAAGTAAATAATAGTTTATATATATATATTTTCTAAATTTCTTGCCCCTGTGTTAAAGATTTGTGATGCAGCTGCTGTTGCTAAAATTCTAAACGCGACCCTAGTAATCCCGCATCTAGAAGTTAATCCGGTCTGGCAAGATACAAGGTATTTTTACGGCCGCTATTTGGCTTTATATCGTGTTTTTAAGCTCTTGACTCTTAGAATGGTGGTGGTAAGATGTTACGTTTACTATGCAGTTCTTTCACCGATATATTTGATGTCGACCACTTTATTGAGGTCTTGCAAGATGAAATCTCCATAGTTAAAGAGCTGCCGGGCATGTACTCTTGGAGCACAAGGGATTACTATGGTACTGGCGTACAACCTACTCGAATCAAAACGGTGCCTGTTCATGCTTCTGCTAATTGGTATCTCGAAAGTGTGCTGCCGATGCTAAATAGGTTCGTGATAATCTTTTCTTTAACATTGTACTTTAGTTCTAGCCCAAACATGTCAAAGTTATCGGTTTTCTCAGTTTTCTGCTGTCACTTGATGATTTAATGAGTCACTATCTGATCTCTCGCCTGATATTATGGTTTTAGCATGTTTGCTTTGTCTCATACTTTCACCTTATAAAAAAGTATTCGTGCGCCACTTAAAATTTATCTGTTTGTCCTGAGGAAGCTGCAACATTTGTATTAATGTGTTTCCTATTAATGTGTTTTTATCATCTTAATTTGAGACATAGGGTATGTTTGGCGCAATGGGCTGGGGCTGGGGCTTTTATTATAAGCCGAAGTTGAAATTTGTATTTTTATAGATTTGTTTGGCAAATGGGCTGGGGCTAGGGCTTATTATTGCAAAATTACTAAAAAGGATATAATTAAATGAGTTTTAGGTTATATGTTAGATATTTTTGTTGGTAAATATGTAATTTATGGTTAATAAGCCCATGGCCAAAGTTTTTAGCCCCTTTTATGGGACTAAAGTTTTAAGCCCCTTTTAGGGGCTTATGATTTCATAAGCCCGCATGACAAACGAGACTTATTTTATAAGTCTGCTTATTTTAGAAGCCTAAGCCTCATAAGCCCCTCCACAAGCCCTCCCCAAACACACCCATACTAGTAGTAGGTAAGTGTTATTTATTGTAAACGACAATGTATGCCATGCCTTGCCTACTTAACACTGAAAAATATTATCATAGTTTTATATGATATTAGAACCAGCTTCATCTTCAATATTCTTGTACGCCAGAAATATAAGCTAAAACAAACGCCATTTAAGAAAAAACGTAAGTAAATAATAAGTTTTATATATTTTTTCTAAATTTCTTAATTCGCAGACTAGTGGTAAGATATTACGTTTGCTATGCAGTTCTTTCACCGATATATTTGATGACTATCACTTTATTGAGGTCTTGCAAGATGAAATCTCCATAGTTAAAGAGCTGCCGGACATGTACTCTTGGAGCACAAGGATTACTATGGAACTGGCATACGACCTACTCGAATCAAAACGGCGCCTGTCCATGCTTCTGCTAATTGGTATCTGGAAAATGTGCTGCCGTTGCTAAATAGGTTCGTGATAATCTTTTCTTTAACATTGTACTTCAGTTCTAGCACAAACATGTCAAAGTTATCGCTTTTCTCAGTTTTCTTCTGTCACTTGATGATTTAATGCATTACTATCTGATCTCTCGCCTGATATTATGGTTTTAGCATGTTTGCTTTGTCTGATACTTTCACCTTATAAAAAAGTGTTCGTGGGCAACAAAAAAATTTATCTGTTTGTCCTGAGGAAGCTGCAACATTTGTATGGACACGTAATTTATGGGAAGTGTCTAAGTAGTAGCCATATGTGTTCGATATCCATCACAAATACGCATTATGGTACAGTGTTTCTTGTTGATATATTGACTGTATAAAATAGTTACAGAGGTCATTGCTCTATGTATAACTAATCAATTTGACTCATTATGTTACAGTGTAGTTTATATTATTGAGTCAAACAGAACCATTATATCTAACAATTGCAGTTCTAATGTTTCAGTCATTGAATTGCTGCTATTGCCCCATTCTCGCACCGTTTAGGTTTTGATAACCTACCAAAGGAGATTCAGCTTCTTCGAGCTTCTTCGATGTAAGGTTAACTTTCAAGCATTAGTTTTTGTTCCTCACATCAGAAGACTAGGTGACACCCTTGTTCAACGCCTTTGAAGCTCTCCGACTACAAACATAGGAACAACAAATGATATGAGGATGATAGGGGAAGCGGAAAGTTTATCGTTTTACATCTCCGCTTTGACAAAGTATGTCTCCTTCCATGTCTCTCCATCATGATCTTTAGAATGTAAATTTAGGCCGTCTTTGTCTCCTTTACTCTAAAATTGATTCTTTTTTCACCTATTGTGTTAACAACTTGATTGCATATATCTTTTTGATTCGAGAGTGGCACCAAGTGAGACGAAATGGGTCGGGTTGACCCACCAACACTTTTTTTGTCTCTCACAGTTGTATACATGAACGGTCCCTAAAAAAGGTTTTACAAAAACCATCACTAAAATTATGATTCACTTTTTTCCCATGAAGTTATTAGGAGGTTATAAACACTGGAATGTGCTTTGGATAAGGACTGTTTGATCCGTTAGTGGTAGCAATATAGACTCATTTAGTTATGATGAATGGATCAATTCTTGTCATGTTTTATTTATCTAAGTGGACGAAAAGTGGTTCTGGTCAACCTAACTCCATCCCTACCAAAAAGTATACCAGCGTTCACCCGATACCTATCTTGCCCATATTGCCACTTGCCACCTTGATTACTTTTAAATAAGTTACAAATAGGTGATTGTGGGACTATGAAGGACATGTTGTTTACAATATTTTATTGAACATGATATGGCTGCCCATTAAGCTTGTGATTTTGGTGGTGGAAAAGCTGAAAAGTTGGCACTTGCAAAGTACCGCCAAGTAATATGGCAGGGAAGAGTGATGAAAACTCAGTTCACTTAAAAGTACCAATTTACCCCTTTACTTGGAAAACTATAAAACTTGTTAAGAGATTGAAATTTGGTAGACTCACATAAAATTATCCACAAAAACAATCTACTCGCTAAGGTGTCAGCGGGTGATACAAAAAACTAATCACCTGCTGACAACTCAGCGAGTAGATTGTTTTTGTGGATACTTTTACGTGAATGTATCATTATGAGAAAATATATAATTGGTATAATTTTATTATAATAAAAAATTATTTAAATATTAAAATAATAATGGGCTCACTAAAATTATTTAAAAATTATATATAAAAAAAAGACAAAAGAAATTTAAAAAAAAAAGAAACAAGAGAAGCGGAAGATAAATCCGAAACCATGGTTGCAAGTGTGAAATCATATGGGCCCACATTAAAAAGTATCTCAATCACATTAAAACTATCCAAAACATTTATTATTAACGTAGAGCCCACATGAATCATTCGACACCCATAAAACAAACGGGCCTTAAATATCTTGTATATATCGTAATTCATATTCAAAACTAGTAATTATATATATATATATATATATATATATATATATATATATATATATATATATATATATATATATATATATTCCGTAATACACTTATGAAGCAAGAATTGTTATAATTGAAATAAAACTCAAGCGAAATATTTGCGCTTTTTAAATGGTTGAATTGTTAGAGTAAAAAATATCTATAAACTTTTAGTCTTTGAAGATATTTGTAGCACTTGCTTTTTTAGTGTGGATGTAACAGAGTTTATTCATGTATTTTTCTAACCACAACCTTATGGGTTATAGTGTTGTGTTTAAGCTTTGTTTAATTGAAAAATCAAGATTTAATTAAAATCACATGTTCCTTGTTTAACAACACTTTTTATAATTATAATTATCAAAAAACTATAAGTATGGAAATAACGAGTTCATTAAATGTTATTTTACACAAATGATGAGACTTAAACACAACCCATATGGATTGTTATTTTGAATGGATGATTGTGTAAAAATGTATCCAACTTAACAATTTTCTTTTTTTGTGTACTCAACTTTTAATTTTCTTATTATATGTATCAAACTCTCTAATTTTTCTTATTGTATGCATCATTTTTTTTTTAATATTTCTTATTCTATGTATCATTAATGTTTGTGTTTTTTTTAAGAGCTAACTACATTTTTGGTCAATTTGGTTTGCCGGGTTAGTCCATCTGTTTAGTCCTCAATACTTAACCTCAGTTAGTTCGAAATACATAACCACCGCCCACCACCGCCACACACCACCACCACCACTTACCACCACCACACCATGCACCACCCACTGCCACCATCACCCACCTCCCACCACCACCACCTACCACCACCCCCAATCACCACCACAACTCACCACTGCCACCCGCAGCCACTACCGCCACCACCACCACCACCACCACCTACCACCATCACTAGCAATCACCACCACCACGCACCACCGCCACCCACTGCCACCCCCGCCACCTACCACTACCACTACCATTACCATTCACCACTACCACTACCATTCACCACCACCACGCACCACAGCCACCCACTACCACCTACCACCGCAACTACCAATCACCACCACGCACCATCGCCACCCACTGCCTCCATGCACCACCCACTGCCACCACCGCCACCCGACACCAACCAGCACCATGGTGGTGGTGGCAGTGGGTGGTGCATGGTGGTGGTGGTAGGTGGCAGTAGTGGGTGACGGTGGTATGTGGTGGTGGCGTGGGTGACAATGATGAGTGATGGTGGTAAGTGGTGGTGGGCGGCGATGGTGGCAGTAGGGTGGCGGTTGTGTGTGGTGGTGGTGATTGGTAGTGTTAGGCGGTGGTGGCAGTGGGTGGCGGTGGTGATTGGTAGTGGTGGTGATTGGTAGTGGTGGTGGTAGGTAGTTGTGCGTGGCGATGGTACGTGGTAGTGGTGATTGGTAGTGGTAGGTGGTAGGTGGCGGTGGTGGCAGTGCGTGATGGTGGTGCTTGGTAGTGGTGGTGGTAGGTGGTTGCGGGTGGCGGTGGTGTGTGGTGGTGGTGATTCGTAGTGGTGGGTGGCGATGGTTGTGGTGATTAGTAGTGGTGGTGGTAAGTGGTGGTGGTAGGTGGTGTAAATGGTATGTGGTGGTGGTGGTGGTGGTGATGGGTAGGGGTGGTGGTGGTAGTGGGTGGTGCATGGTGGTGGTGGTGGTGGGTGGTGGTGGTGGGTGGCGATGGTGAGCGGTGGTTATGTATTTCGGACTAACTAAGGTTATATATTGCGGACCAAATAAATGGACTAAAAGTGTTACACTCGGCAAACTACGATGACCAAAAATGTAGTTAACCCTTAACAAATACAACACCTAACAATAATGATGAAATATTAAAAGAATGATACATAGAATAAGAAAGATTAGAGAGTTTGATACATACAATAAGAAAATTAAAAGTTGAGTATACAACAAAAGAATAAGTATTAAGTTGGATACATTTCTAGAGAATTATCCCTTTTTTGAAGATAGCATGTAAGCATAAGATAGTGAACCTATCTTTTGTCTTCAAATTGGGGCTTATGAAATATAAGCCGAAATCAAATAAGCTCATAAGCCCACATATAAGCTTAAATAAACACACACATATTAGGTTGTGACCGTCTACATTCTACCTCTTATAGCTACGTGTGAGCCGAGAATGAAGGACTATTATATAACTTCCCTCTGCGCGTATTAAGTTAAATGGATGAGCTTTTCCTTGTTCAAATTACCCGGGGAGGCATGGGCGGAGATAAAAGGGGGGCACAAGGGGCATGTGCCCCCTAGTGAAAAAAAATTGTAGTGTAAATTTTTGAAAATATTTAGCTTTTTTCGTAATTTGCCCCCCTTAAGTACCAATTTATAGTGTAGTTTCCAAAATTTATCAAAATGTGCTCCCTCGACCAAAAATTTCTGCCTCCGCTCATGCTGGGAGGGCAAGTTTTCCGTTAGAAGTGTACTTAGTGAGGTTCGAACACTAGACATCTTGTGAATAGGTTGGGCGTACTAAATTAGTTGAGAACATCGACTAGTCTCATCCTGCCAATAACTCAAGGTTTGTAGTGATGTCTATAACAGACGTGACTGTGAGCTTTTGGTCGGGTCAGCGAGTGATCAAGAGTAGGAAGGAACATATTACTTTTTTGCTTCTATATATGCAGCTCACAATTAGCCGACATGCTAACTTTAGACATAGGAACATATTACTTTTTTGCTTCAATTCAATGTTTCAATAGTGTTAAAGGTATAAATTATTTCCTATAGGTTACCGTTATTGGTGTATTTAGATTTAGGAGCACGAGCATCAATATATGGTATCGTGACTCAACAATTGCAAGATAAGATCCGTTTGAATGACTAACACTTATTTAGTATGGGCGTCATTGTCTGCAATAGAGTTTTTGATGTTTGGATATAGATACAGTCATACAACAGACATTTATCAATTGTTTTATATGCCTAATTGAGTATTTATGCAGATGATGCTGTAGTAACAGAACAACTCCCGCAACCCGGTTCAGAAATACTTGAACCAAAGATAATGGCAGATCCAGAGGACGACGTTAGTGTTGTCCAAGAAATCCCACAATCTTACGCAGAACCTAAAGCTGATTTATCTGAACCAGATGTTAACTTACATCCTGAAGCAGAGGTCCTTGTAGCCGCTGCATCGGCTTCGCCTACCAACAGCAATCCGAATTCATCAGAAGATGTATGTTTTGATGATTATGTTGATGTTTAATATATAGATATTTTATAGCTTGCTAACATTAGCTGATCTGGCTATAGGACGAAGCCGTCAATGCTGATTCACATGAAGACCCGAGGTTGTATCAGAGATCTCTATCGACTTGTTCCGACACTGCCAACGACGATGGTAATTCTTGCATCTTTTGTATCAATGCCATAATGTTTCGGAATTTCGGAATTTATACTAAAATGTTTGTTTTTATGTCTAGGTGTCTTCTGTGGACCATCTTCAGATCATTGCACAAGCGAGTTGGAAATGGTTAGTTCATGCATATCTGCTAATCTGACTCAAATATGGTCTTATTCTCAGTAGCATATGTTCTGTTTTTCGTCATGACACATCATGATCTAGTGCAAGTATGCACATTTTACTCTACGCAAATCTTAATAAACAAAAGCAAGTGAACAATAATAATCTCCGTAGAACTTGTGAGTGTCACTGTGTGTATTTTTCATCCTAAAACACAAAAATTACAGTTCGGCCTATTGCTTCTGTTGTCGGCTGTCTTGTAATTTTACATCTCTTTAATAACTACAGGACGATGAAGAAGTAACAACAGTTGTTTTTTCTCCTGATCATATGGCGTACCAAGATAGATATTGCATAGATTGTGTCCTAACCTTCACTAGCAGTTGCATCAAAATAGAGGGCTCGTTTTTAGATGATGATGAAAAACCCTTTCGATTGGAGTGGGGAATTGAGGATATACTGTATATCAAATCTCATTGGTATCAGCACGTAAGTCCATATCAAGTTTAATTTCAGTTTTCAACTGTCTCTGAAAAGTTATGTATCTTCTTACTCATTGGTGTCCCGTAAATTTTTGCAGGCTGGGATGACAATGCTTAAGATTCGTGTACTTATGGAGGATACATTACAGGCTGAAAATGTTGAATGCCCTTCAGGTTATAGTCATTATTCTTATTCTTTTAATGCTTTTGTTCTCAGGATACTTATTAAAATATCGACAATAGGTATGGTACCAACTGCTCACATGTATAACTGAAAATGTGACATAATGATCAAAAGCCAGTTAAAAAAGTTTCCACTAGGGCTGAGCAACCCGACCTGAAAACCGATTAAGGGTAAAACGAGAACCCAACCGAGTAAAACCGAAACCGAACCGAATAAGGTCGGTTTAGCTAGTTCGAACCGAATGGGCGTGTTTTGACCCGAACCGAGTAAAACCGAAATAACTATACAAAACCGAAAACCGAATCAAATAATGTCTGTTCGGCCCGGTTTGGCTCGGTTTGTCGGTTGATTTTGCTCAGCCCTAGTTTCCTCCGTCTCCTCCGTCTAGTTTCTTAACTGAATTGTAAAAGGTACTTTTCTGTCAACTACACAAGGTTATATCTTAGGAAAACTGGTTGTGAAAAGCTTAAAAAATTACCCCGTCACATACCAAAAATAACTATTATGTAGCGCATGCTTTCTTATTGATGTTTTTTACTCTTGATTCATTGCGTCTTTTCAGGTACCGAGTTGAGGTTTGCATTTATTGGCGCTGACTGGTATGGGAAACAGGAAGCAGTCACATCTTTGAATGACACATACAAAACATTATGGACCGGTATATATGAGTCAGGGTGAGCTATTTAGCATGTTGCTTGCTTTAGTTTTTTTTGCTGCATTTCACGAGTGATTTAGCTATAATTGGAATGTAAATAATATTTGTCAATGGCATAATCCCAATCTGGAAGTATGTAATCAGTTTGTAGGTCTAAATGTCCCGCTCATAAGCGGGAAAATAAACCAAAAAATATGGGCTTATGAAATTAAGCCGAATTAAATAAGCTCATGAGCCTGAAAATAAGCTAAAACTAACATATCCTTTGTAATCTATGTACGGGAATTCTTTTATCGTTCAATTGATGATTTCTTTTGTGTCGTCTTTTATAATCAAATCGATATTTTTTTTTTACATATTGACAACTTGGGATTATTGTTGCAGGGACACTGTCCATGGACACACCGAAGCATCTTTCCCGAAGCATTTTCCCTCGTAAGTGAAATGAAATGAAACTTTCTTTTGTGTGGAAAGCATATATAATAAGTTAACACATCGAGCAATGTGTTTTGGCATTAATGTGGATCCATGCACTTTACATAATTATGGATGCTTGCAGCTTTGATCAACCTTTTGAAGAAGTTATCTATCCAAAAGGGGAAGTTGATGCTGTTTCTATTGGCAAGAGAGACGTCGATATGCTCCTACCCGACACTTTTGTTAACGACACCATCATCGACTTTTATATCAAGTATGTTATTCTGTATCTTGTTTCCTCTTTCTGATGATGCTTCTAAGTGACCGTCAGTCTGTTACAGTGGCAACTTTAGCATACCTTATATTTCTCGCTAATAACAAGTGTCATATTTTCAACTACCGACAGATACTTAAAGAACAAAATCAACCCCGAGGATAGACCGAGGTTCCATTTTCTCAATAGTTTCTTCTTTCGAAAGCTAGCTGACCCAGATAAAGAACCTCTTGAGGCCTGTAAAGGGAAGGAAGCTTTTCAACGTGTAAGAAAATGGACAAGAAAAGTGAACCTTTTTGAAAAAGATTACGTCTTTATTCCTGTTAACTACAAGTAAGTTTATAAGCCTTTTGAATCTGGCTTGCTTACAAACTCGTTTTGACTAATTAAACCGGCCTTTTGACAGCTATCATTGGAGTCTTATCGTAATGTGTCATCTTGGGGAAGTGGCCACATACCAAGGTCTGTCTTTCATTTTTCTTATGTCTCGTCATGCATATCGAATGTGATAATTCCTATTCTAAAGCTTTGTTCATGTTTAGATGAAGATGTAACCAAGTTGAGTAAAGTGCCATGCGTTCTGCATATGGATCCTATTCGAGGCAATCATACTGGCCTGAACGGTATTATGCAAAGGTAGCATTTAATCATGTTTTGTTTTATAAGTTCAAGTTATAGAATAAGTATACTTCTTACACTTTGTCAGAGATAGCAAGTCAGCTTCTAAATTTTTTTCGTTTACCGTGTTCCATAAGTTTTACCGTCCCCCTTCATTAACTTGTATCGTTTTTTCATACTTGTATAATTGAACAATTGTGGTTTACATGTGGATATGTCCATGCAGTTACCTTAAAGAAGAATGGAGAAGGAGGGTACCGGAGACGTCTGAAGATATTTGTTCAAGATTTGATAATTTACGCTTCATCTCACTTGAGGTAGCGTACTTTTTAACGAATATCCACACAATATTAAAGTTCTTTACTAATATGGGACACTTTTGCCCCCCCCCCCCCTTTTTTTTTGGGGGGGGGGGCATTAACGCTTTCCAAACATCCGTTTTACAAGTTCACGCTTTTTGAACACAGACACGGGAAAGTAAAAAACACTAGTAACGCCAAACATGGCCTTGTTAGTACAAACAATTTTTACATTCTCACTTGGCTTTCACTTAATATGAATGTTGAATCTGGAATCTTTTTGTTTGTGCAGTTACCGCAGCAGCCAAATTTATTTGACTGTGGTCTATTCTTGCTCCATTACGTAGAACTCTTTTTGGAACAGGCTCCAACTAATTTCAATCCATTCAAAATATCAAAGAGTGTCGACTTTGTAAGTAAACTGACTCATCTTTCATTCTCATAGCATCAGTTTTAGTTACATGTCTGATTTATTTTTCTACATATTGACGTTTAAGCAGATAAAGATACATTTTTGGTACTTTATAATATACTTGACGTCACACCATTTGTTCAGCATCTTGTGTCGTGACCATGTGCTAGTTTTTCTGGATTATTATTTTTAAAGTTAATAAGAATTACATATTTTTCAGCTAAATGTGGACTGGTTTCCGCCTGCTGATGCATCCCTTAAAAGGGTGGTTATCCAGAGATTAGTATATGATCTCCTAGAGGCACCTTCTCACGAAGCTCCTCCTGTACGTGCCAATGATGATAACATCCATAGAGAAACTGCTGTAAATTTCTTTCCACAAACGTTCAATAATGATCCTTCAACGGTTTGTCAAACTTCTCATGATGATGAGGAAATTGAAATTTCTTTGTTACCATCATTAACTATGACAACTGAACCATGTCCTGTGGGTCCTACTGAATCTTTGAAACCGACATTTGAACCAATATCATTTCTAAGCATGCAATTCCCTTCCTTCAACGTGGCGACATTTGATGGGTACAAAAGTTCCCTAGCGCCATCACTTGAGGTAATTCTGTTCTAGTTTTTGTCATCTGAAATCCTAAACTACATGTGGCAAAATGGGCAGGTTGGGTAACAGGGCAAAACGGTGTATGGGTCGGGTCAGTTGGGTTTACCCGAAACACCTTTTTCCATTTTTTAAAAACTTTCTATAAAGAATAAGTGCTTTAAAAATAATTTATACTTTTGAATAACATGAGTTGGAAGTTTTATGCATTGTAAATAAACGTTGGGTGGCTTTTGAGCCTTTTGATCCATTAGAGATAACCGTATCTTGAGTTTGCCCCGTCGATGACTGTTTTGGGTTAATTTTGACATTTTTAGTCTAACATAACACGGCTTTCATTTGTAAAACAGGAAAATATAGAAAACGGAGGACAATCTGTTTATTCTCTGACAGAAATTGATCTTGAGCAAGACAATGGAATCACACCCGAAATCCCATATTCATCCCAGAATCTCAAAAACATTAACTTTTATGAAACATCGCCACAAACATCAATCTCCGGACGTGAAGATTCATTAGAAGTCATCAATAGTAATAAGCAAATGAAGGAAGAAGTCGACTTCATGGAGATAAGACATGAACCAAGATCACCATTAATGGAGCATGTGGAAATTCCTGATGATAACGATAATGGTAATGGTTATGCTTATAATCTTACGTTATCTTCTCATTTTTCTGAAATGCAAGCAAACGGGTCCACTGGTTCCGGTGAGTCCTCGGGCTTGGAATCAGATGTTCAGCATCCTACCAAAAAGATGCGAACGACAGAACCACCTCTTGAAGATGGGTCTCCGTTTAGCTGAATATAGTGTTAATAGGTTTTTGTTGGATGATATGTAGCAGTTAGAATGGACCACCCCCACATGTATACTGTCGGTTATTGATATTTTGCGTTTTGGTGTTTGTTTTTGAAAGGTCCAGTTATGGGGGATTATGATAAATAATACTAGTAGTGTTTAATCCTTTGAACTACTCTACTTGCTTTTAATTGAGTTATATCATATGTCTTCTAAAATGGGTAAAAAATCAACTCCAATGTGCGCGTTGCACTTCTAAGCTTAAAAGGTGAAAGATGAAAGGTTAGATGAAGTAAGCGAAAATCTACCCTCTAGAAGACAAGTCAGAACTCCTCGTAGAGAAGATTAAGCGCGGTATACGGGTGTTGTTTACTTGTATGTGTACAAACAAAGTGCATAGTAAAAATGTGTAGAAATGAAAAAGGATCTTATGAATGAGATTTGTAGTGTGATTGTTTAGAGACACACCATTATAAAAATATAAAACTCATCATAAGTCTGGGTATAATGTCTAGATCCGATGACGAGGTCTAACTCGGACGGCCTGTACCAATCGTCTATAAATCGAGCCATTTGGTGAGCCGTGCAAAAATCATTTTAACTATACAGTTTACTTCGGATATCACAAGGATTGCCGCACGTCAACCATGGTTCCTATCGATGCCATGGTTCCTAGCCATCGGATATTGCAATATTTCAATGTTTAGTTGAGGACATGTATTTCATTTTGCTCAATAAAGGTTTTAATCACAATCATTTTTACCTCTCCACCTCCACGACCCTGGAGACTATCCACAGCCGTTGTTTCAACTACTAATGAAGAAAATGGTATTGATATATTTGACGATGATTTTCGCTCATTAAATATAATGTCACCAAAGTTTCTGCATGATTTCAAAGAAGAAGATGAATAAGAAGGCGAGAGTGGCGAGATAAAAACACAGTAGCAAAGCTCATACAGATCATTTCACACTACATATAAGTTCACACATAATTAGTTTACCTATGTCACAATAAACATTCAACAATATTAAAACGATCAAACAATTAGCTAAATACGTTGTGAATAGAAATAGTAAAACGATCAAACAATGCAAGTGAAGATAAGCAGCTTCTAAGGAGATCAATAAGCAAGTTTGAACACACATTGAGACCATTCACCAACTAAACTTAACGAAGAGCTTGTTAGCGTTTCCCATTTTCGAGACCATTTCTTATTTCGCAACATTTGAGGTCCTGCCCTTTTCCAGACTTGTTTTCCATCGTCCCCATATCAGTTCTCAAGAAGTAATCAGCAGCTTTGAGCCCCTCATCTGAAGATGTGCCTCTATGCACAGGGGTTGGCAAATAGAAAACAATGCATCAAAGAGAGTGCCACCTTAAAAACCAAGAAACTACTTTAGCATGAAATTAAAATGCAATTGACAATAGAGAATCTTTGAAAACAGGTACAATAGTTGCATTTTATCCATGGACCGTCTACCATGTTTATGTAACCTTAACATCTTTAACGCAATAAGGGACCAAAAGTGTAACAAGTTATATAATGGATGCCGTTTCTGTAAATTTTGGTATTTAGGGACCAAAAATGTAATTTGGTATAAACTATAAGGACCATCATGTAATTCAATTAAAATAAGAGAAAAATGAATTTAGAAAACAAGGAAAGTGTGTTATTTACTCACCGACGGTTACAGGTTGTATTCTTTATCTCTGAAGAAAAAGCTCTGGAGATGCAACAATATCTTCAGGTAGCTTCTCAAGAAGAGCACAACGAAAAAGGTAGAGATACTTAAGATGTTTTAACTTACAAATGCTAGCAGGAAGATGTTTAATCTTTGTACCCGACAATTCTAGACTCACCAGAGATTCTAACTGGCCAATGTCCTCAGGCAATTTCCCAAGACAAGAACACTCTCCAACATGGAGCCAGTTCAGACGTTTTAGCATGCAGATGCTATCCGGAAGATATTCAATCTTCTTACTCCTCACATATAGTTGTTCTAAACATTCTAATTTTCCAAGATCCTCTGGTAGCTTCTCAAGAAGAGCACAATCATCAAGCTTGAGATACTTCAGATGTTTTAACTTACAAATGCTATTAGGAAGATGTTTAATCTTTGTACCCGACAAATCCAGTCTCTCCAGAGATTCTAACTGGCCAATATCCTCAGGCAACTTCCCAAGACAAGAACAGCCTCCAACATCGAGCAACTTCAGACATTTTAGCATGCAGATGCTATCTGGAAGATATTCAATCTTCTTACTCCTCACATATAGCTCTTCTAAACATTCTAATTGGCCAAGATTATCTGGTAGCTTCTCAAGAAGAGCACAATCATCAAGTTCGAGATACGTCAGATGCTTTAACTTACAAATGCTATCAGGAAGATGTTTAATCCTTGTAGCCGACAAATATAGACTCTCCAGAGATTCTAACTGGCCAATGTCCTCAGGCAACTTCCCAAGACAAGAACAGTTTGTAACATAGAGCTTCTTCAGACGTTTTAGCATGCAGATGCTATCTGGAAGATATTCAATCTTCTTACTCCCCACATATAGCTCTTCTAAACATTCTAATTGGCCAAGATTCTCTGGTAACTTCTCAAGAAGATCCTCTATCTTCCCAAAAAGATCATCATAATTGACTTTGAGAGATTTGAGACATTTCAACATACAAATGATATCCGGAAGATGTTTTATCTTTGTAGATGACAAACAAAGCTCCTCTAGACATTCTAATTGGCCAAGATCTTTGGGAAACTCTGGAATATCGCATTTGATTTCAAGCTTTCTTAAGCATCGTAAACTACAAATCATGTCTGAAAATTTCTTAAAGACTGTGCAAGCACATAGACCAAAAGAAATAAGCTTCTCAATATTTCCAACTGATGACGGTAGATTTTCTTCATAATTGCAATGAAACTGAAACTTTGGGAGATTACTGTTGGGGTGAAATGGGCATAAATCTAGGGAATTACCATCCAGACGTAAACTAGCTGAAGAATGACTATCCTTTGGTTCAAATATATCAACGGGAACCACAAAATTGGAAAACCTCAAACATGAGTTTAAGTTTAAGAAGACAAGTTTTCTTAGACATCCAACGGGAGCGTTAATTTCTACCAACTTATCACAACCTTTAAGATCTAACTTCTCAAGATTTGGAAACAGCTCAAGGTCAAGGCACCTCAACCTTGATTCACTCAGTTCAAGGAGTTTGAGATTTGGACATGCACCAGACACGTGAAGTTCTTCAAAATAAGCACAACCTCCAAGATCTAACGTCTCAAGATTTGGAAACAGCTCAAGGTCAAGGCTCCTCAACCTTGAATTACGAAGTGTAAGGAATTTGAGATTTGGACATGCACTAGACACGTGAAAATCAGCACAAGCATTAAGAGATAACTCCTCGAGATTTGGAGTCAACCCAAGGTCAAAGGTCCTTAACTTTGAGCGGCTGATACGGAGATGCTTGAGCTCTTGACAGCTAACAGGCATGAAAAGTTCTACTAAATTGGGAGAATCTTCAAGAGATAACATCTCGAGATTCGGAGTAATCCTAAAGTCAAAGGTCGTCAAGTTTGACCCTTCGAGAGAAAGGAATTTGAGTTTTCTGAGAACCTACCAACAAAAATAAGACAAAAAAGATTAATATTAACGTATTAACAAGACCAATAAATTAATAGCATTATTACGAAACAACCAATTAACAATTATTTTACCTTTTTTTCTCCCTCTTCCCAAAGTTCTACCATTTTGCTCTGATATATTTCAAGTCCAACAAGATTGTTCGCTTGAAATGTTTTGGGTAAATACAAGAGCGGGTAATTCCAACATTTAAGATATTTTAAAGAGTTTGAAAAGTATTGGGCGGTATTATCAAGATCTTCGGCATAATCTTGATATGGAAAAGCCACTTGAAGATATCTAAGTTGATTCATTTTTCCAAGACCTTTCATAACAGTTCCCACATTTGTGTTCGTGTGACGAGGTTCTAGACGTAGACATATTGTTGCTTCAGTACCCTGCAATACAAAAACAATGTCCAGTCAGAACAAATGCAAAAGTTTTAGTTTTCTCTACATTACAAGTAAACTGATCTTTACCTTGTCATCAGCCAATATATCTTCAATTTCCTCTTCAATCCACAGTCGGCTATGCTTGTTAGGTTCATTCGGGTGCTCACGACGAACAATGTTCTTTCCCATTTCTTCTATATGGTCATGCATGCCCAAGACCAGCTGACCATATCTATAAGAAAGAGTTATGAGAGATCTCTGCTCAAGAACTTTTAAACCATTTCTAGCATGAAATCCACAGCATTCAAGAATGTAGATTGCATATTCTCTGCTTAAGCCTTTCAACATGCATGCAATGTCTAGAAATATTTCCTTATAATCATTCTCCAGACTTGTATAGCTTAATTCTAGCTTTTCCTGAGTCTCCTTTAAGGGAATTTCTTTTAGTCTTTCTATGGCATCCTTCCATTCATGCTTATCTTTACCACTAAGAAAAGAACCCAAGACTTTGAGTGTTAAGGGAAGACCAGCAGCATAGCGAACAACTTTTCCTGATAGCTCTTCGTATCCTTGAGATGGAATCTCCCTTCCAAATACATATCTACTGAGGAGACAAATTGCTTCCTCATGTGATAAGAGATCGATATCTCGAATCTTCACTCTGTGAGCGACCAGAACTTGCTCATCTCTCGTTGTAACGATAATTCTACTTCCCGGTTTAAACCAGTCAGGTCCACCGGCTAACGCCTCAAGTTGGTCTATGTGATTCACATCATCTAGAACAAGAAGAACCTTTATACGGCACATCCTGTTTTTCATCATGATTTTCCCATCATCAACACTATCTAGAGTGATTTGTTCATTTAGCACTCTTGAAAGGACTTGTTCTTGTAACTTCTTTAAACAAGACATAGAGGGTTCTGAAACTTCCCTCACATTCGCAACAAAGCTTTTGGCTTCAAAATCAGCAGATAGATGATCAAAAACAGCTCTAGCTGTAGTTGTCTTCCCAGCCCCTCCCATGCCCTTGATCCCTATCATGCGAACATCATCAATTCCCATTTCTAAAGATGAAATAACATCCTTTACTCGAGTCTCCATGCCTACTAACTTTTCATCAAAGCCAGAATTGATGGGACGTAACTCTAGCAAAATCTCTCCAACAATTTTTTTGATGAATTCAGCTTCGTGCCTGTATGCATGGTAAAAGAAGGTTCTGTTTAGCATATTATGTATCCCACATGAACCGTGTTTTAGATCTATAACATACAATCATATATCAAGCAAAAACATAGTACTATACTACTGTACTATAATAATAATCTTTCACCCATAATCCTTTTTAAACACATATTAGCAACAAGCAAAAGTAACGAAGGAATTACCCATCTTTCAGCGCCCAACCAGCCAGATCGGCTGCTTCTTTCAGAGCGTCTTTCCATTTCTGAGCAGCCTCTTTCTCTTTATTCTTGGAAAAGGCATTTTCAACCGCCCCGATTTGGTTTCTCACTTCGGTGGGTTCAACATCATAGAAAACAGGGTAAGCAGTGTGCTCATCCATCTTCTGGCACTCCATAATCTTGACAAGCTCATCCAAACACCATGACGAAGAAGCATATTTTTGGGAAAAAACAATGATGTGAAATTTGGAGTCTTCAATGGCTTTGATAAGCTCATCGCTGATAGTTTTCCCTTTATGGATTCTTACATCATCCTTGTAAATGACAATGCCTTTTGCCTTAAGAGCTTCATAAAGATGGCCAACAAAGTTCTTGCGAGTGTCTTCACCCCTGAAGCTTAAAAAAACATCATACTTGAACCTCTTTTGAATGGATAGGCTTGAAGTGGACGCCCTGGAGTTATGGATGAAGGATCGGATACACGTAATCTTTTGTTGGAGGACATTTCTTCAAACTGACTGCAAAGAAAAGTGAATGAAATGGATCGATAACCCTGATCAAAGCTAGGCGTTTACTCAAAGAAACTTGGTAATGTGAACGTGATTGTGAAAGAGTATATGTGAAAAAGTGTTTGTGAAATGATGTTGAGAAACAAAAGCCACTCACTGTTCTTTATATGGTCTTTTGGTCAATGATAAAAAGAAAGATAAGATTCAAAAAAAAAAAAAAAAAAAAAAAAAAAAAAAAGAATAAGCAACCCAATACATCTTCCTGGAAATTGCTTATTCAAAGTAATTTAATCTATTTCTCAAAAAAGAAACACATAAACTCATCAATTTATCTAACAGCTTCTTAGAAACTGCTTTAAAGACTTGCTCCGACATTGTTCTTATATTATTTTTTCCACATATTGCTCCGACATTGTTCTTATATCAATTTTTCCACATGAGTTCCGCGAAAGACTCTTGAACCTAATTTTCATATTAAGTATCGAATTGAAAAGTATCACTTTACCAGGATCAAACAAAACACAAAATCCTTAACTTAATCATTAAAACTATTTTTCTTTTTCACCAAAAGCTAAGACTAGTAGTAGTGGCGACCACAAACTTGACCAAACAGCCACGCCAACTCAGCTAGACAAAATGCGTGACCATATGCTCGTAGTAATGGTCACTTGTTGGAATCATATAAATGACGTGATCTTTTAAGGATGCTCATGTCAGACAACTACAAATGTAGTAAAAAGTCAAAACCCAATTCAACCGGACCCGATAACACCCCTAGTTGCAACCTATATAATAAAAAAAGTATGACAGATAATTACAACAAATGACTACTGTCGAAACTGTGGATCTCGGCTAGGTGTTCTTTGAATAATTTGGACTGGAGCTGCTTGAATTCTAACCCTACTGCTTCATTTGGTTGTTGAATTTATGTTTTGTCAAGATATTTTTTTATTACTGAGTTTATGTTTCGTCAAGAATTTGATTCTTGAATTTATGTATTCATTGTTTTTTATTATTGATACGTTTCGTCAAAGCACTTCTTTCTAAAGGTTCGACATGATGAAGTACAAACTTTTGTAAAATGTTTTCTTCAAAAGCATTAAAAGTTGATCGAGAAAGAATACCGAAGAGGCTTTATTAGCACGTTATAAGCTACTCAAGATAGTAATTTGGTTTTACAGATCAACTTTTTACAAATTGTGTCACAGCTAAACTACTACTAATGAGCCTATTGAACAGTCATATATTCAATTATCATTTACTAAGGATAAAATAGTTTTTTTTCCATTGATAATAATTATCAAGCAGTGTATGTACATAAGCAACATTAAATCAATATGTCATAGCAAACAATCACATACATTTATTCCAAACTACCTTCTATGACATTATCAAATTTATATTCATATTAATCAAAATCAAATAAAACATACACTAGTCAGGACGGGTGTGTATCCAAGTACAAAACTCCTCATATCAAATCAATCTATCCTTAATAAAATTATGCACTCAAATTAAACAAAACTATTAATATCACTATTACTCCATGAAACTTATTAACCAATATCACATTGATGTACAATAATTTGTATAGTGAAAGCTAGAAATCAACAAAATTAAGAGTAAAATTACAAACACTTGTGACATAAAACTAAAAGCCCTCCTATATCTGATTTGAATAAAATCAACAACAAATTAGATGTTTAAAATCATACCTTAGAAAGAGAGGTTTGAGAGAGTAGAGAGATTTTTTAAAGATAATGGAGATAGGCATAAGACTCCTGTCTTTTTTTAAAATTTACAATCCGGTCCAAAAGTATAGAGAAAAAGCCATTAAATACATTTATGTTTTTTCTGTATTTAAGGGGATGTTTGGGATTGTGCGCTTATCAAGTTGCAAACAAAATCACGTTTCGACAAAGTAAGTTCTAGAGTGCAGCCACAAAACGTGGTTTTGGTGGATTTATAACGCAAATAAGTGATTATTGATTTATAACCAACAGTATACATGTGAGGGTGGTTCATTCTAACTGCTACATATCTTCCAATAACTACTTTAGGACTAACTTATTTTATTAGTTAACCACCTGTTTCAAGCGGTCTCTTTTATTAGTGGTGTTTCGGGTGGGGCTTAAGTGAAACTGAATATAGTATCTTCCAAGTTTTAACTGAATGTGTGCATATTTGACACTTGAGAACATAAAAGTGACACTTCCATCTGCGCTATACACCTAGCTTTAAGTTCTTCATCTAATGCGGACGAAGCATATATAACTTATGTGAAACTAAAATACATTCGCAATTTCTATTCTATATATTTATCACTTGTTCATTTAAAGTTTCATCAACATGTATTCTTCATTATCTCAACTTATCATTTCATTTTAAGTTCCGATAAATTTAAGCTCAATCCAAACACTACCACTTTACATATGCTTATTTAGTAAATATGATATGTTGATGTTTGTACCCGATAACATGAATCACCCGACCCGACATAACCCGACTCGAAGCCCACCCGAACCCGATAACACGATTATTAATCGGGTCAGGTTTCGGGCCACTTTTTAAAAGTCAAAACCCGATTCAACCCGACCCGATAACACCCCTAGTTGCAACCTATATAACTAAAAAGTATGACAGATGGTCGAAACTGATCATCTCGGCTAGGTGTTCTTGGAAGAATTTGGCCTGGAGCTGCTTGAATTGACCCTACTGCTTCATTTGGTTGTTGAATTTATGTTTCGTCAAAGCACTGCTTTCTGATTAAAGGGACGACATGATGAAGTACAAACTTTTGTAAAATGTTTTCTTTAAAAGTGTTAAAAGTTGATTGAGAAAGGATACCGAAGAGGCTTTATTAGCACGTTATAAGCTACTCAAGATAGTGACTTGGTTTTACAAATCAACTTTTTACAAACTGTGTCACAGCTAAACTACTACTAATGAGCCTATTGAACAGTCAATTATTGTTTACTAAGGATAACTTAGTTTTTTCTGTTATTTAGATAATATCATTCAAAATAATCATCAAGCAGTGTATGTACATATATAACCGTTGAACCATAAGCAACATTAAATCAATATGTCATAGCAAACAATCACGTACATAGGGGTGAACAAAACATTAAATCAATATGTCATAGCTAATATGAAGATACGCAATATATTTTCAAATAATCTTCGACAGCAGGTTACAAGGGTCACCCTTGATTAAAAGTATCAATTTACTTTTTACTTGCAAAATTATAAGGCTATGGACAATGGTCGGTCATCAAACACAAATTGGGGCGAACTAGTTTGAATATACGACCTATTATTAAACTCACTATTCTCTCTTTTTTTTAATTAGTTTAAAAAAAAATTATGTGTGAGATCTGCAGGAGGTAGAAGATGTAGAAAAGAAGACTTTGTTTTTTTTTTAATTTGTTTTTTTCATTTTATTTTTATAAATAATGAATTTACAGTCTAAACCTTTAAAGTTTGATTTTATTATCATTTTTATTTTATAGTTTTAATTTTTTTACATTTTAACATAGATAATATATAAAAATTAATTTATATGTAGTAATACTTTGTTTTATGTAATGTTTTTATTATTTATTTGAATAATCAAGTCACAACACAACTTAGATTATTAGTTTCAGTTTTTAATAAGTATTTAATGTTTAAGTTTTATTAGTTTAAGTTTTTAATTATTGTTGTAATGTTTAACTATTTTTATTAATGAAGTTTAATTTTGTTGTTAAAAATATTTGAATTTAAAAAAAAAAAGTGAATTGCATATATATCCTTCTAAAAGACTAAAATTGCATATATATCCAACCTAAACTCAAAATTGCATATATTGTTGGAAATCTAGTATTTCAGTATCCTACTGTTATAAATAATTACACCAACTTGTGCAATGAAAACACATAATGGGAATAAGAAGAATCAAGTATCATCATTACCTGATGTTAGACTAGCAATGTCGACTCGAACCGCACCCATGAAATCTGAACAAACCGATAATAGGCTCCGCACGGGAAGACGTTCCCTGTCCTTAAAAGGTGTTTACGTGCTCGAATCGCTGCAAGCCTCTTACGTAACGACCCCAGGATTGATGCAGACCCTCGTTGCCTTTCGTCAGCGAACGAATACAACTTAATGACAATGGCGGAGCAGAAGCCACAGTATAGCAAGAAAATAAAAGCAATTTGCAACAACTTATATGTTCTCAATAACTTTTATATATGTGTTTAGTTGTGTGTGTTCATTCTCTTGAAAAGCTGCTAATATCCTTTTATAAGCACAATCAAGGAAAACCATGATATCTAGCATGCACAAAATTAGGAGATCATGGACTAGTGGTTGCAACCGAAGGTTGCCTTCCAAACCAATCCACTATCCTATTTTTGTGGTTGACCAAGTGTCATACACATACATATACTTTAGCAGTTGTTGCTTTATGAGCTTACACTATAAGCTTAATAAGTAGTACATCAAGTCACAACTTTGACTACTTGTACATTATGCTTTAACTCTTCAAAAAACTTGCCAACCTCATCATAAAGTTCCAACATATATATCCTTCCTAAACTTTAAAATTTTCATATATATCCAAATAACTATTTTTAATATATTTTAGATCGCAAAATACATGATAACTATAGTATAATTATAAAAAGTCCATTATACCCTTGGGTTTATCATACATGACCGATCATTATCCCACATAAACATATAGCTACTTTTTTCTTTCTCAACATATCTTCTTACTCTGTTTCTTCATTCATCATCATCTGCTACTGTTATAAACCAAAGACCAAGTAAGTCATAATCTATTTTAATCATTGTTCATCTGCTACTGCCACATGTCTAAATAATATAGCTACTTTATTATTAATAGTTGCCACATGATTAACCGATTGCACCATATGTCACAGTGGGTTCTTGATGTGATTCAAAAAGAAAACATTTGATCTTTATTACAAATTTATGGATACTTGTGTGTTCTTTTTTGTTGTAGAAAGTGGGGAGTGGTATATAATATAAAGATGGATGATATTGTTGACGTTTTTATTCCGGACCCATTGAGACCAACATGGGAGAATATGGTTAACTCGCCAACAATCGAGTATGTTTACGTCATTTTATAGAGCAAAAGTTTTTAGACTCTAGTATGTTTTTAACATTTTTCCTACTCTAGTTGGCTCGTAATTTGTTTTGTACTTAATTTTTTTGCTTTTAGGCAAGTATCATCGAAGTACAAGTTGAAACTGAGATACAAAGGATTCTTTAAGATTGTCAATAACTCAAATCGAAGAAAATATTGTTTTGGCTCACAAAAATGTATCTATATTGACACAAGGTCATTCGACTTAAGCCAACTAAATGAAGAGGTCTTGAGGCATTATTCATCATGTAGCGATTTAGTTCTTTCAACTTTCTTTGTTAACAAGTATGGCATGGAACAATCTTTTATTGAGCTAAATTCTGATGAGAATTTCATGCTTATGCTTAGTATGTACGAGAAAGAAAAAGAAATAACCATTTATGTAACGACAAACAAGAATGTTGGCAGTGATGATAATAATGGTCCTCAACTTGTAGTTATTGAAGAACCACACGGTGAAGAAGATTCGGACCAGTGTCCAAGCGATGAAAGTTATTTTAGCCATTTTAGCAGTGATGATAATAATGGTCATGATGATGATGTTGAGATATCAAGTGATTAAGTTGAAACTAACTCAAATCGCAAGAAAAGTATAACAATGAAAGAAAACTCAAAATTCCAGAATGTGCCTGATTTTAGAAGAGCTTTGAATCATCATGCAATAATAAACGAGTTTGAATACTTCATTGAGAAAAGTGACCTTGAGCGGGTTACAGCAAGGTGTGCACAAGAAGAATGTCCCTGGAGAATTCATGCTTCTCTCATGCAAGATAAAGTTACCTTTGAAGTAATTATATAAAATTGTTTAATTTATTTTTCTTGTAGAACTTGGGTGAATACGAAGTTTGCAAAAGCAACGAAAATCATGCTGAAGTGAAAAGTAAGGGAAAAAGGTGGGTGGTGATGCTAGATGAGAAAAAATGTTCTTGTCGGGTTTGGCAAGTAAAGGGCATGCCATGTGTTCATGCTGCTGCATTCATTGCTTTCACAAGGGAAAGTTGCGAAAAATATGTTGATCCGTATTTCACAATCGAAAAGTTTAAAGATGCATATGCTTTAGAAGTCGCTATGATGCCTGGAAAAGATAAATGGGTACACCTACAAACAGAGGATAAAATATACCCACCTGTTATCAAACGTCCAATTGGACGACCTAGGAAAAAAAGAATTGCACCAGCAGATGAGCCCAAAAAAAGACACCAGTGCTGGAAATGTAATGGATATGGACATCGTCAAAAGTCATGCAAAAATCCACCAGCTCAAAGTGTTAATCTTGGTGAAACATCCACTACTAAAAGGAGACGACGGAAAAATAAAAAAGGGGGCGAAGGCTTTGCTGAAAAAGAGTCGAATTAGAAGTCCTATCGAAGACGAGTTCTTCTTAATATTTTGTTAGTTTAAGTGTTGAGCAATTGATTCAAATGCCAAACTATTGGTTCATTTTGTTGTTGTATTGCTGTCTTTCAAACAGATCATTGCTTTCCTTTGTTGTTGTTGTTATGCTGTAGAACATTACTTTCAAACAATGTTAATGAGCATCAAGTGTGATCTGCACTTTGATTCATTAGTCTCACAAATTTTTGATTATAAATTGTTTGCTAAGTGTGATATGCATTTAAGTGTCCCATTTAGTGTTGTACGAGTCTATACAAATTTGCAGTATATATAATTATATAAAATTATAAGAACAAGGGTATAATAGTCATTTTATAATGAAACTATAGTTATCATGTATTTTGAGATCTAAAATATATTAAAAATAGTTATTTGGATATATATGAAAATTTTAAAGTTTAGGAAGGATATATATATAATTTTGAGTTTAGGTTGGATATATATGCAATTTTAGTCTTTTGGAAGGATATATATGCAATTCACCCAAAAAAAATAACTAGGTCACCACTGTGTCAACTAGGTCGTCGGAGAGAGAAAGCTGGCGTGGCACAGATGACCCAGGTCACCACTGCTCACAGCCTAAAAGTTGTTAAGACCGTTAATCGTTTTTATCTTACCAAATCATAAAAGGCTCGTATTTATCGTAATTCATATTCAAAAACTAGTAGTAATAATATATACTCCGTAATAAAACTCAAGTGAGATATTTGCGCTTTTTAAATGGTTGAATTGTTAGAATAAAAAATATCTATAAACTTTTAGTCTTTGAAGACATTTGTGGCACTTTGGTTTTTTAGTGTGATGTAACAGAGTTTATTCATGGATTTTGCCAACCACTTGGGTTTAAGCTTTATTTAATTGAAAAATCAAAATCTAATTAACATCACATATTCCATGTTTGACAACACACTTTTTAAATTATAATTATCAAAAAGGTATAAGTGTGAAAACGAGTTCATTAAGTGTTATTTTACACAAATGACGAGACTTAAACACAACCCATATGGATTGTTATTTTGAAGGGATAATTGTGTAAAAATGTATCCAACTTAACAATTTTTCTTTGTTGTGTACTCAACTTTTAATTTTTTTATTGTATGTATCAAACTCTCTAATTTTTCTTATTTTATGCATCATTCTTTTAATATTTCTTATTTTATGTATCATTAGTATTTGTATTTTTTTAAGAGCTAACTACATTTTTGGTCCATTTGTTTTGTCAGAGTGTAACTGATGCAAAATTTATGACTAGGTTTTAATATTTATAATAGTCTCGTTTACCTATTGTCCACCTTATGCACTCACGGGCAGTGTACCCGGTCATGTGTAATGTAGTAATCTGTAAAACCGAGGTCGTCCCAAGAGCTATGTGAGCGGATTCTAATTAAGTCTATTTGCCACTTTTTATTTATTTATTTTTTAATTTTTTACATCATAACTAAAAACATAACATCCCCCCACTTGAGATGAACATATAATGAGAACCTGGGGGGTCTTCAATGATCTTCAAATATAAGTTTTTGACGAAAGCGTGATTTCCGAACCTCTCTACTTGAACCTTGAACTTAGGTAAACAATGACTTCCCGATCACAAATTAAAACTACACGGTAGGCTAAGGTGAATTAGTTTAACGAAACAATATATATTGGGTAAACAAAATGAAATGAATGGCTCAGACGGGTATATCTAGGGGTATCTTGCACTAAAGGTAAGTGCAACAAAAGGGTTTAACATGGGGGTCGAAAAGTCGAGGTGACTAATCGATAGACACACAAGGATGGGCTATTTGGGTGATAATCCTAAAAATATTTCCTTCTCAAACTGATTATTCCATATACATTAAGCGAACTCAACATACCTCGTCTATGGTCTCGAAATGATGCAAAGGCCACGTTCTAAAGTTTACAAGCTACCGACACACTCATAATTTGGTGGTGTTGGGTAAATAAGTAGAAACGGATATGGCTAATCTCACCATAAAATATCAAGGGTTATAATGTGCTCGGCTAAGGTCTAATCTAGTTAGGTTAAGAAAAACATGTTAAAATTTTAAAAATGGAATAATTTTTCAAAATAAACTAGAAAAACAATGGCAATTAAGTTCAAGTAATACTTCTACTCCCGTCCCCCTACTTGAGATGTACAAAGTCCCTTTTATACTAAACGTTAAATAAAAGTGAAGAGAAAGTAGAATTAGAGCGAGAACTTCCCTGAAATTTGCTCCTAAAAAGAATGAAAGCCCACGAAGAGAATCGTGCCTTCGCTTAAGCATCCACGAGCAAACTTCATTCCCTGAAATCACACTAACCAACAAGTATAATTCTAAAAAAGAAAAACAAAAATAAAAAGAAATCTAACTCACTTTCGTAGGAATCACGTTTGCATTTAGCATATGAAACAAGCCTTTTAAACCACTTCATGTCCCAAGTGGACGAGTGTAGTCTCGTGAGGGGTTACAGGGAACATACTCACAAAGTTCATTTAAAACTAATACAAGGTTATTGCTTTAATATTGAAAAAATTAAGACTGCAGGAGAATTACGACGTAACCCTGTAGAGGAGTTACGCCGTAATTGTGGTTAAACCTGGCAATCGGCTACTGGGGAATTGCTACTGCGTAGCCATAGAATGGGATTACGCCGTAATGGTTTATAACCTGAAGAGAATCACCACTGAGGAGATGTTACGGCGTAACCACAATGATGAGTTAGCCGTAACTTCAAGACGGAACAGGTCCCCGATTTAATCACTTGTGAATTCATCTCCAATTCCTGCAAAAAATGTTAAAAACACAAAACCCAACAAAATTTGAAACAAAATAAATAAAAAGCAATTTTCTTTATTATAAAGAGCAATTTTCTTTATTACTGAGTCTTTAAGTTAGACTCAAAGCCATGGGCTTTATAGTGGCCTTCGAACTTGGCCAACTTCTTCCATCTTTTTCATCAGGTTGTGTCTGACCCATGCGACATTAGTAGCGATACGAAGAAATTCCTTTATCTCAATATTCCGAATCTTGGAAAACTTTTCATCCGGCCCCAAGTGGTACTTTGTAATCTCAAATTTTGTCAGCTATAATTGGTGGTGGCCTTTTGTATGGAATACCAAGAAGTTTGCACCTCCGTTGTTCGTATGCCTCATCATCTGGGTCAGTGAACCCGTCATGACCTTGTAGTTCAAGGTAGTCCATAATTCCCTCTATGTCATCATCATCAGACTCAGTTCCCCTAAACCACTCGTCATCTAGTAATTCTTCAATAAGCACACGCTTGCACTCTTCTTTTTCATCACCTCATGTATCTTCGTTATCCTCATTCATCACCTTACTTGTATCGTTAGGAATCTCTTTACTTGAGTCTTCTTAACTCATGAAACCCTTCCAAATTTTTTCCTTAGTAAAGCGTCCACTTTTCCATACTTGCTTTTAACCCAATCGTTAAATCCCAACTTATCTAACCAAGGTAGCTCAATTCTCTCATCGTCATTGGTTGAGGTCCACAAAAATTCGTCAACCCCAACTCTAGCTATACTACTCCCCCCGTTACAGTCTTCATCAAACGGGTTATACACGAAGCCCAATATATTTCACCAATAGTTTTTACCTTTTCACACCAATGTTTCTGAACCGTCTTGTCATTGGTGTCGCTATTATCAACAATTCCATAATCTGATATTGACTTGTTTGTAGTTTTATGAACTGTATCAATACAGGGGGTTTCACAGTTAACATTGCGGCTAATATCAGCCCAAATTCTTCTTTTACCGTTATTGTCAATCTCGCCATAAACAATCTGTACGCATGCATCGAATGTAATAGTCCCATCTTTAGTTGAAGACCATGCGTACTTATTGGTTTTTACCCTTTCCTTGTCATCTCCCCCATAAAAAATGTCATCATAGGGGTTACATGAATCCCAAAGGTCGTACCATTTGTCATTGTCCACCGGAATAGCTTTGCACCAATGGTATTTCATTTTAGATAGGTACTTAAGATCCACGTTCTGAATTTCGGGCCAATCGTTTTCAGGTCCAGGTTTTCGTTCAGAATTATTGTTACGCCGTAACCTTGTAGAGTGGTTATGGCGTAACCTACCACTGTTGCGTCTTTCGGCTTCAATTCCCTGCACACGGTGACTATTAGTAATATAGTGCTCGTGTGTGATGGTGCTAGGAGCAACTATTTTGACAACACAAATAGTTTCAATAGGGTGACATTTTCCTACATCATCCATGTTGAGAGTAAGCTTCCTATCGTTGATTTTTAGAGTTATGACTTTTTTAAGACATTAATGTTTGCACGCGCGGTAGCCAGAAGAGGCCTACCTAAGATTAGTGGAATGTCGAGATCTTCTTCCATGTCTAAAATTACAAAATCGACATGAAGAGTAAAATTATCAATCTTAATTAGCACATTCTCAACAACCCTCCGAGGTATGCTAACTGTCCTATCTGTCATTTCAATGGTCATGCAAAGGGGTTTGATAGGCCCAAGATTTAGTCTTTTGCACATAGAAAATGGAATGATACTTATGCTAAATGCAACCGTGATTACCAAAGTTTAAGTTACTTCTTACCTCAGTTACGGCGTAACCAAAGTGTCAGTTACTCCGTAACCTCAGTTACGGCGTAACCAAAGTTTCAATTACTCTGTAACCTCAATTATGGCGTAACCAAAGTTTTAGTTACTCCGTAACCTCAGTTATGGCGTAACTGAGTTTAAGGTTATGGCATAACCTTTTCAGCTTTTCATAATAGCAATATTGCAACTTAGGCCCTTGTGTTCCTTCATTCCATTGATGGAGACCAACACAAAAATATGTTAATTGAGCTCCGAACATCGTTTGTAGTAATATTACGACGTAACCTATTGGGAAATTACAGCGTAATTCTTGAGTTGTGTTGACTTAGTCTTCGTGTAATAAATCCATAGTTACGGCATAATGAGAGTGATGAGTTACGCCGTAGTTCCTATCTGTCCAACATACTTCTTGAATATTTCCATTAATAACCTTTCAATTCCTCGTCTCTTCGTTCCAATGCCTCATTTATCCTAAACTGTAAATATGAACCAATATAAATGAATTAAATACCATATTAATACAAGAAGGCCATAACCACGGGAATTTGATATATAAAATATCAGACAAATTTGATGTTATCACATTCCATAACCTTACCTTACAATCACATAACACATAATGAATAAAATCATCATAACATAACATTATAACCGGTTTACTTACCTTGATTCCAAGCTATTGATATCAACTAGAATCATCATCATCTCCACTCTTGCCATCTAAGCCAAAATCACTATAGGCATAAACAAATAATCAAATTACTATATTATGATTACCACAACCATAGCTCTTTCTTATACACTTCTAATTATCACATAATCATATAATGATTATATGATAATTAACCCCTTCAAATTATTAACGTAAACCTAAAATAATCATCTCATAATTTCTAAAACATTTAATTAGCTTCAAAACACCATTTACCCATTTTCCCCAATTTGGATACATTAACCCTAACTTATAATCTCATCAATTACCTTCAAATAAAGGATTACTTACTTGTAGGAATGATCAATACAAACTTATTACTTAATGGAAGTACATTGCTATTCTACAACTTAAAAAAAGTACACCTACCAAAATGGGACACTTTGAAAAGTACATTGCTATTCTACGACTTTCTTTGGGACGAAACAATATATCATTACGGGATTCATGAAACAATATATCATTACAGGATTCACATTTCTTTGGGACGAGCTCACACACGTACCACGATGTTCCAAGTATCAGCAAACAATATATAACATACAAACCCCCCCTCCAATCTCCTTTCCCTTTTAACGGGCTATAAAACTAAACCGGACCCTTAATACTACCACTTGGGCCAGCCCATTAAGCAATCTATTAACCCCATTTAACCAGTTCATAAATGTTTCGACCCACCTTCACTGACTTGTTTATTCGAAATTTCAATACATAAATTACATGGGTCGGTTAAGCACATGGCATAGAATCAGGAATACCAAAAACGTAAATTTAGTTCGAGGGTTTAGTCACTAAACGAACTCCAAAGCTAATCAAGTTCGACACCTAAACCTAACATGTCTAAGGTTCCAAAAATAATCCAAACTTGTTCTAAAGTGTTTCTTTTTATTCAATTAGGTTTTCTAATTGTTTTACTTGATCACTCATGTTGTGCTCGACTCAAATGAGTTCCCCTAGCACATTTGGTCATGTTATTAAGTCATTTTGGACCCATTCACGACCTAGTAAACCAAACGAGCTCATGATGCATTCTACTTGAACCTATGTGCTATCTAAGACACTCAAATACACAAGTACATTTGAGACATGTAATAAGACCATGTCATGGTCCTTGCTTAGACCCAAAGACGGAAGAATAAAAACCACAAGGTCGGTTAGGTACTTACTCCCCCTCTAAACCTGATTCCCACACTAACACATTGCAACCAAGTTGCAAAACTCACTCAAGTACATCTAGGCTTAGCTTACACTTCCCACACCTTCTTATCCCAATCTCTTTGAGATCACATCAACCCAACTTGTATCAAAACTAAGTATAAGTCCCATGCATCTCAAACACCTATACGTACACTAGCTAAAATCACCATAATAAAATTTCCAAGTTATTTTACTCCTGTGATACGTACGAGAGGAAGAGCTAAGTTCCAAGGGGTTAGAGAACGCGATCAAGTCCTTCCAGGGTCATTCACAATTCCTTGTTATGTAGTCTAACGAGCTACAAACTCTATACGTCAAGTACTAGTCTCACCATCAAGATATACCCACCCATTTATGGTGTAGTAAGTACTCTCGCTCAACACTTAGTGAAATTTCATGTTTTTGAACACCTTATATCGCGTATGAGACTAGTTAGCTTGCCCTCGTTATTTTCATGTTCTAGTATTACAAATTGCTATCTTGAACAAACACTTGATTCTTGGTAAGGCATGGATTGGAGTAGGATGTTTATTGGTAACGTATAAAAATGCTTACGCGATTTTCATAACACGTTTCTAAGTTACCATGACCCTTTCCATTATATAACCTATGTCAAGTACATAAGCAGAAGTGCTCATAACGACTAGGAATGGGTTGTTAAAAACCATTTTTAAACGCGTACTAGGTCAAATGAAAGACACTACTCACTTCATCATAAGCTAAACAAATAAGCTATACAAATAAGTCACCATAATAAGCTCGTTTAATGCCTCAACACACCCCAAAGCTAAGCCACCTCGTCATAGTTGAGGAAAGCTTAAAGTGCGCTTAATGGGCCTTAAACGACTTAAAGCCCATAAGCAGTTTGATAATAAGCAGTCCATAAGCAATTTTTATGAGTTAATTTGGTCCTAATGTGAGCCCATGTGAAATCCTAATCCATTCCAAGCCCATTAGACCTCTCTAAATGTTAACATGCCTCAACCGGACCTTTAAGGCCCAATAACCATGTAACAAGCTATTTTTGACTTATAAGCTATTAGATAAGCTTAGATAAGCTGTTATAAGCTTATTTGAAGAACATAAATAGTAAACTTTGAAAACTATGATTTTTGGACTAAAAATACAATTTTTACTCAACTTGGGTTAAAAGTGTAACTTTTATAAAGGTTAAGGGTAAAAACTGTCAAAGTGGCAAACCGAGGGTGTAAACTGAATATAAGGATACTTTTGAGTATAAAAATGTAATGTTTGAAAGGTTGAAGGTTTAATTTGCAAATATATATCATTTTGGACTATAAACGCAAAATATGTAACTTTAGGGTTAAAAGTGTAAATTCTTACAGAGTTGGTGTCAAAACTGTCATTTTGATAACCTAAGAGTATAAAATGAATATTTGAGAATCATGGGTATTAAAAATGTCATATTTAAATAGTTTGAGCCAAAAATGAAAATATATTAAAGTTATGTACTAAAAATATATATATTATACTATTAGGATTGAAAATGTAAATTTGATACAAATTAAAGGTTTATTCGGTAACGTTATTATTATTTTGACACACTAATATCTATCGGGTATATTCTATATAGACGATACGTAAACACTATTTAAATAACGATTTGGATATAAACGATATAACAAACCATTTTAACGAATAACATAATTCATCAACTAACTTTTGAAAAAACGATATCTATGGATGCTAAATACATAAAAACAAGTTAATATTACATAAAATAACAATGAATTTGAACTTTAAGCATTTCAATCTATCCTTGCCATAATCCATTTCATTTCTCGATGCCATTTCAATAATTATTATTCGCACCAAGTCAAACTTGAAACTATCAGAATCTCAAACTTCCATATTATTCAGGTCGTGTGTTGGAGCCGTTCTCACATTGCATTTGACATCACTTACTTGTTTACTATCACCAAGGTGATCTCATAGTCTCACTTTTATATGCTTTTCAAACTCGTGGGGAGATACATGCTACAAATCTGAACACAAATGTTTTTTGTATGCTATGACTGATTGATATTGCCTAAGTTACAATTATTGCCAAAAAGTCCCTCATATTATGAACCATTAATCACTTGCGAGTGAACGCGAATACAGTGAATATATCTATTTACGGTTGACAACCCATTTGAGTTAGCCGGAATGGTAACCAAATGCACTATATTTGAGTAAACAATAGGAATATGCCAAATTCCTACACGAGGGCCCCTTATTTACACCATTTATGGTGCGTATTGTTTATATCATTTCTATCATATCACACACGTTAACGTTTGAGTGTCATGAGACTTAGGGTATACTAAACTGCAATATCATTGATTTTTATTATGATTGTATCTCTATACAATTACACGAACTGGAATTTATGTTCAATTGATTATTATAGTTAAACGCTATGGATTCAATCAACAATTTTGTTGAATTTTTAGCATGTTTATATCAGGTAATTGAATAAGCATTCAAGGCACGGTGTGGGTAATAACTGTTGGTTTTTAGTGTTAAATAAATTATCATTCATTTTAGACTATTTTATATCTTTCACGATATGCAAAACTCTGGAATGTCTTTTGTACTTGAATTATTAAATGAATGATGATGATTTATAAAAAGCCTCTTTTGAGTCGTTTTCTATGATTGTGACTATAATCCTCTATGTAATACCCCGATTAGTCTTCCGCTGCTAAATTGAGATTTTGGGGCTGTTACATTGTGGTGGTGCGTGGTCGTGGTGCTTGGTAGTGGTGGTGGTGGTAGGTGGTTGTGGGTGGCGGTGGTGCGTGGTGGTGGTGATTGGTAGTGGTGGTGGTAAGTAGTGGTGGGTGGCGATGGTTGTGGTGATTGGTAGTGGTGGTGGTAAGTGGTGGTGGTAGGTGGTGATGGGTGGCAGTGGTGAGTTGTGGTGGTGATTGGTGGTGGTGGTAAGTTGTTGGGAATAATACTAACAGTTACCACTGATAGTCTTGTGGTTAACACTGCTAAAGATTACACTAGCAGTGGAAACTCATTACCACTGCCAGTACAAATATTACCACTGCTGTTAGGATAATTGTTGTGTATCCATGTATTGATAAGTATAAAAAAGATCTTGTGTATATTCTATATTGTTAGGTTTATACTTATCTTGTAAAGGACTCCTTGTGCTATAAAAGGAGATCCTAGGTCATTGTTTCATATACGTATTATTCATATTAGCTTCAAGGTGTAACCCTAGTGATAAGCAAGATCACTCGTATTATTTTTTAATAATATTGGAGCTTTGCGTTTATTGTTCTTACTTACATTACATCATATAATCTGTCTTCTAAGTATTACTAAGTATATTCCGCGTGCTTATTAATATAACTTAAAATATCACTAACACAAGGTCTGTGTTTAGATCCATCAAGTGGTATCAGAGCGAAGGTTCTCATATTTTGATTTAGAAGATCCAAGGAATACGCTTAACCTACTCACTCAATTCAATGAAGATGGAAAACAACCAGTCCAATAGTTAATGAGTTTGAGATGTGAAGGATAATGATTGAGCAATACTTTCTCATTCAAGACTATGCTCTATGGGAGATCATCTTAACTGGTGATTCTTTCAAGCCTGTGACGAAGACTTAGAAGGTTGGTGACACAGATGTTGTGACAGTTTCTGTGCTTGAGACTAACACTAAAAAGGCACTGAAGAAGAATGATTTAAAGGCTAGAAGTTTGTTGCTGATGACTCTCCCTAGAGACCAGATCATAGCATTCAGTAAGTTTAAGACAGCAAAAGAACTTTTTGAAGAGATTTGCTCAGTGTTTGGTGGTAATGATGCTACAAAAAAGACACAAAAGACATTGTTGAAGCAAAGTTATGAAAACTTCTCTGCTTCAAGCAATGACTCACTTGATAGCATCTTCACCAAACTTCAAAAGATTATTACACAACTGACTGTGTTTGGCATTGAGGTAGAAAAGGAAGACCTAAATTTGAAGTTTCTAAGAAGTTTGCCTTCAGAGTTTCATACTAATGTTACAGTCTGGGAAAATAAACCAGATATTGAAACTATGAAGCTCAATAATCTTTACAACAACTTCAAACTCATTGAACAAAGATTGAAGAAGGCTGGGAAACTTGGTACAAGCTCAAGCAGCTTGGCTTTGATGTCAACCTCTGTTGACAGTGATGATTCTGAAGATGACTGTGATGATGATATTGCCACTGCTGGTTCTACAGTTTCCACTGGTAATGTTAGCGTTACCACTACAGGTTCAAAGAAGAAGATTGCTAGTATTGGAGATCCTACCTTTTATGCATTTATCTCCACTCAAGTTAATGACTCTATATTAACTCATGAAGACATAGAGCAAATTGATGAAGATGACTTGGAGGAGATGGATATTAAATGGCAAATAGCTCTTCTTAGCATGAGGGCTAGGAAATTCTACAAGAAGACTGGCAAGCCAATTCACATCAATGGTGGTGAAACTACAGGCTTTGACAAAAAGAAAGTAGAGTGTTTCAATTATCACAAGTTGGGGCATTTTGCTAGGGAATGCAGAAGACCAAAGATGAAGGACAACAGGTCTGCTTGGTACAAGCAAAAGAAAGAACCAACTGTGGAAGAACCAAAGGCAATGTTGGCAATTGATGGTGTGGGCTATGATTGGAGTTTCATGGCTGATGAACAAGAGGAAGAACCTTCAGATGCTGCTCTTGTGTCTACTAAATTTGCTCTCATGGCTTTCTCTGACTCTGAGGTACAAAACTTTGAAATTTGTTCTAAAACATGTAGGGCTGCTAGAGAAGTTGAAAGGCTTAATGAATCTTATGAAAGTCAAATAACAGAGTTATTTGCTGCTAATTATGTTGTGTCAAACCTTAGGAGAGGTATAGCTGTATTAGAAAAACAACTAGAGCACTATAGAGATAATGAGTCAAAATATAATGATGATATGATTCTTCTTAGAAGAGAGGTAGATCATACGACAGCTGTGAATGAGGCTTTTCAAGAAGAGCTTGAAAAACTCAGAAAGATAAATGAGAATGTCAATTTAACTGTTGACACTTGTTATTATCAGTCTAAGTCAATTGATAAAATTTGGAATGCTCGAATACATAGTAAAGTTAAGTCTGGTATGGGTTATAATACAGTGCCTCCACCACTAAGAGGTGTTCCAGCACCTCAAGGTATAGATTTAGCTCATACAGGTCTAGAAGACTTGCAGGAACCTATTCTTGAATATGGTCCCCCAAAACTGTGAAATGTGAGGAAGAGGTTAAGCATGATAATGATGTTTTTGAAAGTGCTAGTGACTCATCAGTTGTTGATGAGAATGTTAAAAATAATGTAGAGGCTTCTATCCCAAAAGTTGTTAATATTGTTACAGAGGAACCTAGGAGACAAGCTAATAAACCTAGATCAACTGTAAGGTATGCTGAGATGTATAGGAACAAGTCATCAGCTCCTAGGGGTAACCAGAGGAGTTGGAATCATGTTAAATCTCAACAACTAGGTAGTGACTTTGTGATGAACAATAAAGCATGCTATATCTGTGGTAGTTCTAATCATTTACGTGCTTATTGTGACTATCATGTTGGGAGAAGGGAAGTCCATGGGAATAAAAGGGTGGAGTCTAACAAGTTTCAAAATAATTTACACCCTAATTCTCACAGCAAAATGATCCCAAGAGCAGTTCAACTAAGAAGTGGTCTTAAAACTTTTGCCACTGCTAAAACTATTAACACTGCTCACCCTAAATCACCTGTTACAAGTACAAATTCCGAAACAACTTTTGCAAAATCTACACAAACAGAGAAAAGAACTTTTCAAACTAAAAGGGTTCATTATAACTTGCAGTTACCACTGCTCATTCAAAAGTTTCTACTGCAAGGGTTGTAAACAAGAAAAGGGGGGACATGGGCAATGCTGTGAAGGCCTAAGCACGTTGGGAATGGAAACCTAAAGGAATTACCTCATCAACCAATCTCAATGGTGTATCAATGACCTTTGATAGATTTAACTATATTGATGCACGAGGCAGATCCAAGTCAATCATGGCTTGGGTCCCCAAAAGAAACTAACACTTTACTTTTATGTGTAGGAACATCCAAGGACAAAAAGATCAAATCAAGGCTACACAGATAGTGGATGTTCAAGGCACATGACTGGCAACAAGTCCTATCTCTCAGATTTTGAACATTATGATGGACAGTATGTCAGCTTTGGATGTGGAGTTAATTGAAAAGTAAAATGGAACTACATGTATGATGCAAGAGATTTAAAGCAAATAACAGGGATTTTTATTAGGGAAAATGAGTCAAATAGACCGCGCGCCCTGATGCTTATCACTTTCCGGACCACACACTTTTGCCGAATGAAAATGGACCAGTTGCCCAGCGATTTCCTGGTATCCAACCATGGGGTGCCATGTATCCGACAAAGGTATGACCGAAGTACGTATTTTGAGATTATATGTCATGTATTGTAAGGTATTGTTTTTTGGGCAACCAAATAGTATTTTCGGGCAACTATATAATATTGGGCAACTTGTACTTATACACGAGGATAATATGGTCATTTTACACTGGTTGTATTATAAAACTAATAATAATAATGCATACAACATCACGCGCGTACACACACAATCAAACATCTTCTTGTACAATTTGTAACAACTTCTACAATTAAACGTCTTCTTCTACATCACGTGCACACTCTCACAAACCACATCTTATTCACAAAACCCTCTGAACCCTAATTAATTTTACTCTATAATTCCATATGACAAAATTAAAGTTGTACAACTGTAAAATCGCAGTTCGTTCTACATTGAAGTTGCTGCCAGATATTAAACTATGTTTGTCAAAGAATGAAAACCGGGAAAGGTTGTTCAGGCAAACAGTATTTGGTCCATGGTTGGATATAAAGTCGTGGGACAATGACTGCCTTCTGATGCATTATGTTTTGCAACACCTGGTATATGTTTCTAACATCTCCGATTCCCCTCCACTAAAATTCCAAATTGGTGATCATTCGTTAAGGTTTGACCGGAAAGAATTTTGTCTGATAATAGGGTTTCGATTTGGCAAAGTTTCAAAACCTATTAAACCATCTAGCGCATTTTTCGATCGTGTATTTCTTGGAAAAAAGAGTAATGGTATAACAAATGTACATGCAATTGATCTTTTGGAACTTGATAATGACGGAAAAAAGGATGGGAAAAGGTGGTTATCTCTTTTTGATGAGGATGCTGTTAGGGTGTGTCTGCTGGTAGCTGCAGAGCTGGTGTTTATGGGAAAAGAAGGCAGGAATTGCATCCATAATCACTTATTGTCCTTGGTTGATGATTTTGAGGCCTGGAATGTATTTCCTTGGGGTGAATATATGTGGCATAAATTTTATCAAAGGACTGTCAATATTGTTCATATTCACAGAAAAGATCATCTGTTAAAATTGAAAAAAAACCCAAAGTTCAGTGCCACATACAATCTATACGGGTTCACTTGGGCTTTTAAGGTTTGAATTCTCTGTAGTTTGCTTTTGATTCTATTTTGTTGTGCTATTAGTTATTCATTTTAAAAGTACCTAAAATTAATGTTGTTGTTTTATTGTTATGAAATCATGGTGGTTTGTTCTGTATACAAGTGCCTAATATAAAAGTTACCCGTAATTTAGATAACAAAAATGTTATAACACATTTTAGTTTGTGATTTAATTTTTAAATTGTAAACATAAAGGTCTTGTTTCATCCTAAACAGGTGACCTTTACTTTGGTAAACCTTGAAACATTTTCAAAAACGATAGCTGCATAAGTACACGTTTTAAAGATGACAGTTGTGGCTATTACAAATTTGGATTTTGGAGACTTATCCTAAAAGCTCACGTTGGTGGGTGAAAGACAATAAGATCATTCCACGTGGTCTTGCTTGGTCAGGACTTTCAAAGTTTCGGAAACTGGACTGTTGTAACCTCTTTGGACCGGTATGCATCACACACTCTTACATTGCTGACCCCACTAACTTGTACCTGAATTTGTTCACAGTATTTGAGTAATTTCAATTTTTTGTTTTCTTTTTTTTTTAATTATTTTTGTTGTTGTTAGGATTCAACTCCCATTGCTGAACTTTCTACAACACAAGCTCAAATGAAGCAACCGTGGTGTATTGCCAGCGCCCAATTAATAGATGGTTTGTCTGTTCCAGACACAACCGATGGTTACAAGACTGCAGAGCATTCGAATGAATTCGTGGACGATTTCAATTTAAACCTGTGCATGGACGATTTCAATTTAAATGTTGCACAAACTGGAACTACTCATTCGACAGGGGGTCTTTTTCGTGAGTTACTGGATTCGAAAAAAAAGTTTTGATGATAGAAAACAACATTAATTCGGTCAAAAACACACCTTTTGTACTTGATGTGTTTATGAGTGTCAAAAGCAGACTTTTAAAAGTACAGCAACTATTGGGTCTTAATAATTATGCTTTTGTTGATCCTGAACATACTAAAAGTTGTGCCACCACAAACGACCCTGACGTTACTCTCGATGATCCGAAGGTTTGTGTTTACTTAAAATTGTTTACCTCCAATGTTTATACCAAACTTAAATAATCGTTTGTGTCCACACTTATATCAAACATTGGTTGATACAGGCCACGTCGTCTCATATTGTTGGCCCTAACGGGGATAAGGTTGTCCATGCGGACCATGCAACGGACATTGACAATGATGATGGGCTTAAAGAAATGCAACCATGTAACCTTGGTATGCTTGTTGAAGCTTGTGCCATCACCCAAAAATGTCCTGTTATCGAATATGGAGGTGAAATTAGTACTCAACTTCCACCAGTTGCACCTAAAGAGGAAAATAAAATACCCGGTGACCCCATTATTGTATGTTATATTTCAGTTACAGTTTAAATATCGGCTAAAGCATACGTCCCTACTTATGTATATATATATATTTAAAATTCAGCAGGAACTGGATTGTGGTAATGACTAGTCGTTTTACATAAACGATGAAAAAGATTTGGGTGATAATTCTGTAGATGCAATGGATTGTGATAACGAACAACAAGATGTGGTTCAGAAACAATTGGATTGCCACCAGAACCCGTTAGCAATATTGATTGTGTTCAGACAGAAGTAGGAACACCCACCAGCAAAGCTCATGAGGTATCTACATTATTATTGTGTTGTTTTGTAAAACATCACCGATAAATAAAATAGTTTAATGTGCTGTGATGTAACATACTATATTCTCAAATGTCAGATTAAAGACAACAACCTACCATATGTAAATGTGGTTGGCCAAAATGACACTCCTGTTTCCTCCCAACATAATGTCAACATAAGCGTCGATACAAAATTGTGTCTTCTGTCTTTAGATTTAATGGATTGTGATGATCAACAAAAGAAAGAGGTTGACAAAAATTCGTTAGTTGCCCTTGAATCCAGTAACAATGATGTTGCTGTGGTTAGCCTAGAAGATACACCAACAAAGAAAGACGCTGAAGCCCCTCAATCTCAGGTTAAACCGAAGAAAGTGTCATTTGCAAATGTGGTAGGTTCTAATGACAAACCTCTGTTGGAAGATCTTTTCTCCGATATGAATACGAACAAAAGAAAGAGACGAAAATTGAACGACAACCTTAGTAAAAGAAGGTGCACTGTACAAACTTACGCGATGTTGTTTGGGTCCGTTAATTCGGAAAATAGGGTATCAAAAACATCAGCTACTCCTTGCCGCCGTGTTACAAGATCGCAGGGTGTCATTAACGAGGCTATTATCCCGGCTGCCATTTCAGATGTACATCAGCTTATTAAATTGTAACTAAAACGAATATTTTTTTTATTTTTTCTGCTTATCTTTCAACTTTGTTTTCAGGAAACATCCAGAAACCCCAGAACGTGTCCACTTAGTCGTTTCTATTCGCCCACAATTGAACCGTTTGTAGAGGTAGGTTCCGTTTGTTAATCCAATAACATCATTATCATTGTGTGTATGTTATTGAATATATTTGATTTTTTAGGAACTTTTACGACACCCGAAATGCAACAAGAAGAAGGTTACTGTTCCTGATTACCTTCGCAAGTATTTGAAGCTTAAAGAACCATTACTTTATAGGTTTCCTTGGGGCTCCGGTGCGGTTATTGCTTATAGGAATTTTTGGGTAGCCTTGGCATGTGTTGAAGACTGCACCGGCGGGTGGCTTAGTGAGTTAGTGAGTAAAGCTGATGCCTAGCTGGTCTACTGCACTTGTTTATTATTTTGTTTTTTTACTTATGAAACCAATGTTTACAGTTTTGATTTGCTTTATCTGTCCGCAGCACATGGATGCATGGGTTGAATTGATGTGGTTGTTTAGACCAGCTGATGCAGATTGGGCTTTGGCATGGTGTACTTTTTGCAATCAAATCCTAGGTGGCAACATGCCTACCAGTTTTTCAGATAGCACAACATACCCTGTGGCTTGGCGAGATGTTGCAAAGGTCATTTTGGCAGACTCTTACCGTACAAATACCACTACTGTTATAAACAGCTTATAATATCATGCATTTGTTTTATATATCAGGTGTATTTTCCCATGAATGAAAGTGCAAAACACTGGATACTCTGTGAGTTCCATATCCGCACTGGAGTTGTTTACATTTATGACTCTCTTGGGTCAACATCAGGAGGTGAATGATGGTTGCGAGGTTCCAAGCGAAACTTACAAACACAGCTTAAATCGTACCTAACAAACTCTGGTGTACTGCATAGTAAGGGCATATCAACGGGGGATTATAAAATCACATACAAGTGTCCAAAAGTACCAAAACAATCGGAGTTGTATGGTGACTGCGGAGTATGGGTGTGCATTATTTTGTACAGATTGCTCCGTAACCAGCCTCTGGAAGTAGACGACTCTCTTCAAACAGCTTTAGCTTACCGTGAACGGATGCTTGAATACTTCTGGAAGCACAAGGTTGAATACATAACATGATAGCGGTCTTTCAAGGTACTATTCTTAATGTCCGTTTGACCCTTAATTATTGTCTAATGTTGACATGTGAAGTATTTTTCTTTCAATGTATACTGTAGGTATTTCTACTTCTATTATATATTAGTCGATTATTATAATATTTTTTAACTCAACAGCATTTCTTTAGTTAATACCCGTGCACATATACAAAAAATCCTATGCTTTGCAAACCACTTCTATATATTATGGGTTATGTATACTTTATTAATTTATTTGGTATATACTAGCAGAATTTAATATTTGGTTGCCCTATAGTACATTACGGTACATGTCCTTAAATGTCTTCTTTTCCCAATCTCTTTCTTCAATACAAATCTTTCTTAATTTGTTTAACAACATCTTTCTTTCTTCTTTTGGTCTATTCACTTCATATCTTTATCCCAATCTTTCTGCTTTTGTTTAACAAAATGTTCGACTATATCCCACTGGATGTTCAACTAGATATTATTCGCAGGCTACCTCCTAAGTCTATACTCCAGCTACGTAGTGTTTGCAAGTTATGAAAGGCTAGTATAGATTGTGGTTTTTTCATCTCTAATTACGGTGTTCGTCCTAACAATGAGTGTTTTTTTACGCTAACATTTGATCAGGGTCACAAAGGTTTTATGTTAGCTTTTAATGAACAGCTGACAGCTACGGTACTTCGTACAGATTTAATGCTTTCATCTATGATTGCAGTTGGCAATTCTCAGGGTATTTCGTGTTTTGTTTATGGCTTTAATCTAATGTCTGTTATTTGGGACCCGGCAATCCGAAAATCACTTGCAGTACATGTCCCGTTTTACACGCATCAAATTGAATGTAAAAAGATTTGTTTTGGTTTTGCCATCCGTCCGGACACTCTTGACCCGACGATCGTGAAGGTCTCCTATCCTGTTTTCCAAAGTGGTTTCTGGTATGTTTCTATCTTTTCTTTCAACTCGTTAAGGTGGACATGCCTTGAAAATTTCGACCCCCTCGTGAAACTATCATAATTGTGAAATTCAAGATCCGGACTCAACTAGAGTGTATAATAACAATGATTGAACATGCACAGCGGAATAATAAGAACACAATCAAAGTTACCAACAAGGTTTTTCTAATAAAACTAATGATCCTCTATGGATCTTTACACCCTCTCTATTGAGGTTTTTCTTGAATGTTTTTCCGGAAAAATTATCTCAATACAATAGACCTAAGTTCCTTTTATAGACAAGGAACACTATTCCCTTTCTTGGGAAAAGAACAAGCATGCAAATAAATAAATGCAAACACATATAGACTACGCATGCACCTAGACAAGCATGCAACTAAGCATTTGTTTTGTCCCATACACATGCCCATGCTACCTTGGGCAGTACAATAATAAAGATGGGCTAATATATAAATAATACAGCGCCTGCCTTTCTTACGTGGATTCACACTATCAGTAGAATCACGATTTCTGCTTTACTACTTCAGCAGAAATATAACTTCAGCAGAATCCACTCTTTACTACATCAGCAGATTCCATAGCTTCACTACTTCAGCAGATACACGGCTTTACTACTTTAGCAGAATCCATGGCTTCAGTACTTCAGCTGCTTCACTACTTCAGTAGATTCCACGGCTTCAGTACTTTAGCAGATTCCACTGCTTCAGTACTTTAGCTGCTTCATTACTTCAGCAGATTCCACGGCTTCAGTACTTCAGTAGACCTATATCTCCACTACTTCAGTAGAATAACTTCAGCATAGTTCCTACCTTTGTATGTTTATAGTACTTCAGCAGAAACTCTTCTTCAGCAGAATCCATTGTTTCTCGATCAGCAGAATCACTGTTTCACAGAATTCCCAACAGTAGCCTAGGCACGTGCCTACCCACAAAACAGTTAACGAAAATTAATGATAACGCGTGCACGAACAGTAAAATCCTCGCTATAAATACACGAGGTAAATCAAGGGGAAAGTCCAGAAAAAGCAAAAAAGGAACAATTCCTTCACCTACAAAAATATTTCCACCTGCAAATCAGGCAACCGGAATAATTTAAAAAACCGAAGAGAAGTTGAAGATGTTATTCAGAAAAAGATACCGATGGCACACAGTGCAAAAAGAATACATACGGACGTCAACAACAACTCGTTGCCCACGCACGGTCGTTTCCAAAAAACCCATACATAGCCTAAACCTTTACCCAAAAAAAAAAAGCGCAAAGCTGATGCTGCGACAACTGAAACATGTTCTAAAATGACTACTAAAAATAGTTAGTCGTTCTAAAATGATGACTAAAAACCCATCTCCGCGAACATCTACAGCACACCTTCACCCAAAACCCATATGTCCTTTCATGTGGTGGTAGTCTGCCAGGACCATATGCATACCAAAGGTGGGAGTCTAAACCTATTAGACTCTCATTAGCAATATGGGATCTTGAAAGTGCAGGCATTTCCTTCTTAGCCTCACCGTTGGAGAGCTGAAGAAGGAAATAAATCATGGGAATTGGGTCATAGGAGTGACTAATAATATATGTTCGGCAGATGGGTCCCGTAGGGAAGGGCGACAAAAGGAAGTTAGGGCCAACGAAGTACGTAAACTAGCCTCTTCCAACAAGAAACTTCCCTAAGAAAGTCAAACAACTGAGGATGAAAGCTATGCCTTCTTCCTCTGTTGGTGCAGCCCGGCCCCCATTCAAGTGTGCGTCTACTAATTCAGGGATATCTGGTTGGATAGACTGGGTCTATGGAAAAAATGACCAGCTTGAGGGATCCAGGATAAAATAAAACCTGCGCGGGTTGGGAAGCTACATTACCAAAAGCCCTTCCTGTACCGTGCAGATTGGCGTATTTAGACGGGAAACCCCCTGAAAGGCCCATTGAAGTTGAAAGGCCTATCTAATTACTCGGGGAATCCCATGGGTTGATCAATACGCCGGGGCCACGAGGAAGCAAGCCGCCGAAAATCCTTCTAGGAAAGGATAAAGGCAAAAGACCCACACCCGGAAAGCCAGCGGAAAAGAAGAGTGTAAGCAATACACAAACCAGTGGCAGTAAAAGTCGCGTACCACTGCTAATGTACTTGTCACTGCTACTATGATTGTGAGGGATGAATATGTAATATTCTAGAATGTCTTCGGTAGGATGTTTTGTATTAGATAAGAGAGGTGATACTCACACCACACTTTTTGATTCATGCACCACTAGTTATGCATTACAGTATTGTATTGTACAATACTGTAATGCACAACTAGTGGTGCATGAATAAAAAAAGTGTGGTGTGAGTATCAATTCCCATTAGATAAGTATTGTAAGTATATTTATCTTGTACACTACTTAGTGTATTTTGTAAAGGACTCCTTATCCTGTTAAAGGAGGTCCTAGGTTTGAGTTCTATATAATTTTTGGTGATATCTAGAGTCGATACACTTCAAGGTTGTAAACGCCAATACTATTAACAACATATGGAGGTGTTTAGTGAGAATAACTGTTCGTTAATTATTATTCTTCTTAAGGAGTACTAGGTTGTGTTGGTTTAGTCACCTTCTATAGTAGATCCTTCGCTAAACTAGGATTTAAAACAGATTTTTATGTTAATGGACGAAACAATTTTAAAGACCATTACTCATTCTAAAAACATCAACATCTTCACTTGGATTATTTTTTGAAATCTTCACAACGGCATCAGGTTATCGGATGTGTACAGTGACATTCATTTGAGAGGATTATTTTGAGCTTTATACGACGTTTGTAAACATAAAACAAATGCTACACTGCTTTTATGCTCGATTACTTAAATTAACTTACAACTGCTAGTTGTTTTTTACTACTGCTTTTGTGGGGCTGAACAGGGACAGTCGTTCACCACTGCTTGTAATAAACTTACAACTGCTAGTTAATTTGTACTAGTGTTGAATGTTAAACCTCTATTTTTGGAAGTGTGCATTGTCTCAAGTTGTTAGTTATTAGTAGGTTGTAGAATACGAAATGTAGTTCTAGAAGGAGTCGTGGGTTTATAAAAGTATTCCATATGGAAAACAAGTTTCCCTAAGAACAAAATTAGGTTGCCAAAATTATTTTGGGTAACAAGTGCTTGTTGCCCAGATTAAAAAAAAATGGATAATGGGATAACAGAAGAGATGAAATAGTAAATACGTTGACATACAATGTTTGATACAGACAACCAAGTACATATTACGATTACTACATGGTTGTAACTTTAATTGTTACATATTATATAACCACTTTATTGATAACATTCATCGACTACGAAAAATCTTAGCAGTCCAATGCTTCCTTCCCACACACACAGCGTACTAAAACCACAAACCTTCATTCCCATTTAGCCTGATCCGTAACTTCAGCCGAACTAACCTGTTGAAAATGGCATTGATATATCATTAACCAAATCAAGTGATAATGTTTAAAAGGAACATGAATAGAATGGTAAGTTATAAATAAAGCATACTATAGGCAGCACAGTCTGTATGATTTAACAAAAGAAGAGATTCTTTGTATGGGGCGATGTAGAAAGATCCCGTTTCTCCTAAAATTCTCATGCTGACAAATAATTCAAGTTCTTTGTTGTACACGAATACCGAGTGACCCAAATGGTTGCCAGTGTACGCTTCCACTATTGGAGCCTGATCCTTTGTAAACCCAAGCAAACGAACAGATAATAGGGTGGGGATGGCAAAGAGGCTTCTAAATGATCTTATGGCAAAACCATTCACGTCCACTAACCATCCACAAAACAATGGCATATCGTCATCAATGATCATACCAGAAATGACTAGAGAGGTTCCAAGATCGAAAACATAGAATGGAACTGGGAGTTCATTTTTTAAAATCTGCGGAAGGTCTATAACTTTAAATTGGTTGGTTACCAAATCAAACGAAATCAACATATAAATCTTATATGTAACACCGTCCTCATTAGTTAACTTTTCACTCCCAGTCCAATAGATAAAATGACCGACAACTGCCTGTTTGACGTTTCATTTTTATTGGGAATTCTGTGAAACAATGATTCTGCTGATCGAGAAACAATGGATTCTGCTGAAGAAGAGTTTCTGCTGAAGTACTATAAACATACAAAAGTAGGAACTATGCTGAAGTTATTCTACTGAAGTAGTGGAGATATAGGTCTACTGAAGTACTGAAGCCGTGGAATCTGCTGAAGTAATGAAGCAGCTGAAGTACTGAAGCAGTGGAATCTGCTAAAGTACTGAAGCCGTGGAATCTACTGAAGTAGTGAAGCAACTGAAGTACTGAAGCCATGGATTCTGCTAAAGTAGTAAAGCCGTGTATCTGCTGAAGTAGTGAAGCTATGGAATCTGCTGATGTAGTAAAGAGTGGATTCTGCTGAAGTTATATTTCTGCTGAAGTAGTAAAGCAGAAATCGTGATTCTGCTGATAGTGTGAATCCACGTAAGAAAGGCAGGCGCTGTATTATTTATATATTAGACCATCTTTATTATTGTACTGCCCAAGGTAGCATGGGCATGTGTATGGGACAAAACAAATGCTTAGTTGCATGCTTGTCTAGGTGCATGAGTAGTTTATATGTGTTTGCATTTATTTATTTGCATGCTTGTTCTTTTCCCAAGAAAGGGAATAGTGTTCCTTATCTATAAAAGAAACTTAGGTCTATTGTATTGAGATAATTTTTCCAGAAAAACATTCAAGAAAAACCTCTATAGAGAGGGTGTAAAGATCCATAGAGGATCATTAGTTTTATTAGAAAAACCTTGTTGGTAACTTTGATTGTGTTCTTATTATTCCGCTGTGCATGTTCAATCATTGTTATTATACACTCTAGTTGAGTCCGGATCTTGGATTTCACAATTGGTATCAGAGCGGGTGGCTCTTGATCTTGAGTTTACAAGGTTTTTCGAAGAGAAGATACAAAAATTCGTAGCTGTTAATAATTTTCGAAGTGTTTCTGCTGGGCTGTTTTGAAACAGCAATAACTTTTTCTTGAACCGTTGGATCGAGCTACAATTTTTTCTGGTGCATCTCTAGATAGTAATCTAAAGTGTCACCGGAGGGATTGTCAATCAGAGCTTCCAATCAAAAGTTATAAGCTGTAGAAGTCTGCTGAAAAAGTTTCGTAAGGATACTTCAGCACTGTTTTGAAACAGTCATATCTTCTTCGTTAACCGTTGGATCGACATAAAATTTGGACTGGAAGTTCTTGGTATACCAAGGAAGGTTTCCACTGGAGGGATCGTTGATCTGAGCCTCTGACAGAAAGTTATAAGGGATAGAAAACTGCTTCAGACACTCTTTTGTAGGAGTCATCATACGAAAAATCTGGGTTTATAAAGTGTTTTCTATTACAGCAGTGGTGGAAAAGAATCGAAGCAAGAAGAGCAGATTTGATTTGATATCGTCTTGTGTTTCTGTATGGCGTTCAAGCTCAGATTCTGTGTTCGTAGGGCTAACGCATGATTACAGTTATCTATGTGGTCCATGCTCGTTTGAGAGTACAATTTTTATTCTCATTTTCCTTGGTTTACATGAGGTGGGGATAGAGATTGATTGGCTGTCGTAGGTCTCGCAGCTTGTTTCTTCTGATTGGTCAGCAGTTTTTGGGTTTCTGCTGATGCTTCTCGTGAGCATTTACTTATCACATAGGGTACAAGATTTAGTGTGGCTAGGTGCATGCTTGTTATGGTGTCTCATGAATTTGATTGGTCTATTTTAGTATTATTCAGGTGAGTTCCTCGCTTGGTTTCCTACTGAAATACTTTTCAAGGTGTACTGACATTCATTTTGTTACTGCTGACACTCACTTTGGTTCGTACTATCACATAACTTTACTGCTGTTTGGTTTCTATCTTGGTACTGTTAGAATGGCAGAATTTGATATTAATAGGGATGAAGTTATGTTTCCTTATTTAATGGATCATGAGTACGAAGTCTGGGCTAAGAAGATGGAACATTGGATCAAGAATAATGATATGAATATCTGGAAGGTAATCCAAAATGGCAACAGTTTAAAAAGGATTGGAAATGATCGTGATGGAAACTTCATTATTCATCCTCCAACGACTGCGGATGAACACATTGCTGTACAAAGAGAGTCAACGGCCAGCACTATCTTGCTTAAATCTATTCCTGCTGATCATGTATCAGATTTTCGCCATATGGATGATGGAAATCTTATATGGAATGCTATCAAAGCAAGGTATGGTGAAAAGGCTGATTTCAAGAAGATGAGCAAAAAAGTTGATGGTTATGCTGAAGGATTTGCCAGTGTGCCAATTACTTTCATGGGCATCTCTCAGGTACATACTTGTGATTATAGTTGTAAGGAGAGATATAATGAACTTAAGGAAGCCTATGATGATATGAAACCTAAGTATAATGCATGCTATGTTGACAATGAAGCTTATAAACATGCTTTAAAAACCTTAGAAAGACAAAAGGTGTGGTTTCAAAAGAATCAAGTGGCTTATGAGGAAAAGATTAGGGTGCTAGAAAGTGATATAGAATTTGCTAGAATTGATTTAAAGCGCACTGAGAAAGAAAAAGCTACTGTTGTCTCTGAAAACCTAGTGCTAAAAGAGAAACTAGATGAGGAAATTGCTAGGCATAAAGAATGGTTGTTGAATGGAAACAAGTTAGCTAGTCACATCTATGCTAGTCAAAATCCTAATACTCCTATAGGCTTAGGCTTTAAGAAATATGTAGGAGTAGAAGCTAGGGATGACACTCGTAAATCTACACCTGCAGGATTAGCTAATTTTGTAAAAGAAGGTGATTTGCATGCTGTACGTGGACCCATTAGAGGTGAATTCATGCCCATTGACCTGTCCATTACAGTTGACTTTGATGGATCACACCATTTATATGGCAAAAAGTCAAGTGACTTGCCAGTCCTTAGTAGCAAAACTAATGACTCTGTCTCTTGTTCTACAAGTGACAAGTCATCAGACCTAAAGTCCACTGACTATGCCTCATGTGATTCAAGTGTGAAGTCTGACTTACCTAAGCACACACCCAAGACCACACCCAAATCCAAAGTAGCTGATGATGATCCCAAAACAAAGCCAGTTACGTATTCTGTTAAACACAAGTTTGCTTCTAGTTTTGTTCCTGATACACTTAAATGTAATAAACAAAGTTGTGTTAAGAATAAGTCTTTTAAGAAGAAATCTTGTTTTGTGTGTGGTAGTAAACACCATCTTATTAAAGACTGTGATTATCATGAGAAAAGGATGGGTGTTTCCTCTGGCCATAAGACTTCTAGACCCACATGGACTAATGTTGCTAGTATTCCTCCATTTGTTCCCAAAGCTGCACATGTGAGAGCAGGTAAACCAGTTCCTACTGGTAAACCAAAGGTGTATGCATCTATTTCTGCTGACAAGCTTCATAGGCCTTTTCCAGTTCCCTCTGGTGGAGGATATTCTTCACCAGTGACTACTGGTTGGTGGAACAGTAAGGCTAGGCTTATGCCCTATAGACCTAAAAGTTCTTATTTTAAGTCATATACACCTTATGTATCTCATATGACCAAGGCACATGGTGGAGTTAGTATGGCAACTGTTGTTAAGCCCTCAACATGTTATTCTTGGAAAACTCAGAGGAAAGGTTCATTCTGGGTTCCCAAGAACAAAAGTCTGTGTCAGGTGCATTGATTGAGGGGAGGCATAAGCCTAAGGGGAGGCTTATAGTTGTATTGTTTTTGTATTCTAACCATTTTTGCAACTGTTGGATCCTCATACGCCTAAGGGGAGGCTTAGTGTTTCGGCTGACACTACAACTGTATTTGGTTTCTGCTGCTGCTTGATGGTATCTTTTACTTGTTTTGGTTATTTTTATTCCTTCTTAATCTTAGTTATTAAAAAAAAAAAAAAAAAAAAAAAAAAATCCGTGTTACTTCTTGTGTTTAGTGATTAAAAAAAAATAAAAAAAAATAAAAAAAAAATAAAAAAAAAAATAAAAATCTAACCTGCCTGTGTTCAGTTTCTTCTCAAACTTGCAGGTTTTGGTGTTGGTTAATTACCACACCTTATGGTCTTCATCTCACCATGTCTTTCTTACACAAGAGTTGTCTAGCCCACAAGATTATGGCTTGTGGTAAAGGCTGCGGAAATCCATAAATGGTAATCAACTCACCATGATGATGACGGCATTCCATCAAAGAGTTGGCTAGTCCTGAGCAAACGGCTCCAGGTAAAGACATGTCAAATCCGTTTATATGGTTGCTGGTTTGCCAATAAATCAGATGGTTATCAGTGTACCATGGTTTTCGAACTTAAACATTTGGCTACTCCAGTAGTGATGGCTATTGGTAAAGAGATATCAAATCCATTATTTTCGATGATTCACCTCTCACAGGAGTTAACACACATGGATGTGATGAGAATAGTTTGAAACTGATATGTATTGATGTACATTATGTCATTTGTTGCTGCAAAGATCTGGTGTTTCAAAAGTTGTGTCATCATAGAGATGTAATTATTTTGTTTCTTTGCTGCTGATGTTCGAGTACAATCCTCTAGTTCTGAAGTGTTAAAGATTGTTGGGAAGGATTGTTGGGAAATTTTTGTCATTTGTTGGTACAATCCTCTAGTTCTGAACTTTTTAAAGATCTGGAAACTGGAACTTAAATGATACAATCCTCTTGGATTCTACAATCAGTCTCATTTAAATTCCAGTTTAGGGGAGGATTGTTGGGAATTCTGTGAAACAGTGATTCTGCTGATCGAGAAACAATGGATTCTGCTGAAGAAGAGTTTCTGCTGAAGTACTATAAACATACAAAAGTAGGAACTATGCTGAAGTTATTCTACTGAAGTAGTGGAGATATAGGTCTACTGAAGTACTGAAGCCGTGGAATCTGCTGAAGTAATGAAGCAGCTGAAGTACTGAAGCAGTGGAATCTGCTAAAGTACTGAAGCCGTGGAATCTACTGAAGTAGTGAAGCAGCTGAAGTACTGAAGCCATGGATTCTGCTAAAGTAGTAAAGCCGTGTATCTGCTGAAGTAGTGAAGCTATGGAATCTGCTGATGTAGTAAAGAGTGGATTCTGCTGAAGTTATATTTCTGCTGAAGTAGTAAAGCAGAAATCGTGATTCTGCTGATAGTGTGAATCCACGTAAGAAAGGCAGGCGCTGTATTATTTATATATTAGCCCATCTTTATTATTGTACTGCCCAAGGTAGCATGGGCATGTGTATGGGACAAAACAAATGCTTAGTTGCATGCTTGTCTAGGTGCATGCGTAGTCTATATGTGTTTGCATTTATTTATTTGCATGCTTGTTCTTTTCCCAAGAAAGGGAATAGTGTTCCTTGTCTATAAAAGGAACTCAGGTCTATTGTATTGAGATAATTTTTCCAGAAAAACATTCAAGAAAAACCTCTATAGAAAGGGTGTAAAGATCCATAGAGGATCATTAGTTTTACTAGAAAAACCTTGTTGGTAACTTTGATTGTGTTCTTATTATTCCGCTGTGCATGTTCAATCATTGTTATTATACACTCTAGTTGAGTCCGGATCTTGGATTTCACACTTCCATCATCTGAAGATGATAGTGTAGTGGATCCAAGTGAGGCATCTGAGGACTCTGATGACTCCTCAAAGAAAAGAACTTCAAACCCCCAACCTTCATCATCCCAACCCCAACCAAGACCATGAACAAGAAATCCACCACTCCCAACGGACAGAGAGGTGGTTCTTGGTCTTCCTGCACCAAGTTGTGGTGCTTCTTCACATATCGTAGGGGGGAAGGGAAAAAGGAAAATGGAATGATGCTTTTTGATGAAACCAGCAGATGCAAGTATGATATGACTATGTCCTTTGTGCTTCATCTACTGTATTCATCTTCATCATCTTTGTTTACATCAATCCATCCTTCCTATTTTGATCCTTAGCTGATCATGCATATCCAACAGCTGAGGATAGTAGTAGGAAATCATGTATAGAAGTAGTCTTTTAATTTGCACTTGAAGTTGAATTGTAAGCTGTAAGTTGTAAACTGTTTTGATGAATGAATGAACAATTAACTTCTGTACTTCTTTAGCTTCTATAATGAACTTTCTTGTATCTGCAAAATGGTTAGTGGAAACACAGAACAAGAAGCAGTGGTTTGAACCAAACTATCAGTGGTTAGAAACAAGAATAGCAAAACTAAGATTACATAATAACAGTCCAATACATATACAAAATAGTACATAACAAGTTGAGAGTTAGAGATTAATCATTCCAATACTAACAACAAGGTACTGAAACCTCCCCACATCAAAAGCTTTAGTGAGAAGATCAGCAACATTGAAATCAGTATGGATTTTTACCATTTGAATCAATCTTTTCTCATTACAATCTCTAATAAAATGATGTCTTATCTCAATATGTTTAGTTCTAGAATGTAAAACAGGATTTTTAATGATGCATATTGTACTGTTATTATCAATGTAAATCTTAGTATGCATAAAGTTGTACCCAAAATCCAGCAATTGATTCTGAATCCAAAGAACTTGACCACAACAACTAGTAGCAGCCACATATTTAGCTTCAGTTATAGAATTTGCCACAATAGTTTGCTTTTTACACTGCCAAGAAATAAGTCTGCTTCCCAAAAACTGACATCCTCCAGTAGTAGACTTCCTATCCAAACTAGCACCAGCATAATCACTATCTGTATAGGCCAGCAAATCAAAAGGAGAATCCTTAGAATACCAAAGGCCCAGTTTAGGATGACCTTTAAGGTATCTAAATATTCTCTTTACTGCATTCATGTGTGTTGCATTGGGTGTGACTTGAAATCTTGCACACACACAAACTAAGAACATTATATCTGGCCTAGATGAAGTGAGATACATCAAAGATCCAATCATGGACTTGTACAACTTCTGATCAACTTTGGAACTTGCATCATCTAGTAGCAGTGGTTTCTGAGTCTCCATTGGTGTACTAGCACTCTTCACATCTTGAAACCCAAACTTCTTCAAAACATCTGCTACATACTTGTCTTGACTGATGAAGATACCATCAATCCTTTGTTGAACCTGTAGTCCCAAAAAGAAAGTAAGTTCTCCCATAGAACTCATCTGAAACTTATCATGCATAAGTTTCTCAAAATCCTTGCATAGCTCCTTGTTTGTGGAGCCAAAGATGATGTCATCTACATACACTTGAACTAGTAAAATATCATCCTTGTACTTCCTTATGAACAAAGTTTAATCAATCAGCCCTCTTTTAAAACCATTTTCCATCAAATAAGTAGACAGACACTCATACCATGCCCTAGGAGCTTGATGCAATCCATACATAGCCTTCTTCACCCTATATACCTTGTTAGGATGATCAGGATCTTCAAAACCAGGAGGTTGACAAACATAAACCTCCTCATCAATTGTGCCATACAAAAATGCACTTTTAACATCCATCTGATACACAACAAAATTTTTGAATGAAGCATAAGCTAAAAACAATCTAATAGCCTCAATTCTTGCAACTGGAGCAAACACTTCATCATAATCCAAGCCTTCAGTTTGTGTGTATCCTTGAGCAACCAACCTTGACTTGTTCCTCACAAAAATACCTCTTTCATCCCTTTTGTTTCTAAACACCCATTTTGTCCCAATTGCCCTCTTTCCATTTGGAAGATCAACCAATGTCCAAACCTCTTGGAGCTTGAACTGAAGAAGTTCCTATTGCATTGATTCTACCCAACCTTCTTCAAATAATGCTTCTTCAACTCTCTTTGGCTCTTTTTGAGACAGAAAACATGCAAACAAGCAATTTTGCAGATCTTTATGACTATTTCTTTTGTGAATTGATCTTGCAAAGAAACCTTGTTCAGGAAAGGTTTGTGTATTCTGAACCTTGCTTCTTGTTTGAACAGGGGTGTTCAAATTACCAAGTATTTGTTCCTTGGGATGAATCTTATGTATTCTTGTAGAAGTTATAGGACTTTCATGAATGACTGTTTCCAAATTTGTAAGATTAGCATTGAAGAAGTCATCCATGTATTCATCATCAGTAGGAGTATCAATCTCAATCAAAGCAGGCATAGTAGGATCATGTGGATACTCCTCTTCACCAAATAATGGCTTTGCAGTTGGTCCAAAGAAAGTACTACTATCAGTACTTACAGCAGGGAATTCACTTGTGATGACAGTGGTAGAAGTTGTTGGCTTAGCAGTGCTTGCATTATCTCTATCCGTGCTTACATTTAGCTTAGCAGTGCTTTCAGAATGCTTTTTCTTCTTTCCAATTTCTTCTACCAACACTGAGTTATCCTTCAATAACTCATCCTTATCTTGATGATGATCAACATTGCCTCCAGTATTCAAGACATCATCATCAGTGGGACCTTGCTTCTCAATGATGGGTGAGACAGTACTAGCTTTCCACTTTTCAAACAAATAGAACTCTTGAGGAGAATCAGCTTCCTTAGAAATTGCTTCTGCATCAGTATCCTTTTGTGTACCTGCATCAACATTAGTGGAAATTCCTGCAATGATAGGCTCATAATTCATAGATTTGGTTAGCATATCAATGTTAAATAGCCAATCTGGTCCTTTGGTCTCAACACTAGGAGTCTTTTCACTAAATTGAACAAGTAAGTTCTCTTCAACAATTTTAGTCCTCCTATTGTATACTCTAAAGGCTTTACTATTAGAAGAATAGCCTAAAAAGTATCCATCATCAGCTTTCTCTTGAAACTTGCCTAGGTAGTCTATGGTATTCAAGATAGTAACAGGACACCCAAAAGGTTTGAGGAATGCAATCATTGGCTTCCTATCATATAACATCTCATAGGGGGTCTTGTTATGAGGCTTCACTACCTTACTTCTATTCTGCACATAACATGCAGTGCCTACAGCTTCAGCCCAAAAGGTAGTTGGTAACTTAGACTCTGACAACATAGTCCTAGCAGCCTCAATTAGTGTTCTGTTTTTCCTTTCAGCTACACCATTTTGTTGTGGTGTTCTAGCTACACTAAATTGTCTTTCTATACCTTTAACTACACAAAACTGATTCATCACAGCATTCTTAAACTCAGTTCCATTATCACATCTGATTATCTTTACCCTATGATTTACTAGATTTTCTATCTTAGTAATGAAACTCTTGAGAATTTCACTAGTTTCACTCTTAGCAGCCAAAAAGTAAACCCAAGAAAATCTACTATAGTCATCAGTGATAACTAGGCAATACTGCTTATGATTCAAACTTTTAACAAAGGTAGGTCCAAATAAGTCCATATGAAGCATAAACAGTGGTTGTGTAATGGTGTTGACAGTTTTGGTCTTACAAGAAGCTCTATGTTGTTTTCCTTTTTGACAAGCCACACACAGTTCCTTACACTCAAAAACCTTAGAAGCTAACCCTCTCACTAAGTTGCCTTTTACCAGTTTATTGATTGTTTTGTAATTGAGGTGACCTAATCTTCTATGCCATAACTTAGACTCATCCACAGATGCTTTAGCAAACAAACAGGTTAAGGACCTATTAGGAATTACATCTTTAAGATCAAAACAATATATATTTTCTTTCCTAGGTACCCTTAGTTGTATGAATTTCTCATCAGGCATCTTAAATTCAGGTGACAACACCACACACTCATTTTCACCAATAAGTACCCAGTTTTTCTTATCACACATTTGAGAAACATTGAATAGATTGTACTTAAGTCCCTGTACCAAATAGACCTTTTCAAAGTCTAAATTCCCTGTTCTGATTGTGCCTCTTCCAAGTATCTTTCCTCCCTTTGGATCATTGCCAAATGCCACATATCCTCCATCAAAAGATTCAAAATATTCCAGGTTGCTCCCATCCCAAGTCATGTGCCCAGAGCAACCACTATCAAAAACTCCTTTGTCTTTTAGCTCATCTTGTAGATTGCCCTGCACATGAAATTAAGCAAGTTAGTTCCTTTTGTGGACCCAAGTCAATACTGACTTGGGTCTGCCCTGTGCATCAATATAATCAAATTTGGTTAAGTCCATTGATGCATAGTTGACATCATGTAAAACCTTGGTCTTAGGCTTCCATTGCCAACTTGCTGAGGCCTTAACAGCATAAAAATGATTTCCAACCACTGTGTCAGTTATCACCTTTGGAATTTTTAAAACTTCTTTGTTATCAGTGGTGATTTTTGGCTTAGCAGTGGTTTGATTTTGCTTAGTCGTGGTTACAATTAGCTTAGCAGTGGTTGGAACCTATTTGGGAGAAGCAGTGACAATTGATTTTGTATTCCCATTCCTCATTAACACTGCTCTAGGAATCATGTTTTTGTTAGGATGAGGGTTTGTTTTCTTTGAAAAGTTTTGGTGATTTACCCTCCTCCAATGATTCCAAACTTGTGGTCTGTTTTTATAACAATTTCTTTGTAAGTGCTCAAAACTACCACAGATATAACAAGCTTTCTTGACACATTGAAACTCATCACCTAACCTATTAGATATTAGGCCATTAAAGTTTCTCTGATTGCCCCTAGGTATATATCTTTTCATCTGTTCCCTAGGTACTTCCTTGTACTCTACCACTTTCTTAGTAATTTGAGCTCCAAATCTAGGTACAAGGTTGGCTTGTTTAGTATCAACTTTCTTAAGAGGTTCTAACTTTTCAGGCTGTGTTGATACTTTACTATCTTCCTCAGAATCTGATTCCCAATCTTCAATGATGGGAGCATCAGATGACTTATCAGAACCTATCTTAGGTGATTCATTCTTTTTAGTCTCACCTACAGGTTTGTTGAAACTAAATTCACTGCTAAATGAGAGCTCTTTTGGAGGTGGTGCATGTTGCATAAGGGTAGGTGGTGGCATATTATTGTAACCAAGACCAGTACCATCCTGGAACAATTTTTGACCTATTAGCTTATTTACTAGATCAGAAGCATACTGTGTTTTAGCAACCCTAACAACAAGTTTTTCTTTTTTCATCTAGGGCTTTTTGTTTTACACTCTCTGCCTCTGCTAGTTTCTCTTTAAGCATCTTAATCTCCCTATCCTTAAGATCAATTTCTCCACCTAGTATATTAATTTTATCAACATACTCAAACTCACATTTGATACAGTAATTAAGCCTCTCTTCCACACTTTCTAGACCAACTCTATAACCTAGATTGTCCATAGACAGTCTTTCTACCTCTTTTCTTAAACTCTCAGTGATAGCTTTTTGAGATTCTAAGTTATCTTGACATGACTTAAAAGAACAAGTGGACTCATTAGATACCTCAGAATCTGAACCAGAAGATGAAGCATAGGCCATAAGAGCAAAGTTATGCTCTTTTGAAGCTTCACTAACAAGAAAAGCTGCATTAGGTCCTTCTTCAATTTCATCACTCCAGTCATAATCACCAAGACCATCCTGAGCCACCAATGCTGAAGAAGGAGCAGACTCTTCAGTGGTCTTGTTGATACCTTCAATCCTCTTAGGAGCTCGACATTCCCTTGCAAAGTGACCCTTCTTCTTGCAGTTAAAGCACTCCATCTTGCTTTTGTCGAACCCAACTCTTCTTTTAGCATCATACTTGACATATCTTCCAGTCTTCCTCAGAAACTTCCTTGCTTGGAGAGTCAACATTGCCATTTGCCATTAAAGATTAATCTCATCTAGATCATCAGGATCAATTTGATCTAGATCTTGATTCAATACATCAACATTGGTGGTTAAATCAGACAGAAAAGCACAAATTGCACCATCACTGACAGTATCACTAACCATGGTATTGTTTGCAATAGTTGTGGTTATTCCATGGGCAACAGTGGATACATCATGTGAACTTTTGTGATTAGTTGAAACAAAAGCAATGTTCTGATTAGCAGAAGATGCACCAGCAATGTTATTCTCAGACTCATAGACTTTCAAGTTGTTATAGAGATTGTCCAGAGTCATCTTATCAAAGTCCACCTTATTTCTCCACACAATCGTATGAACAGCCCATTCTGGAGATAAACTTCTAATGAACTTCAAATTTATATCTTCTTGATTAACATTATAGTCCACTGACTTCAATTGGTTGATCAGTTTTTGAAGCCTGTTGTAAGTGCCATCAAGTTTTTCTCCACTAAGTGCAGTGAAGTTTTCAAGTTGATGCTTGAGCATATTCTTTCTTGATTTCTTTGTAGCTTCATTACCAGCAAACCTTGTCTCAAGAGCATCCAGTAACTCTTTAGCAGACTCATATTGTTCAAAATCCAAAGCATATTCATTAGGTATTCCCATAGAGAGAATACTATGAGCTTTTATCTCCATCTTTCTCTTAGCCTTGTTAATCTCACTAACAATGGCTATTTCTTTGCCATCATCACCTTTATTAGGAAGAGTATCACCTTTTTCCACAACATCCCAGAGAGCATAATCAATCATGCGAATGTATTGTCTTATTCGCATCCTCCAGATTTGGTACTCACCATGCTTGAGCATGGGCACCTTTGAAGCAGTAACCATGTGTGTTTCGTCAGACATCTTATCTTACTTGAACAAAACTTAACTTGACCTCTTCTTGATTACAGTTTCTAGATCACAAGCTCTTATACCACTTGTTGATCCCAGTTGAGCAAACGATCTAATATAGAAACTGACTTAGAACAAAAGCTTATTAAGTATCACGCGGAATTTAATACTTAATCTTAAGAAGAAGAACAGTTAACATTCAACACCTCAATATTATTTATTAATACGAATACTCTTACAGTATTAGGGTTTTGCAACCTTGAAGTGTATCAACCTTAGATATAAAACTTACGTATATCTAATCTAACCTAGGACCTCCTTTTATAGACAAAGGAGTCCTTTACATAATACAATACGTAACCTACAAGATAAATATCTTTTCCATATTTATCTAATACAATAAACTAAACCTACTATACAAGACTAGCAGTGGTTACAATATATTGTCCGTGGTTACACACTACTACTAGCCGTGGTTTGTCTTCATCAGTAATTCCATCCTTCTGTCCATGGTTATATCAACCCTATCCGTGGTTCCAGTACTTAGAGTAATTCTTAATCCAAGGAACCAAAAACCCAACACTATATATGATGCTATGTAACAACAACAGTTCTAATACTATCTCTATTAGTGATACTATTATAAAAGCAAACATAACGATGTCTGCTGGCATGGTTTTATGTGATGAATTACCAATGTTTGGTGGCTCAAAGTTGTTAAAAGATATTACGATCGCGTACTACAGAGGTGAATTGGAAGTTGCTTTCTGTGACGAAGCATATCATAGGAGGAATGCTGTTGAAATTAGGGGTCGTGTCAACCGTAGACAACAAATGATAACGGAAGTGGAGCTTTTATGCGGTTCGGATTGTTGGTTGCCAACTATTAATCACCTATTAAGGATGCAAAATGAGGATCTGGCTGAGAGTTCCAAACTTCTATATTCTTGGTTTAGAAAACATGATCGTGTTAAAGAGCTGAATGGTTTAATTGAAAAGTTGGAGTCAATGGAGGTTTGATGTGATTTGTATTAATTACATGGAAGCTACTGTCTTCTTTTTATTAGGGGATCGTTGTTACATTTTGGAGTCACTTATCTCATCTTTGTATAGTCTGTGTATGTCATGTTAACCTATGGATGTGATCCCTTTTATGTTACTACTTACTAGTATTTACTGTATTTGTTTGCATAGTTATTCAAACTGTGTTCAAGATAGTAAGTCACTTTACAAAATAAAAAAATTTACTAATAAAGTAGTAATATGAAGATGAAATTTTTTTAGTTAAAAAAAAGTCATAGTGGTAACAACTGCTACAAGTGTTAAAAAAGTAAGTTTTTAGTACAAATTAATTTGGATTGAATTGGGGATACAAACTCGATTAAGAGTTACAACTGCTGCCGCGAAAGGAAGCTAAATGTTTTGAACAAATTCTTACGTCTGTTCATACGTAAATCCCCAACCACTGCTAACATCGATATAACCATTGCTAACATCGTTGTACCCACTGCTAGTGTCGCAAAAACCACCACTAGTTTCCACGCAAAAAGCAAATTTCTTTCTGTTTACGTAATCATTTATATTCAAATACCAAAAATTATAGAAAATATGCATGTAAAGCTTCTCGTTCCTTCCCAAGTAATATTATGTCTAATATAGAAGCAACAGTGTAGTAGCTGTGAAATCCAAGATCCAGACTCAACTAGAGTGTATAATAACAATGATTGAACATGCACAGCGGAATAATAAGAACACAATCAAAGTTACCAACAAGGTTTTTCTAATAAAACTAATGATCCTCTATGGATCTTTACACCCTCTCTATAGAGGTTTTTCTTGAATGTTTTTATGGAAAAATTATCTCAATACAATAGACCTAAGTTCCTTGTATAGACAAGGAACACTATTCCCTTTCTTGGGAAAAGAACAAGCATGCAAATAAATAAATGCAAACACATATAGACTATGCATGCACCTAGACAAGCATGCAACTAAGCATTTGTTTTGTCCCATACACATGCCCATGCTACCTTGGGCAGTACAATAATAAAGATGGGCTAATATATAAATAATACAGCGCCTGCCTTTCTTACGTGGATTCACACTATCAGCAGAATCACGATTTCTGCTTTACTACTTCAGCAGAAATATAACTTCGGCAGAATCCACTCTTTACTACATCAGCAGATTCCATAGCTTCACTACTTTAGCAGATACACGGCTTTACTACTTTAGCAGAATCCATGGCTTCAGTACTTCAGCTGCTTCACTACTTCAGTAGATTCCACGGCTTCAGTACTTTAGCAGATTCCACTGCTTCAGTACTTCAGCTGCTTCATTACTTCAGTAGATTCCACGGCTTCAGTACTTCAGTAGACCTATATCTCCACTACTTCAGTAGAATAACTTCAACATAGTTCCTACTTTTGTATGTTTATAGTACTTCAGGAGAAACTCTTCTTCAGCAGAATCCATTATTTCTCGATCAGTAGAATCACTGTTTCACAGAATTCCCAACAGGAAGAAATGGGGATTTTCTTGGTCTTGGTTCTTTTGGAGGAAAGTAAAACTGCCATGGATTAGTTTCTTTACTTGATGATGAAGATGAGGAGGAGGAGGAGGATGTTAGATCAACAACCTCTGGTTTATTCCAACTGGGGTTCCACATGGTGATTGATAGTTGCCTGGTGATTTTGGAGAAATTAGGGTTTGATTTTAATTGGTGTGTGCATTATATGAGATTTGGGTTTCTTTATATAAGCAAAGTTATGGGTTATGGAAGTAAATGAGGGGCATGTTAAATGTGGTTGAGGAGTTAATGAGATTCTTGGGCGTTGGAATAATATTAATCCAAAAAGTTGACCATATTGACTTACCTGTTCTAACCACGGATAGGTCATTTGGATCCACTGATGGCTCTTTTTAACCACTAACAACATGATCTTCTTCTCTGTGTTTGTTTTGTGTTTTTGTCTTGCAGGTATGAAGGATTTGTGTACATAGGAGCTGGTGTGTCAGCTGCTTGTGTTTGTCAAAAAAAAAATATTTGTGTAATCTTTCATATTTTTGTGAGATCTCTTCTATTATGACACAGATTTACTTGCTATAACTCTTGGATGTTTGGTTGAAGTGCTACTATGTATCCACTGATGGTGTCTAAGCGCCGATAGTTGTTCTGAAACCGCGGATAGTGTTTTGATTAGTGTTGGATACTACAGGGGCTGATTGGTAACTTTCTCAAAAGTATATTATTTCCCCAAATCACGGATGGATCATTCACTTGGTCTTCAAATCACTTCAATTGGTGCTCTACATTAACCCTAATCACACACCTTTGCATAATTCACAAAACCCACCTCATACCCATCATTAATCACAATGGCTGAGAAGTATTCCACTACACATAACCTTGTTGCTATTCTCACCAAGAATGATCGATTTGAAGGGTTTCATCAAATGATTGATTTCCTTGTTAACAGTCCTATTCACTATGCCTTAACAGTCACACCAACCATTCTTAAAGCCTACATACGTCAGTTCTGGAGGAATGCTAAGCTTGAAGAGGTTGATGGAGTCGAAGTGTTTAGCACTGTTGTGGATGAGCATGCTATTTCAGTTAATGAGGAGATCATAAGGGGAGTTTTAAATTTTGATGATGCTGATGGTATTACTAATCTTTCAGATGTTGAGATTGTTGCTGGTTTAGAAAGATTAGGTTATACCCACAGAGGTGATAAGGTACAATATTTTAAGAGTATGTTTTCAAAACAATAGAAGTTTCTTATTCATACCTTATTGATGTGTATGAGTAATAAGACCACAGGGTTTAATGACTTTCCTTCCAAAATTGCTACTGCTATTATTTGTTTGTCTGATGGAAGAAAGTTCAATTGGTCTAGGATGATATATGAGGGGCTAGTACAAAACATTAGGAAGAAGGGTAAATACTATTTATATCCTAGGTTTGTTCAACTGATTGTGGAAAGTCAAATAGAGGAGCCTGTTGAGCATACTCAGGAGTATGAAGTACATCATATGCTTCCTAAAGTTTTTGAACATATGAGGAATCAGCCACAAGATGTACAAATTATAGATGTTCCTTTATTTCCTCATATGCTTACTTTGCCTACTGATCCAGAGTTTGATGAGGATCCTGAATCTCAACCTATAGTCGCTGAACCAACTGCTAGTACATCTGAACCCACTGCTGGTGCACCTCAAAACCATGATAGTACACTTGTAAACACTGATAGTGTATCTCAATCCACTTCTAGTCAAACCCAAACCACTGTTACACCAATTGTATGGACTAGAAGAAAGAAGGGCACTAAGCTACCTCAGGCTAGTGCTAGTGGTGTTGCTAATGAGGCTGTCACAGGTGGTGGAGGTGACATGATTGGAAGGGCTTCCACTACTGATTCATGCTTAGGTGCTGATCAGGATAGTGGAAACATCAATAAGACCCAACCTTTGGCAACTCCTAATGTGGAGAGTTCCTTGGAGCTTAACACAAGTGGAGGAAACCCTAGCCACTTGGCTCATATAGGGTGCATAGTTGTTCAGGCTAGGTCTGATGCTATGTTTTCTATATCCAAGGATTCACCTCTCGGAGCAGTTAACATAGCTCGAAGTGATGAAGATAGGTTGGAACATGAACATGAATTGATGGATTCTGAGTTTGTACATGATGACTTTTCCAATGCACCACCTCTCTGACCAGTTAACACAGGTCGAAGTGGAGAGGATATTCTTGAACGTTTTAATGAATTGATGGCAAAATGTACTAAAATGGAGGCTACAATTTCGGGTCTACAGGAGTTGGCTGTGTTTCAGGGTAAGGATATTAAGAGATTGAAGCACAGAGTTTTGGTTTTGGAGAAGATGAAAAGGCCTGGGTTGCTGCTTTAAGGAAGCTAAGGAGACAGAAAAAGAAGGTGGACACCTTTCCAGCTCTGAATGTGGAGTATGTATCCAAACAGGGGAGGAGTGTTGGCATGAATTCAGGGGAGGCTGTTGATGTAGCTGTTAATGTATCTATGGAAGAAGATGTTGACAGTGGAGATCAAACATTTTTGGTATCTGATAAAGATGGGATGAGGCAGTTCTTGAAAATGTGAAGAAAGTTGTAGAAGATGTAATGCAGGACACAAACACTGATGGTAAGTTTGAAACCATGGTTAGTACTCTTGTAACCACTGCTGCAGTTTCAGACATGGCAATTATACCCACTACTATCATACCCACTGCTATCATAACCACTTCCACTGTTGTCACAACTCTCTCTGAATCACCACCTAAGTCTAAAGAAGTTGAGAAAGAAGCTGCAAGTACATTGATAAATCTAAGCAAAACTTCATCTATTTCTACACCTGTGATTGCACCTGTTTTATCTGTTCAATCTACTGCAACTAAATCCAAAGGAAAAAGTTTAGTTATTGGTGAACCTTTGAAGAAGAAAGTGGTTCAATCTGATATTGGAAAAGGTAAAGGGGTTGCAGTACCAGAGCTGAAGTTTAAATCTAAAGCAGAACAAGAAGCTTATGATGAAGAGTATGCAAAGAACATGGTAGCTGAAGAACAAGCAGCTTTAGAGAAAAGAAAGCAAAAATAAGAGGAAGCTAGTCAGAGAATGTTAGCTACATGGTATGAATCACAAAACTTTCTTGAAGCTTCTCAACAAATACATGATGAATATACTGCACAAGAATGGAATTTGTTGGATGATGAGGAAAAAGCTAGGCTTTTGGGTGAATGGGCAAGGAAGGTCAGTAAAGAAAGGAAACAAGTTATAAGAAAGAAACCTCCTTCACTTGCACAGATGAGGAATGTACTAATGAAAATTATTAAGAATTCAGGCATTCACATTTCTGAAAATCTTAATAAATGTTCATTTGAAAGAATTCTTGAGATTTATGAAAGATGTATGAAGATTAATCATGATGATTACTGTCCAATGAATTCTAAAAAGGATGAAGAGTGGATTAAGAAAGATGATGAGTGGATTCAAAGTAAAAGAAAGAGAAAATCTGAGGTTCAAGAGACATCTGATTCTAAAAGATTGAAATTAGTTGAAAATGGTAATCAAATTGTTTCTTATGAGTTTAAGCTTAAAGTTGGAAGTGAAGGAATTATTGCTCAGATGTTGAAGCCTGGTATTATCAAGATGCTGTTACCCTATGATGGTCAAGCTTACGATTTGTTGCTGAAATATGAGAATATTCTTAAATCTAGTAAGTGTTTGGCTACATCCTCCAATTCAGATGTTTTGAGCTTAAAAGAAACTTGAGAATTCTGTTTGAATATATCAAGTTTAGGGGAGGATTGTTGGGTTTTTGGTTCCTTGGATTAAGAATTACTCTAAGTACTGGAACCACGGATAGGGTTGATATAACCACGGACAGAAGGATGGAACCACTGATGAAGACAAACCACGGCTAGTAGTAGTGTGTAACCACGGACAATATATTGTAACCACGGCTAGTCTTGTATAGTCGGTTTAGTTTATTGTATTAGATAAATATGGAAAAGATATTTATCTTGTAGGTTACGTATTGTATTATGTAAATGACTCCTTTGTCTATAAAAGGAGGTCCTAGGTTAGATTAGATATACGTAAGTTTTATATCTAAGGTTGATACACTTCAAGGTTGCAAAACCCTAATACTGTAAGAGTATTCGTATTAATAAATAATATTGAGGTGTTGAATGTTAACTGTTCTTCTTCTTAAGATTAAGTATTAAATTCCGCGTGATATTTAATTAATAAGCTTTTGTTCTAAGTCAGTTTCTATATTAGATCGTTTGCTCAACTGGGATCAACATATAGACACGAAATTTCTGACAAACTAGTTATGGCAATTGTCTGTTTCCAATGGACAAGTGGATCACACCAAATAAGTACCAACCCACAATATATATATATATATATATATATATATATATATATATATATATATATATATATATATATATATATATATATTTTATAGTTTCTTCGTATTTTTTTTTCAAATATTTTTTATGACGAGTTTGCTAGTGCATAGCTAGGAAATGGTACTTTGGGCGCCTAAATTGTGTACTCATGGCAACTATACTTTGGACAACTAAATTGTGTACTCATGGCAACTAGTTTAAATAGTTGTACTTTTAGTCAAGTGGTGATGTATGAAACAACAGGCTGGGGTTTGACTGGATTTAATTTACATCTTTCTATTTTTTAAAACTTTTTTTATGACTAGTTTGCTAGTGCATACCTAGCAAATGGTATTTCGGGCAACTAAATATTGTACTCATGGCAACTAGTTTTAATAGTAGTACTTTTAGCCAAGTGGTGATGCATGCAACAAGGGGCTAGGGTTTCACTGGATTTATTTAATTTACATCTTGCTATTTTTTTCAAATAATTTTTTTGACGACTTTGCTAGTGCATAGCTAGCAAATGCTACTTTGGGCAACTAAATAGTGTACTCATGGAAACTACAATAGTACTTTTAGTCCAGTTGTGATGTATGCAAAAAGGGGTGGGGATTGAGTGGATATATTTTGCATTCAGTGTTTTTTTTATTAGTAATACGTGTATTCATGTAAACTGGCCAACTAGTTACAAAAATTGACAAATTTATTTCGGTAAAAAAATAAAATACAATAGACATTTGGGTAAATAAAACATACAATATACCTAGCCAATTATTTTTTAATGTGTGAACGTTTGGAATAAACTTATGCCAAGTTCCTTATTCTTGTATTGTTATGCCCCAAAAAAATCAAACTTGCAAAGTGCAAGAAAAAAAAAAAAAAAAAAAAAAAAAACATATTGCAAGTAAGTAAGCATAGAATATGAATAAGTGTCCATAAAAAATGAAGGTAAATCCGACACTTCTTACGTTTCCAGTTTTATCTTATTTTATTTTATTATTATTTGTAATTTATTTTTTGTAATTTGTTAATTTTTTTTGTCCTCCTAGTTTCATATATATACACGCAATTTGTTTGACGTGGTTTCGTTTTTAATCTTAATAGTAGTAAACTGCAGTATATGTAATAATAAAAAAGAGGGAAAATGAAAGGGCGTGTATGTGAAAGGTTCGTCATTTAATGCTACTTCTTGTGGTAGACAAAATGGTAGGGTGGCTGTCAACTCAACGGACGCATCAGTCTTGTACACTGACACAACACTAATTATATTATAACTTAAACTAAACCTTCTGTTTAAAACACACACGTACCAATCAAAGGGGAAAAAAATAAAACATACAAAACAAAACTTAAAAAAGGATTAATACACCTATGCCATTCTGTGAAGAACTTGCTGGTGTTGCAGGATCTAGTTTTGTTAGAGATATGATGATAGTTCGTTTTCGAAGGGATGTGAGTGTTGTCATGGTGGATGAAGCAGAGTTGATGAAAAAGGCTCAAGAAATCAGGGCACGTGTGGCTGAAAGGGCTCATGTTATTGGAGAGTTGGAGCTTTTATACCCATTTGAATCTTGTGTGGAAAGTATTTCAGAATTAACCAAGCTGCAAACCGAAGATCTGTCAGAAGCCGCAGCGATATTGGTCAATGTAATGAAGAAGCAGAAACGAGCCCAGGAGCTTCTGTCATTCATAGAGAAGCTGAAAGGCATGGTGTACTGATTCGGTTAATTGTTGTCTTGGCGATGACGATGTCTTGTTTATGTTGGTATTTCTATTTCTAGTCATGTATCTTGTGTTGAATTTTAGTTTGACTGCTGTTGTGAAATGTGGGTCTAGGCTTTGGCAAATGGATGTAAAATATTTGAATAAATAAAAGCCATGGTTTCTGTAAAATAATTATATTATGCTCACCTTTAATTGTGCCTGCATCTCATGATCTATTCTAAAAGAATACCGCCTCCATTGTTTCAAGAATAAATCTGTTTGAGCGGCCGTCATTGTGGACCTGTTTACCTGGTTAATGCAAGTAAATCTCATTATTAAAATATGCATATGGGAATGTAAAGTTTCAAACCAAGAAAGTGTATCAAGTAAGCGGTGCCAAAAAAACATCATGCTGTTGGTTTCCGACATGTCATATAAAACATAAACCCTAAAGAATTAAGCACTAGAGTTAAAGGGGTATAATGAGCATACCTATAAAACATAAACCCTAATAACAATTTAAATAACTTTGAATTAAATAAAAAATTTACTAATAGAATATAAAATATAAAAGTGCATAGTTATTTATATTCATGTATAAATGTACGAACGAATACGGTAACAAAAGTACATACGGGAGAGTACAACAAACCTGGATTTGTTTCTAAAAATAGACGAAAAGGACAACGATATATTTTTATTTGGATTCTTCGCTGAAAGTGACTTAGTGTATAACAAGGAATGTGGGGATGTTGATTGTTGGGACTTGGGACCATAAACTGATGTGTGGGGTATAAAAGGTTTAAGTGTTTGTCATTCTAGGTCCCTCATGTATCTTACGGCTGTCACAGTAACGACTAAAAACTGCTAGTTAAAGTTAGAACTCCTAGTGCTGAAGACAATTTATCATATAAACGTGTTGTCACTACATGTTGTCTAAGGTTTCGGAATTAAGACTTAAAAATGTTATTACATGTTACTACTGCTAGTGGTGAAGACCAAATAATATAAACATGGTTTTGCTACAATTTTTCTAAGGTTACTCCTGCTATAACAATCTTGACTGACCTTTAATTTGACTAGTCACAAGGTAATTGAATATTTTAGAAATAATGTGTGTTACTCTTCAATTAAATTCTCCAACCAACTAGTATGGCACACCATTCAAGTGTAATAAATGAAGAGGAAAAATACAGATGGTTATGCTAGTAGACATTCTTATATAAACCGCGAATGCTATTGTTTACGTTATAACATCGAAACTGGTTGAGTAAATGGTATGCATTCGGTGCAGGATGGAAAGAGAAAACAAGTATGATTGACCTTAGATGCAAGGCGTGCACCGAATAGAGAAATCATGTGGTACTCTTGTCCAATGAATTTTTACGCAAGCAAAAACAATACTCTTTGTGGGGTTGATGCATGTAGACTTGGTGGTGTACATGTTAGCAGGTAAAAAACAACTGTAGTTCGTAGAGGTGAAGGTGTGATGGTGTGATGGGGCTACATGTTCCATCATCTTGTATAGGTGGTGGTTCAGTGAGTATGAGGTACAAGTGAGACTACATCAACAGCTGATGAAATTCATGATTCTATGTGTATAGAACCCAGTGACCTTAGTGATGAAGAAACCCAACCACTTGCAAGTCGAATAACAAGTGAACCACCTAAAAATGACCGAGCAATTGAACAAGCTGCAATTGATACACCTAGGTTATGACATGGTCGTCAATGAACAAATGAGCCACAACCAATTCTCGTTATATGTTGTATTTCATAATATATGTAGACTAAATTGTATTATGTATTTGTTATGTTATGCCAATGCAAGGACGTATTTAGTTAGCAAAAAATGGGTAAATCCAAACACTAGATACACAAGATGCAAACTGTATAATCAAGCTGCAAAACTGTCAAATACAATTTTTTTAAGTGTTTTTTATTTATTTATTTTTTTAGGTGAAAGTAGGTAAATACTAACAAGGCTAGATAAAGCACTAAAGCAGGAAGAGATAGTTACCATGCACGTGCCCAAAACATAGTTGAACACGTGTACACCCACCAAAAAATGCTGACTATTGAAAAAAAAAAAAACAAAATAATCTACAGTCCCCAAATAAAATGAAGTTGCCCTATATGATAAGTTTCTACTTTGTTATGAAGTTGCCCTATAGGGTTGCTACCCTAAAACAGAGATGCCCCATCAAGGTTGCCATGATATACATCATACTATAAAGCATTCATACACAGTATTATGTAAACGGACACCGAACGTAGATCAAAAAACAGGTGCATACTACGATAACCCCAAAGCAGATGGTTACACAAAAATATCGCATGTTAATTTTATGTAATTTTTGAACATTTTTTTTTTGGTAATCATAAAGCACAAACAAAAAAATATTTAACAATTACATAACGTCGGCATACAAAAAAGGCTAAACTAGACAAACTATTTTGAGTTTTAAGTTATGCTAACACCCCAGTTTCTAAACGTTATCGGCACATAAAAATACCTACACTCCAACCTTCCATTCCTTAAAAAACAAGTTGCTTTTAATCCCGCACCTCCTCGACGGCGGTCTGTTGTTAGAGCCTTTAAATGCCTCGACATCTTGAACTTCCGTAAGGCCGATCTTGGTGTTTGAAGGCAGTGCCTCCTTGCATAAGGTTTTCTAGAGGCCTTATGACCAGAACTGTCCTTAACAGAAGAAGAAGAAGGCCCAACATCCATAGACACAGACCCAAGAAATACCCCATAGTACCATTCATCGTCACTGAACCCAATGTCAGCATCAACAATTTCGCTACCCAAAAAATCCATGAATAGATTCTTTCCTTGACATTCAATTCCTTGACTTGTAGTTTGGAACGGAGGGCTTCTTAGGGGAGGTGACCGCCTTTCTTCCTCCTCCCATGCAGCAATATCAGAGGCAGAATTAGAAGTAGCAAGCTCCACAAGTTTATCATGTATTGCTATCCTGTCGCGTTGGCTTATCAAGAAGATCCACAATTAGGTTATCATAGTAGAACAATGCTAAGTTATCAGGTGCATGTGCAATGTACAAGCCGATCAACCCACATTCCTCGGCAAGTTGAAACATCCTTTTAATGTCATTATCGCATTCAACAACTGTCAAACCGGTTGAAAGAGCAAATACTGGCCTACATAAATAGAAAGCCCGTATCTCACACTCTAACTTGTTGGCCAAAAAGTCAAGCATTTGATTAAAGTTCATCCTTGTGGACTTACTGAACGTTTGCACAAGGGTGTGCCCATACGCTTAAGTTAATTTAGGCAACCGAATGAACTCACCATCGTAGTGAATCTCAACTACAAGATTCTCATATACATAGCGTGTAGTACTCCTGTAATAAAGGGAGAAAAAATGTATACAAATGAGATTAGCATGTATGGACAAAAACCTAGTAAGTGCAAGTGACAATCAAGAAAGGTAATGGCAGGCATACCTTGGCTTGAAATCAAATAAGGCAATTGGAGGCTTAGCAGAATTTTTTGATGAAATAGAGGGTTGGGAGATTGCCATTATCACTTGTGTACAAATGTGATCTATATGAAGATTTGATATATATTAGGAAAGGTTGTATTATTATTTTACTATTAATAATGTACTTATTAATAGTATGAAAATTGAAAAGTATGATCCGTTTATTTCAATATGGAAATAGTAAAAGGGAAATTTTTGGTTAGTTTGTTATAAGTTTTTATGTGTAGTGTGTTTGTGTAATGATATGGTAATAAATCAATTGACAAACCTATGTGTGGCCCTTTTTAAATTTTTCTTGGAATGGACGGCCAAATGGCATGATTAAATGGACGTCCAAATGTAGAATAAATGAACTGGAGTTGTGGAGTTTTAAAAAGAAAGATTAATTGTACTGTACAACAAATTTAGATGTAAATGTGTACATACTTTTACGTCGTGTCTCCCATTGTTTTTTGAATGAATGTTACACGTACACAAGGTTGCTGCATGCAAGGTACAGTGTGATTATTGGTTTATGTATGCATGTTATAAGTGTGTTTAGTGTAGTAAATAGTTGTTATGAATCCATTGTCTAGACATTAATGGCTTATGTGTGAATGAATACATCAATAGATGGTGCATGATAAAACAATGAAAGTGATGTTGGAGATAAGTTTAAAACTGTTAGTACAAACGATAAAATCTATGTTTATTAAAAAAGTTGGAGATAAGTTTAAAAGTGTTAGTACAAACGATAAAATCTATGTTTATAAAAAAACTGAATCATCTTCTCGCGATATGCTAGCGCGACATCAGCGGGATCATCAACGTGCAACGATAGACCATGTGCCAATCGATATAAAAATATACAAACCCACACACCACAATCACCAAAAATCCCACATTGCTTAAGAATGTTTTCGGCTAACCTAAATGAAATCTTATAGTCATTCGGATGTATTCCAGTCTTATCAAAAACGTTTGCTTGCTCTAGAACAACTGGTAGTTTGACCTGTAGAATATCAGAAACTGTTAAAATAAATAGAGGGGTGATCTTGTTAGAGGCTTGTCAGAAAAATGTAAGTATTATATAATCGAAATAACCACGTTTGTCACCAAATTATTGATGAAATATAGGTGTTTGTTCAAGCCGGATTAAATATGATATCTAGTTTCATGCTGTAAATTATATATGTGTTCAAAAGTATTACATGTTTTATATTGGTGATTCATAAACAACGTTCGAACATTTGACATGTGCTTCGAAATATTTTTATTCATAATAGATTTCATTTCAATACATTAATGGATAACAAAATACATCAACGTAGCAACGACATTCATGAAGATACCAAAACACATAATATGACAATCACAGAACGTCAGAGAGAACACATAGGAGTAGAGGATTAATCATTTTTGCACAGCTTTGCCAGAAAGGAGATTTTTTTGAGAACTTGGAGCTGAGTCTCACTCATTAGCCTCATTAGTATCCTGTTTTTCTCAAGCTCCCCGTCCTGAATTGCACGCAGGATTTCCAAAACAGCACTGGCAAGCCTGGACCCAACCACGCACTCCAACTGCTTGATTTGCTCGGCCCTCACAGTGCAACGACGAGTTAGGTCGATCACCTTTGCATGCATGTCACTTAAGAACTTGAAGTCACGTTCATTGTCACGCACAAACACGTTGTTAACCATGTCTTTAAGTACGTTATCCATTTCTTTTGTAGTAAATTGTGCTGTGGCTAGTGTGTGTCCCCTGGCAAAAGTTGTATGATATTGGGATATATGCTGTCCGTTTATATAAACCAAATGGGGTGGGGTGACATGGAGTTTATTTTCAATTGAAGTCTATCTGAATTAATGTGGATAGTCAAAGTGGTGAATAGTTGAGTCATGTCAAGTAATTACTGTTGCACATTAGGGCCAAGTTTAAATAATGAAGCTTCTCTTGTACTCAAACGATTCCTGGCCACAAGATAATCATTTTGGGCATCTAGTTTCAGTTTGGGGTCAAGTAAACCAGTTTGAATTTTGTTTAGTTCCAAATGCAACAAAATTTTACGTCCCTTAGGTTAGAAAAATTATTAATTTAGTATGTTTGTAAATAGACGCCATTAAACAGGTTTATATTGATTACTTTTTGGTTAAATGAACTAAAACACATATGCTATTATTATATGTACATATCGTTTATATTTTATGTAATAATACACTACCATAATATAACTCAGACTTTTATATCATAAAGTCTGACTAAGTGTGCACTTGGCTATGGTATTTCAATATTGAATGGATATCTTGTAAAAAACCCAAATCGAGGATGCACATAAGTAGGACAAACTTCATTAATTAGGAAAGGACGTAATGAAATGATGGTGGTAGCTAGTGGCATGTACTTGAAGGGAACTAGTCCATTACTTTTTCAACTTTAACTATTGCACAAAAAAATTAATTGTTTTTGGGCAACCACATACATACGATGGGCAACTAAATCAAATGTGTCCTTATTAAATCATTGAACCTTATGTGCAGTTGTAAATCTAAAGTAATCAAGCTTGCTAGCTAAGTATATATTTCCTATATCGTATTATATGTGCGGGACACAATGTAAATTAAAATCAGGAAAATAAATTGTTAAAATACGGAAGCAAGCAGATTTATGTACTTTATCTTGGTTGGTTCTAGTTAATGTACACATATTTTAGATAATCTGTTGTTGGTTGTGGAATTCATTTGATGTTACTACTATAGAGTATCGGCTTTGTTTCTTTTTTGTTTTGAATTAAATGGAGTGGGGCCCCTTTCTCTTGCTTGATCTGATTAGGAAGGAGTGAATATTTCTCCATCTCTCTAACCAGACCATTTAAGGAAAAATGAAACATAAAGCTTTAATTTGGTAGGACCACACTTTTAGCTAATGACCCGTTAAGCAAAAAATAAACGCCCCCTAAGTATAACAAATGTTTATGAGAAACCATGTTGTTGGTTGTGGTAAATAAAAAATAAAAATGGGATTTCAAATAAGAAGGACGGTTTATTAATGGTGAATAGATGAAAGGAAATGATGGTGGTGCATAGTTGCATGTACTTGAAGGGAACTAGTGTGCACAAAACTCAAAGTCAAACTGCTACAACACAACACCCAAGAAACTTTGGCCAACAATAAATTTGTTCTTGGGCAAATACACACAAATAATGGGCAACTACTCACAAGCATGGTTTATTCGTGCCTGGTCACAAAGTATAACAAATTACTGTATAAGTTTATTTATGTATGTGTTGTCCGTAATTATATTATATATGTTGGTTATAAGAAGCATGGTGTATGGTCACAAAGTATAACAAACAAGTAATAATATGACTGGGTTATAATAAGAAGATACCTGTAAGCACTCCCTAACACGGACATACCATACACGTGACTCATAGTCACGCGTGTCGCCGCTATCATAGAATGTTACCACTCCAGTATGTATGTTAAATTAGGCAAGACACCAGTGTTTAACAGTCTCCTTGAGAGGAATAAAAACCTAAAAGAAAGTTGGCTGTGTATTAGGATATAGTTGGTCACCGTCTGAAATTAATAAAAGTGACTTTTTATTTATCTGGTCAAAGGTAAATACAACAATACAATTGTCGTGTTTGTATGTGCTGTTGACATGGCTTACGACTGGTAAGCAATATGTTACTTACTAATGGACGTTTTAGTACTGCTATTGGAAATCTTACTACTGCTAGTGTGTATGAATCAACTGCTTGTTCTTTTTATTAAGTCCTGCTAGTGGATATCATGTTTTTGTTGTTGGGTTACACTTGGATTTTTTTGGCCTTTGATGCTGGAACTTTTAGTGTCAAAAAAAATAATAAAAAAAATAAAATAAAATACAAAATTAAAAAATAATAAAAAATAAAAAATAATAAAACGAACAAAAAAAAAACGAACCAAAAAACAATGAATTGAAACATTAAATAATTAAATAATTAAATAACAAATAATAATAATAATAATAATAATAATAATAATAATAATAATAATAATAATAATAATAATAATAATAATAATAATAATAATAATAATAATAATAATAATAATAATAATAATAATAATAACATTGTGTAAAAAAAATTATAATAAGTTGGTTGGAAGATTGGAGTGCAAAACTGTTCCAACTGCTAGCTTGCATGGAGAAACTACTAGTATTACAAAAACACTGCTAGTTAGTTTATCATGAGGATACCATGAAACTTATAAAGGAATTGACGGATAAATGTACTACAATGGAGTCTAAGATCACTGGCATACAAAAAGAAGGTATTCAGATTCTGAGATGGAGCATACAGATTATAGCACTTTGGAAGCACCGTCCAAAAAGAAGGTATTTTGTGCGTAAGAAGAAACTTGATGATTTGGATTGTAAATATGAAATTTAGGGGAGGATTGTTTGGTTTTTTGGTTCTGTTGGACGAATTATTCAATGTATGCATCAAATAGCATCTTTTAATAGAAACCACAGCTAGTGGCAATGGAAGAACTGCCGATAGATCAAAAGTTGTGGATAAAGTTTGTGAGTATCAAGTTTGTTAATGCGTAAAGGAAAGTTTATGATTTGCTATCAAGTTTAAAAGATGAGCGACAAATATCAAGTTTGTTCATACTTTAAAAGATGCCGTTTTTAAAAACTTGCTATCATGAACTACCTGATTATTGAGTGACCGTAAATGATAAAAATAGGAGGAAGTGAAAAGTAAATGTATTACCTGTTCAACATCATTCCAGGGCATGGGATACCTCGTCCCGTCTGCATAAAACACGGGCATGCCATTTTGAAGAAGAATCTGAACAAAGTAACTACTAACCATCGCCCAGTTAGCATTCTCAGGTCGTACGTGCCACATGTAGTCAACCCATAGGTCTATATGCTACGCATTTGCAGCAAATAAAATACCAATTTAAGAAATGGTGAAAATCAAATACATGTAAAAAAAAAGAAAATCTGAATAAGAAAGCGTATATAAACTAACCTCCTCAGTTAGCCAACCTTTTCTAGCAGGGTCTAAGCAAACTAAGCGAAGCCAGAAATGGCGGTCTACAGTATAATCATCTAACCATGGAAATTTACACCAGTGTCTATCAGGATCATAGAGGAATTCTTCAATCTCATCAGACAGACAAAGAGTTTCGAGACAATGAAACCATCTACTTAGATCCTAGAAAACAGGTTCAATGTATTAGTTTGACAGAGCATTATTGATAGGCAAGTATATTGACAAGTTCGTAAAAACTATCACAATACCTCTACCCAAGGTTTCACTCTGTTAAGCTCCTCAGCAATAGTTAGGTCGTTCATGTTAGGGCCGTGTTTTTTTATTTTACGCTGTTTAACCACCTGATTGTTTTGTGGCAAAACAGGTTCCATGACAATCCTCTTGTCGGGTGGTAACCGACTTAAAGCCTTTTGAAAATGTGACGAATTCATAAACGCGCGTCGTATTTTCTTCTTCTCCTCCTCAAACTTCAACATGTCAGCTTCTTCCAACCGCAACCTACTAGCCTCTTCGAGCCTTAAGATGTTGGCCTCAGCATTCAGCTTCTCTTCTTCAAACTGTAACCTTTCTTCCTCTGCCAACGCGAATTTCAATTCCTCTAAAAGGAGATACTCCTGGAACAGACTAGCACTGATGACATTTGTATATAACGGCCATACAACTAAATGCAAATAAGAAATATTAACCTGAGCAACGTCCACGTCAGATTCTGGCAAGTCGATCAGTTTGAGATAAATGCTGTTAAGTGAATCGGAAAAGGCAGTCCTTGTGTTTGGAAAATGTGACTCAAAATCAAGTTTTTCCTGTAAAAAAATATGCATGAAATTTCTAAAAATAAACAATGGCAGCAAGAAATAGCTATAGATTAGTTGAAAGGAATACCCGAAGACCACCAGTTCTGTCATGTGCAAGAACCTGTCAAGGTCTAAGTGTTAGGAAATTCCGGCAGGTGATGTTAAAAAAAAAGTGAATCTACTATTCTTATATTATAATGAATATAAAGAGAACCTGAATAATACACTTAAGTTTAAAAACTTGGCGATTCAGACCGGAAATTACAAGATCCTTAAGGCTTTTTGTTCTGGAACTACTTCCACTCTTGCATTGTTTTGAATTTACTTTCAAACCAGTTTTCGCACGTTGCCGTGACTTTTCCAGCCTCAAAAAGTAGGTATCAACACGGCTGTGTTGGGTCCTGACCGGCGGTCTGGGAACGTAGTCCTTGAAAAAATCTTGGCTATCTATCCACCATGCACATTGGAACTCATGTATAGTAGGTCTCAGATCAGTAATTGTAGTTGAATCCTAAAGTTCAGTAATGGTTAAAAAATAAAAATAAATGGCTTAGTTAATTACTTTGAGATACATACGACAACATTTTATAAGGGATTCGTAATTAAAGTCATAAACTGCTAGTTCTGGGCAATCACTGCAAATAATATTTCCACTGCTAGCTAGCTTGAAAACACTTAGTTCTGGAAAATCACTGCTAGTTAGTTTCTGATGATTGTGGAAACTATAAGAGCTGTTTTGTAACTTTTTGGTGATAACATATTTATTGCCCAAATCACTGCTGAGGCAGGGCAAGGGAAACGTAAGAACGACCCAACCAATGGCAACTCCTTATGTGAATAGTTCTTTGCAATTCAACACAGGTGAAGGAATCCCTAGACAACTGGCTAATTTGGGGGACATGGATGTTCAGGCTGGTCTGATGCAATGTTAGACACATCTCAAATAGATGAGGGTAGTTTGGAACACCAACATGATTTGACGAATAATGCCTTTCTACATGATGACAATTCCAGTGATCCACTTCTAGGACCAGGTTACACAGGTCAAGTTGGGTGAGGATAATATGAAACTCAATCTCATATTGCCGGATATATTCACAAGTCTGGAGTCAAAGATCACTGGTCTTAAAAATTCGACAACAACTCGCGGTGAAATAATCAGGAGGTTCAAAGCACAGGGTAAGTGTTTTGGAGAGACTAAGAAGGCCAAGGTTCCATGCATTCAGGAAAGTGAAGAAACTGGGAAAGAAGGCAACCTGCAATATGATTAAAAGTTTAGATGATGCATACAAACAGGGGAGGAGTGAGAGTACAAATTGAGGTGACGCATCAAAGGTAAAGAAGCAGTACTGGATGATTCTTTAAAGGCTGCAGTTGAAGAAAAGGATAAGGAAGTGGTGCAGGTAATCACTGCCAGTGTTGTTGCATCCGCTGATAGTATTCAAGTTACCACTGCTGCAACAACTGCTGGTATTATTATAGCCACCGCCAATTCAGACGTTTCAAGGCCAGAGGCAACATCTGCTACAATTATAAGCACCACAATAACACCAGCACCAAAACCAAAATAAGCCTGGGAATAAGGTTGCCATACAATTGGTCAACTTAAAGCAATCTGACCCTATCCCTGCACCCAAACCTATTGCTAAGAGTATTTAGATTGGTGAAACTGTGCAGAAAGGTGTAGTTACTGAACCTGATATTGGAAAGGGTATAGGGATTGCAGAGCCAACATTGAAGTTTAAAAGTAGAGAGGACCATATAGCCTTAATTTGCAGTGTACTAAATCAACTAATCCAATTGTTCATCCACTGCTGATTATGAAATTCATTTGGCCATCAAAGGCAAGCCTCAAGGTAGAATGAAAAGAAAGGCAGAAAGATAAAAAAACATTTGATGAAGAATCTGAGTCTGATAAGATATTGTGTGCTTAGATAGGTGGAAATGGAACATCTAATTTTGTGTGTAGGTTTACTTTTTTTTACCTATAAACAATAAATAAATAACAACAAAGTTTAACTGGCTTACGTTTGAAAAAAGGTTCGAACGATCAGTTCTTTTAAAGATGGATTTCCTAGACCAGGAAAGTGCTCTTGGTATCATATTTGGATGTTTAATCCACCAAGCATGAGATTTTTCAAACGACTCAAGGATCCACACCTATGAGAATAAAAAAATAAAAAATGAAAATAAAACATAAAATTATATACAAATCAGTAAAAATGTTAAGTTGGAAAATGGATACCTGAAACCCAAACACAAATCCAGACAGTGTGTATGTTGGACAATGCTTTGGATTTTTCTTCAATCTTAAAAGGTGGCATCCACGTGCTTATCAAATACATTATGAAGTTGGTCGTATAAATGAGTCCAAATATGCTCACCCCATGAAAAAGCATTCCATTAATCTAGATTATCAACTAACCTCATCAGTGTATCATCCACCTCGCATGTTAACAAACGACCCATAAAGATCACCTCTAAGGCTAACAAAAGACAAAGACGTACAACATCTTCATCAGATATCTGTCCAAACCGCTCTTCATCCTCGATAACACCAATAACATCTAGGTTGGTTAGAATATACCCTTGCTTGTCAGGAAATACCCTGTTACGAAAATTTAGAGAACCAGATGTATACAACCCAAAGCTTACAGATCCAAACCGCAGACCGGTCATTAGACAAAACTCACGACGACCAAAATGTAAAGCATGCCCTTCAATGTAATAAATAAAGGGCATATCATAGTGAGAATCATCGACTTTATGCTGTTTCCTTAGCATATAATCTATGATGTGCATTTCATGTTCAAAAAACAACAGATCAATCCATCTTCCAAAGCAGGTATTCCTAAACAAGATGCGGCGTCTTGCGTCTAACTTTTGCTTTATCAACCAAAAGTAGTTCAGTTTATTGGTAATGATTAACTTAGCTTCATAGTCCTAAAAAAGGTAAAAAAAAAAATACAATTTAAATCGGACCATGCATGGAATCTATACCAACACCGTAAACAATTGCATATACAATGCATATAAAGCACTCCTTATTAGTCTAGAGAGTGCCACTAAAATTTTTAATGAACCAGGTTATGTTACATACGTAACAGACGACATCTACCGTATTAGACCCTACATAATTACGAATAAGACAGACATAAAAGAGGAGAAATCAAAGGTATTAATCGAATAACAACAGCAATTTGTTGAAGCATATAACCAATTGGAAATAAATAATGTATAGTAAACAACGAGGAAAATATTTACGTACCATATTTGGCCACATTTTTTAAACAAACTTGATCAATCCAATGTGGGTTGCACTCAACAGTGTACCTTTATAGCTGGTGACATAACTGACGGTACAAGGAAAAGAGGGACTGACGAAGAAGACGGACTCAGTTGTGAAAACAACTTAGTTACAATGTTTTTATGCGAGAAGCAAAAACAGATAAAACCGGTAACTATGAATGTTTTTGTGCGAGTGGGAAATTGATTTTGAATACATATGTAATGTACTTTCACTATTCAATTGTGTACGTTCTATGTAATGTAAAATGACCAAAAAATCCTTTTTAAAAAATACGGTTGCCCACCGCTTTTTCTTTCGCCAAAAGACAATACCTTACACATACGGGACACGTGTCACAATTTCAATTAGTTGCCCAATAACAGCGGTTGCCTTTGGTCCGTTTTCAAATTATAAATAAAAGTGGTCCAAAAAGTGATATGCACCGGGGCGCGCGGTCAATTTGCGTCATTTTCCCTTTTTATTATTATCAAACAAGACTGCACACTGAGTGCAGAGGATACATCCATGAGATACTGATTACAAGCTTCATTACATAAACTGGAAAACTGAAAACATCAAACAACTACCAACTGATGACACAAGCTTCAAACCCTACCCCAACCTAACCACCATCTACCACCTATGGCTTCTTTGGGAAGGCCCACTCTGGCATCAACTTAGGCGCCCTTCGCATATCAATCACGTTGTACACCTTAGGGCTTGCTAGCCCCATCACCACCACTCCAACAGGTGGTGAGGATGATGAAGGTCCCTCTTGTGGTAGTGCTGACAATAGTGGTGGAAAAGGTGGCATCTGGAGTTCTCCTGATGGAAGGATTCTAGCAAGGGGGGCACATCCAAGACCCTTGTAGTATCATCATTTGTGCTTGCACATGGGGAAATGTAGCTTGACATGGAGTCTGAGCTATCTTCAGTGATGATAGCATCTTGTGGCATTGGTTGAGTTGAAGAAGGACCAGTAGCAACAGGGTTTAAATAAGCATCTGCATGAGTTCTTTTCCTTGATAAAATTGCTTCAAACACCTCTTTCTTCTTTTTAACTAGATTGTTCAGAACATAATGCCAAGCATTTTCATTCCACACACTGTCTGAGAAGGAGCTGTCAGAAGAGACATTGATGGGGTTTGAATTACTCATGGTGATTTTTGAGAGAGAAATGTTTTTGGAGTATGTGTGATATGAGTGGCTTGTGTGTTAAAGGTTCTTTAATACAAGTTAAGTTGGATTTAGTAAGTTAATGTGGGGAAGGTATAAGTTGTTGAGAAGTAAATGAAGTCTTTGACTTTGGTGGCCGGATTAATGACTTGGAGTTGATCATAAACGGTGTGTAACTGAGACACACAATGAATGGTTATTGATTCACCATGTCTAACCCACATAAGAATCAAATAGTCCAGAGCAAACAGCTACTGGTAAAGACTTGGCAAATCCGTTTATGGTTGATAGTTTACCAAAAACTATATGGTTATCAACTCACCATATTCTTTATGATTAAGAGTTGGCTAGTCCATAGCAAACGGCTCATGGTAAAGACATACCAAATCCGTTGATAGCTGGTAGTTTGCTAAAAACTATGATAAAGAGCAGTTCATTTTTATATGTTTTTCTTTACCACTGCTCTTTGAAAATCTTTGTGAAAAATTACCACTGCTAGTTCACAGTTTCCACTGACAGTGTTATTTTTACCACTGTTGATCTAGCCGTTAAAACTGTTGTGTCAGTAACAAACTTTTTAACTAGCCGTTGAAGAGAAATTACTTTCTAAATATATAGGGTAAATTTTTAGACAATTATCTACTTTCCTAATTGATATTTATCCTCTAAAGATAAATTCTTTCCTTAGATAATCTTTCTTGCACAAAACTCTTAAACCCTAGCTCTATATAACTTTCTCTCTCAATTGGCGAGTTCTTTATACAATTCACACTGACACAATATATTTTTCATCAAAAGATTCTATGGCACCTATCACTTTTGCAGATGAGCACAACCAAGTGGCCTACTTGGAAAAGTCAAATGAGAAGAGTGACCCTGTTTTTCATCAGATTGTGGACTTTCTTAATACTACCCATATAAGGTATGCTTTACTTCTTAATCCCACAATCTATATCTCTCAAATCAAACAGTTTTGGACTTCTGCTCAGTCCATAACCATTGAAACTAGAGATACACATGAAACAGTGGATGCTCTTAGAGCCAATGTGGACGGGGTAACTATTGATGTTACTGAGGCATTCTTGAGGAGAATTCTCTAATTGGATGATCTCAATGTTATCATCACATTACCTATGCCCAAAATTCATACACATCTTTCATCCATGGGGTATGATACCACTGACAAAAAGGCTACTTTCAAAAAGAGTGGGTTTTGTCCCCATTGGAGATTTTTGATACATATTCTTTTACATTTCCTCAGTCCTAAGAAAACTTCTTATAAACAGTTTAGTTCAACCATGGCTTACCCTTTGGTTTGTCTAGCCACTGATAGGACTTTTAATTGGTCACATTATATTTTTCAAAGTATGCAAGGCAATGTAAAGAGTTCAACAAAATTTTTGAGGTATCCAAGGTTTGTGCAAGCAGTGCTAAATGAGTTTCAACTGCAACCCCACACAAGAGTTTATAAAATTCGTTGCCTTAAGCCTAAAGTTTTTCAAAACATGAACAAAGATGAAAATCGGATTATTACACCTCTTTTTCCTCAAATGCTTGCAAAGATTTCACAGGTACAAAACTCACCCATAATCATTGTTCCAAACGTTGATTATACTCCACCTGTTTCTCACACCTATGAGAGGAGGCACAAACAGCCAACTACTCTCATTACAACACAGCATGTTCCTGATCCTTTTGGTTTCGGAACAAGCAGTGGTGGTTCTAGACTTCAACCTAGTCCAACTAGGGAGGAATCTGAGCCATTGCCCCATGATTCACCTCTCCCAACAGGTCACACAGTTGGAAGTGTTGAGGGCAGTGGGAAACAAATGAAATTGATGGATATGTGTACCAAATTAGCCAAGCAGGTTGAATCTCTCCAACAAGACCTGGCACAAGTAAAGAAGTAGCATGCCAAGGACATTACACACTTAAAAGAGGAGATTCAGACTTTGAAAGAAGAGTTGCAGGGGTTGAAAAAGAAGAGGAAAATTGCAAAGATAGTGATATCATCTCCATCCTCACCTGATGATGGTGGTTCAGTTGATTTTAATAAAGATTTGGGAAATTCTCCCAAACAGGGGAGGAAAACAGATGCTGAAACTCAGGGGAGGAGAATTGATTTTGAAGATGAAGGTGTTTCTAGTAAAGGTGTAGAGGAAGCTGATACTCAAGAAGAGCAACTAGAGCAAGATATTTTTAGTACTGCAACTGCTGATTTTACCACTGATCCAATTTCCAGTGCAGAGCCAAATATTTCCACTGCTGGACATGATGTTGCCACTACAAGTGAAGAAATTGATAAACATAAGAAAGACAAAGGTAAAGCTGTTATGCAAAGCAAGGAGCAAACAAGAAGAAAGGTTTCAAAGAAAGAACAAGTTCAGATTGCTCATGATGTTGAAGTTGCAAGAAAAATTTATGAAGTTGAAGTTGCTGAAAAGAAAAAGCTTGAAGAATTGGAGATTGCAAGCTTTATGAAGGCTAAAAGACTGGATAGAATGGAAGATCCACTTTCCACTGTTCCACCTACAAGATTCAGGGAGAAGACTCCAGAGTTCAGCTATGTACCTACTGAAGAAGAAATTAATTTCTTGATTGCAAATGATCCAGTGATCAAGAAGAAAGCAATTGACCAAGTGACTGATAAGTCTTTAACTGAAGATCAAAGAACAACACAGTTAAAGGACTTTATTCAGATGAAGAATAATCAAGCACTTCAAGATGCTATTGTTTCAGTCAAGAAGGGCCAAAAGAAACCAAGACAACCAACAAAGGCACAGGTGATTTTATGAAAGATTATTGTTGCAAGGTTGGTGGCTGGAAAAGACATCAATTCAAAGGAATGCCTGATGATAAAGTTGAAAGTATCTACTACAGAGTTCAAAGACAAGATAAAGATTTTATTCCAATGGACTCTGAAGAAGAAGCAAGAAGGTATCCTAATTTGAAGAGAAAGGCCAAAGATAATGAATCTCAAACATTTAAGAAGACAAAGTTTGCTGAAGAACAAGAAGTTCCAACTAAGAAATTCACTGAAGAACAACTGACTGAAATGATTGTGATAAAAGAAGAAGATTTTTACCCTGAACCACTGCAAGTCAGACATCCTATCATTGACTGGGAAGTGTTTACTGCTAGCAACTTTGCTCCAACATGGAAGATTACAAGGCTAGGTGGTGAAACTTCATCATTCATTCAATTTGAAGATCTCATCAAAGCTTTTGACAGAGATGATCTTGACACATTATGGAAATTAGTTCAAGAAAGGTTTGATGTTGAAGATCTCAAAGATATGAAGGAGATGCAGTTATGGGTTAATCTTATAAGGCTCTATGAACCAGATGTTAATGATGATTTCTGGAAATTCTCATGTTCATGTCCTGGTACTAAATGGTTCTACTATGATTCATGTGAAGTTCATCATGTTTCTACAGCAAATGGAGTAGATGCATTCATGCTTGCTGAGAAAGAATATCCACTCAGAGCTGGAACTCTCACTGTGATGTTGTGTACTACTATAGGAGTTCATGAAGATAGTGAGAAGGTCAGAGCATTGTTACTCAGGCTTCAAGATCAATGTTCAAGAGCTATTCAAGCATTGAGAAGAAGATGAAGTGTTTGAAAGAATTCCCCAAATCCTTACAGAAGATGCAGATTGAAGAAACTTATTGATTTGCAGAGAAATCATAAGTTTAGGGGAGGATTGTTGGGAATAATACTAACAGTTACCACTGATAGTCTTGTGGTTAACATTGCTAAAGATTACACTAGCAGTGGAAACTCATTACCACTGCCAGTACAAATATTACCACTGCTGTTAGGATAATTGTTATATATCCGTGTATTGATAAGTATAGAAAAGATCTTGTGTATATTCTATATTGTTAGGTTTATACTTATCTTGTAAAGGACTCCTTGTGCTATAAAAGGAGATCCTAGGTCATTGTTTCATATATGTATTATTCATATTAGCTTCAAGGTGTAACCCTAGTGATAAGCAAGATCACTCGTATTATTTCTTAATAATATTGGAGCTTTGTGTTTATTGTTCTTACTTACATTACATCATATAATCTGTCTTCTAAGTATTACTAAGTATATTCCGCGTGCTTACTAATATAACTCAAAATATGACTAACACAAGGTGTGTGTTTAGATCCATCATAAGTGGTAAGTGGTGGTGGTAGGTGGTGGTGGTGGGTAGCGGGTGGTGGTGGCAGTGGGTGGTGCATGGTGGTGGTGATTGGTGGTGGTGGGTGGCGGTGGTGGGTGGCAATGGTGGGCGGTGGTTATGTATTTCGGACTAACTGAGGTTATATATTGGGAACCAAACAAATGGACTAAAAGTGTCACACTCGGCAAACCACAATGACCGAAAAACTTAACAAATACAAATAATGATGAAATATTAAAATAATGATACATACAATAAGAAAGATTAGAGAGTTTGATACATACAATAAGAAAATTAAAAGTTGAGGTCACAACAAAAGAAAAAAGTATTAAGTTGGATACATTTCTAGAGAATTATCCCTATTTTGAAGATAGCATGATCGAGTTGGATTGACATCTTAAGATGATCACGATTCCATGTCAGATTTTGTGCCTAAAAGTAGGCAACATCTACACATTCTCGTTGCTTATTGTCGTAGAATCGTAAGGTTTTAAATTGAAATCCATAAACTTATACTAATTTTTTATTATAACTTTCAAATAAAAAAGGTAAGTTCATTTTGGTAGAATAGTCATAGTCATATATCATAAAACTGATGTCGATTATACATTTGGATGTTGAATGATCTCTTTGAGACAATTATACCTTAAACTTTATAAATTCTTGTTAGTTTTGATTGCCTACTTAATAACCAAACAAGTATAACCTGATATTGAGAGTTGGCCTACTTTGCTAAGAACAAAAAAATATTAAATGACTATTATTTAGGGGTGGAAACGAGTCGAGCCGAGCCCGAACCTACCAGAGATCGAGCTCAGCTCGTTTATATATATAAAGCTCGAGCTCATTTCAAATTTACAATTTTTATAAGAGAATGGAGATAGGCATAAGACTCGTTATTTTTAAAATTTACAATCCGGTCCAAAAGTATACATAAAAAGCCATTAAGCACATGTGTAATTCTTAAGTTTTTTCTGCATCTAAAGTGTAAAACGAAAATCAATTTTTTTTTATCAAATTAGGAAACATTATTTTTAGTAAACCTATCTTTTGTTTTCAAATTTGTGTCACACTGTTATGCACCTTAGTGACCTGGATAAAGGTGTCATCACCTATATCTTGGCAAAGTGCCTTATTACAGGAAAAATGGGTATACCCTCTTTTGCCGATTTTGTAATTACCTAACGTGCATACACAACATTATTCCATCTTCAAAATTCGTGCACAATGCTACGGAACAACACGATTCAAAAATGTGTAGGCTACTTTCATTACAACCATAAACATAACAAGTAGAACAAAATTTTAGGGGTATGCAACATTAGCGCTACGCAACCACACACTATTTCAATAATCAATAGTACATCTAACTTACTAATACTCAGTTAAATTTCTCATCTGCCTATGACCTCACACTCCGCACCAAGTTAAGTTGCAACTTCATCACCTCCTCTAGTCCTCCTCCTTTGTGATCGGTACTTCTAAGCCCGTGATTTCTAATTGTGGTAGTAATTTAGACTCATTAATGGGTCGATTCGTGTTCTGTTTTATTTCTAATGGATAAACTCAAAAGAATTGCGTGAAAGGAAATGAGCCAAATGGGTTGAATATCACCCGAAGTGTAGTATTTATGCATAAAATCTCTTAAAAAAAAAATTGTGTTAAACATTTAGATTATTATTTTTTTGTAATATGTGAGACACGCTGAGTATAAATAGTTATGTTAAAAGTGGACGAAAAGTGGTTCTTGACCTGTTATGTATGTTGCCATCCGGATTACTCTTGCATAATTCACAAATAGGTGATGGTGGGATTATGAAGGGCATGTTATTCACATTATATTTTGGATCAGGATATGGATGCCCATTCCTTGTGATTTTGCAACCGAATTGTGTAAAAATGTATCCAACTTAACAATTTTTCTTTTGTTGTGTACTCAACTTTTAATTTTTTTTTATTAAATGTATCAAACTCTCTAATTTTTCTTATTATATGTATCATTCTTTTAATATTTCTTATCTTATGTATCATTAGTATTTGTATTTTTTTAAGAGCTAACTACATTTTTGGTCCATTTGGTTTGTCAGGGTGTAACACTTTTAGTCTATCTGTTTGGTCCCCAATACTTAACCTGAGTTAGATAGAAATACATAACCACCGCCCACCGCCGCCACCACTATGCACCGCCGCCTTACCACCACCACCACCCACCTCCCACCACCATCACCACCTACCACCTGCTGCCATTACCGCCACCACCACCACCTACAACCACCACTAGAAATCACCACCACCACGCACCACCGCCACCTACTGCCACTACCGCCACCACCATCACTACCATTCACCACACACCACCGCTACCTACTGCCACCCACCACCACCTACCACCGCAACTACCAATCATTACCACGCACCATCGCCACCCACTGCCACTACCGCCACCCACTACCACCACTGCCACCCAACACCAACCATCACCATGGTGGTGGTGACGCTAAGTGTTGGTAGTGGCAGTGGGTGATGCATGGTGGTGGTGGTAAGTGGTGGTGGTAGGTGGCAGTGGTGGGTGATGGTGGTATGTGGTGGTGGCGTGGGTGGCAGTGATGAGTGATGGTGGTCATGGTAGTGGTGGGTTGCGATGGTGGCGGTGGTGGCAGTTGGGTTCCGGTTGTGTGTAGTGGTGGTAATTGGTAGTGGTAGGCGGTGGTGCATGGTGGTGGTGATTGGTAGTGGTGGTGGTAGGTGGTTGTGGGTAGCGGTGGTGTGTGGTAGTAATGATTGGTAGTGGTGGTGGTAGGTGGTGGGTGGTGGTGGTGTATGGTGGTGTTGCTTAGTAATGATTGGTAGTGGTGGTGGTAGGTGATTGTGGTGATTGGTAGTGGTGGTGGTAGGTAGTGGTGGGTGGTGATGGGTGGCGGTGGTGAGTTGTGGTGGTGATTGGTGGTGGTAAGTGGTAAGTGGTGGCGGTGGTGGTGGTGGGTAGTGGGTGGTAGTGGCGGTGGCGGTGGCGGTGGGTGGTGCATGGTGGTGGTGGGCGGCGGTAGTGGGTGGCGATGGTGGGCGGTGGTTATGTATTTCGGACTAACTGAGGTTATATATTAGGGACCAAACAAATGGACTAAAAGTGTTACACTCGGCAAACCACAAGAACCAAAAATGTAGTTAACTCTTAACAAATACAACACTTAACAATAATGATGAAATATTAAAAGAATGATAAATAATTAAATACAATAAGAAAAATTATAGAGTTTGATACATACAATAAGAAAATTAAAAGTTGAGTACACAATAAAAGAAAAAGTATTAAGTCGGATACATTTATAGAGAATTATCCCTATTTTGAAGATAGCATGATCGAGTTAGATTGACATCTTAAGATGATCATGATTCCATGTTAGATTTTGTGCCTAAAAGTAGGCAACATCTACACATTCTCGTTTCTCGTTGTCATAGAATCGTATGGTTTTAAATTGAAATCCATAAAATTATACTAATTTTTTTTATTATAAATTTCAAATAAAAAAGGTAAGCTCATTTTGGTAGAATAGTTGTAGTCATATATCATAAAACTGATGGCGATTATACATATTTGGATGTTGAATGATCTTTTTGAGATAATTATACCTTAAACTTTATAAACTAGAAAACTTGTTAAGACCGTCAATCGTTTTAATCTTAGCAAATCATAAAAGACAATTAAATATCTCGTATTTATCGTAATTCATATTCAAAACTAATTAAAATATATACTCCGTAATTTATACTATCTATAAAACAAAAATGGTCAAACTTGAAAAGTGAAAAAATTAGTCTAAGCTTACACCACAATTTTTGAGAAAAATATACAAAACCAATTTTTGGGTCTAATCGAGTTTTGAAAATATAAAAACCAGTTTTCTTATGGACGAAAACGTAAGAAAACGGACGAATACGTATGAAAATGGACGAAAACGTATGAAAGCGTAAAAACACGTTTCAACACGGACGAAAACGTATGAAAAATGGACGAAAATGTATGAAAGCGGACGAAAACGTATGAAAACGGATGAAAACGTAAGGAAATGGAGGAAAACGTAAGAAAACGGACGAAAATGTATGAAAACGGACGAAAACATATAAATGTCTTGAAACAGTCGAAAACGTATGAAAGTGAAAAAAAAATGTGAATTAAAAAAAAGACAAAAAGAAAATGTGAATAAATAAGAAAGACAAAAAAATAAGAAAAAGACATGGACTTAGATTAACATATTAAAAGTTAGGTTAATCTCAACTATTAGATCAAACTAGGTCGATAATGGGGATTTATCCGTTAATAAACACCAATATAAGAGTAAGCAAATGAAAATTTCTCGTAATAATATATACTCCGTAATACACTTATGAAGCAAGAAATGTTATGATGGGAATAAAACTCAAGCGAAATATTTGCGCTTTTTAAATGGTTGAATTGTTAGGGTAAAAAATACCTATAAACTTTTAGCCTTTGAAGACATTTGTAGCACTTGGCTTTTTTAGTGTGATGTAACAGAGTTTATTCATGGGTTTTGCTAACCACAATCTTATGGGTTATATTTAAGGTTTGTTTAACTGAAAAATCAACACTTAATTAACATCACATATTCCATGTTTAACAACACTTTTTATAATTATAATTATCAAAAAGCTATAAGTATGAAAATAACGAGTTTATTAAATGTTATTTTATACTAATGATGAGACTTAAATTACAAACTTAGTTAATACTACTTTTTGGCATCACTCACAGTCAAATATAATTACCAAAATCAAACTAAGCCCAATTTAACACATAAAGGAACTAAATAAACAACATAAACTTACCAATACCAAATACCCATTGCATACTTTCACTCCCAACAGGGCTTTCCCTCTCCTGTTGTGTCGTGGGTGTACTCGGGTTAGGGGATGCAATCGAAGGCGCGGGTAGCGGACCGTGTTTTCTAGGCCTCTCTCTCCTTCTATTTTTGTTTACCACAACCTCATTCCCGTTTCCAGTTTGACCACCATCCATGTTAAAAAATTAGGGTTTGTGCAGGCTAAACAACCAATTAGGGTTTATGTTTGTATGTGTTAGATGTTAGGGATGATGTATTTATGTTTGTGTCAGCCCCAAAAGAAGCAGTTTTATAAGAAAGTTGTATCGCGGATTTTGTCCCTCGAGGTTTGGAGGGTGAATAAGTAATTTTGCATGGGTGCGGGAAAGAAAGGAGAAGGGTTAATTTGCGATTATTGAATAAAAGGAGGGTAATTGAAATCTAAGGAATACAAGTTTTCATGTGATGTGTATAATTGATGCATCAACACATATATCAATTGGTTATCAACACCACAATTAATGTTACTCTAAAAGTTCCCCTCAGTGAAAAATACAATTTAAATAACCGATTATACAAAAATCAATCAAGCTACTAAACACAGAAACAAACAAACAAAAATTATACAAACTAAACAAAGTTCCAACAAACTTTTATCATTACTTATAATCCCTAAACAAACAAACAATGGGGTGGCGCATGACCTATGCTTCTCACCGGCTCTTACAAGCCACCATTGGGGGAAACCTAAGTGTAAACTTATCACTTTTTTTTTTATTTGAATAACTTATCACCATTGGGTGAAACCTAGAATTAATGCAAAAGGGAAAAAAAAAAAAAAAAAAAAAAAAAAAAAAAAAAAACCTAAGATAGTTGAAAATTAATAAGTACAACTTTTCATGTAATATGCACAATTGATGCATAAATACATATATCAATTGAGTTATCAACACCACAATTAATATTACTCTAAAAAGCTCCTCAGTAAAAATACAATTAAAAATAACTTATTATACAAACAAATCAAGCTACTAAACACAAAACAAACAAACAAAAGTTAAACAAACTAAGCAAAGTTTCAACAAACTTTTATCATTACTTATAATCTCTAAACAAACAAACTAATTGGTAAAAAAAATTGCTTCCTCATTTGATAAGAGATCGATATCTCGAATCTTCACTCTGTGATCGACCTTATCTGATAAGAGATCGATATCTCGAAACTTCACTCTGTGTGCTTTCAATACTTGCTCATCTCTTGTTGTAACAATAATTCTACTTCCCTTCTTAAACCAGTTAGTCTCACCGGCTAACGCCACAAGTTGGTCTATGTGATTCACATCATCTAGAACAAGAAGAACCTTTATACCGCGCATCCTCTTTTGCATCATGTTTATCCCATCATCAACACTATCTAGAGTGACTTGTTCATTTAGCACTCTTGAAAGGACTTGTTCTTGTAACTTCTTCAAACCAGACATGGAGGGTTCTGAAACTTCCCTCACATTCGCTACAAAGCTTTTGGCTTCAAAATCAGCAGATAGATGATCGAAAACAGCTCTAGCTGTAGTTGTCTTCCCAGCCCCTCCCATGCCTTTGATCCCTATCATCCAAACATCATCATCAATTCCTATTTCTAAAGAGTCAACAACATACTTTACTCGAGTCTCCATGCCGACCAACTTTTCATCAGAGCCGAAACTGATGAAGCGTAACTCGAGCGAAATCAATCCAACAATTTTTTTGATTAATTCAGATTCGTCCCTGTGTGTACGTAAAAACAACATATGTTTAGTACTCTAATAATAATCTCTTATCCATGCATTATCCTTTTTCAACACATATTAGCAAGAAACAAAGTAAGAAATTACCTATCATTGAGCCCCCAACCAGCCAGACCGGCTGCTTCTTTTAAAGCCTCTTCATTTTCATGTTTCAAAAAAGCTTGACCAACAGCCCCAATTTGGTTTCGGACTTGGGTGGGTTCCACATCATAGAAAACAGGGTAAGCAGTGTGCCCGGTCATCTTCCGACACTCCATAATCTTGACAAGCTCATCCAAACACCGTGACGAAGAAGCATAGTTTTTGGAAAAAACAATGATGTAAAATCTAGAGTCTTCAATGGCTTTGATTAGCTCATCACTGATAGGTTCCCCTTTATGGATTCTTACATCATCCTTGTAAGTGACAATGCCTTTTGCCGTAAGAGCTTCATAAAGATGGCCAACAAAGTTCTTGCGAGTGTCTTCACCCCTGAAGCTTAAAAAAACATCATACTTGAAGCTAGTTTGAATGGATGAAGTTGAAGTGGATGAGTTTGAAGACGATTCTTCTTTTTTTGGGGCAGATGAGTTAGAGGAAGATGCCATTGAATAAAAGTAGTAATAGATAAAGCCCAATAGCATTAGCATGAGCGTAATTCCTAATGAAGTTATGGTTGAAGGATCGGAGGAGAAACGTAATATCTTGCTGAAGGTCACATTTCTACAATCCAAAATAAAAGTAGTAAAAATGTACTTGGGTATATTTACTTTTCTTTCCACAAAGCTACTAGTATTATTTTGTTCTAATAATATTTGTTGGTCAATATCAAATTCAATATTAAAATAAGAGAAAAACAAGGAAAGTGTGTTATTTACTCACCGACGGTGACATGTTGTATTCTTTATCTCAAAAGATGACGCGCTGGAGATGCAGCGATATCTTCAGGTAACTTCTCAAGAAGAGCACAATCCAAAATGTAGAGAAACTTAAGATGTTTTATATTACAAATGCTATCAGGAAGATGTTTAATCTTTGTAGCCGACAAATCTAGACTCACCAGAGATATTTTCAGGCAACTTCCCAAGACAAGAACAGTCTCCAACATTGAGCAACTTCAGACGTTTTAGCATGCAGATGCTATCTGGAAGAAATTCAATCCTATTACTGCTAACATGTAGCTCTTCTAAACATTCTAATTGGCCAAGATTCTGTGGTAACTTCTCAAGAAGATCACCATTATCGACTTTGAGAGATTTGAGACATTTCAACATACAAATGCTATCCGGAAGAAATTCAATCCTCTTACTGCTAACATGTAGCCTCTCTAAACATTCTAATTGGCCAAGATTCTCTGGTAACTTCTCAAGAAGATCACCATTATCGACTTTGAGAGATTTGAGACATTTCAACATACAAATGCTATCCGGAAGATGTTTTATCTTTGTAGATGACAAACAGAGCTCCTCTAGACATTCTAATTGGCCAAGATCTTTGGGAAACTCTGGAATATCGTATTTGAGTTCAAGCTTTGTTAAGCATCGTAAACTGCAAATCATGTCTGAAAATTTCTTAAAGTCTGTGCAAGCACATAGACCAAAAGAAATAAGCTTCTCAATATTTCCAACTGATGACGGCAGATATTCACTATAATCACAACGAAACCGCAGCTTTGGGAGATTACTGTCGGGGTGCAATGTGCATAAATCCAGGAACTCACCAACCAGATTTAAACTAGCTGAAGACCGACTATCCTTTGGTTCCAACCCACCAACGTGAACCATAAGACAGGAAAACCTCAAACATGAGGTTAAGTCTAAGTAGACAAGTTTTCTTAGACATCCAACGGGAGCGTTAATTTCTACCAACTTATCACAACCTAGAAGATTTAAACTCTCAAGATTTGGAAACAGCTCAAGGTCAAGGCTCCTCAACCTTGATTTACGAAGTTCAAGGAATTTGAGATTTGGACATGCACTAGACACGTGAAGTTCTTCAAAATCAGCACAATCATTAAGAGATAATTTCTCGACATTCGGAGTTAACCCAAGGTCAAAGGTTCTTAACTTTGAGCCACTGATACTGAGATGCTTGAGCTTTTGACAGCTAACAGGCATGAAAACTTCTACTAAATTAGCAGAATTTTCAAGAGATAAACTCTCGAGACTCGGAGTGAACCCCGGGTCAAGGTCAAAGGTTCTTAACTTTGAGCCGCTGATATGGAGATACTTGAGCTCTTGACAGCTGACAGGCATGCAAAGTTTTACTAATTTAATAGAACCAAGAATTAACATCTCGAGACTCGGAGTCATACTAAAGTCAAAGGTTGTCAACGCTGAGTTATAGAGAGACAAGAATTTGAGTTTTTTGAGAACCTACCAACAAAAATAAGACAAAAAAGATTAATATTAACGTATTAACAAGACCAATAAATTAATAGCATTATTACGAAACAACCAATCAACAATTATTCTACCTTTTTTTCTCCATCTTCCCAAAGTTGTTCGATTCTGCTGTCCAACATTTCAAGTCCAACAAGATTGTTTGCTTGAAATGTTTTGGGTAAATATAAGAAAGTGTAATTCACACATTTTAGATATTTTAAAGAGTTTGAAAAGTATTGGGTGGTATTATCAAGACATCCCGCATTTGTGTTCAAGTTAAAATAATCTCGATATCGAAAATACACTTGAAGATATTTAAGTTGCTCCATTTTTCCCAGACCTTTCATAACAGTTCCCGCATTTGTGTTCAAGTTAAAAAGTTGTAGACATATTGTTGCTCTAGTACCCTGCAATACAAAAACAATGTCCAGAAACCTGGGAAGTCAGAACAAATGCAAAAGTTTTAGTTCTCTCTACATTACAAGTAAACTGATCTTTACCTTGTCATTAGCCAATATATCTTCAATTTCCTCTTTAATCCACAGTCGGCTATGTTTGTTAGGTTCATTCGGGTGCTCACGACGAACAATGTTCTTTCCCATTTCTTCTAAATGGTCATGCATGCCCAAAAGCCCATATTTATCAACGGTTATGAGAGATCTCTGCTCAAGAACTTTTAAACCATTTATAGCACGAAATCCACAGCATTCAAGAATTCTGATTGCATTTTTTCTTCTCCAGCCTTTCATCATGCATGCAATGTCTAGAAATATTTCCTTATAATCATTCTCCAGACTTGTATAGCTTAATTCTAGCTTTTCCTGAGTCTCCTTTAAAGGAATTTCTTTTAGTCTTTCTATGGCATCCTTCCATTCAGGCTTATCCTTAGCACAGAGAAATGAACCGAATACTTTGAGTGTTAGGGGAAGACCAGCAGCATAATGTACAACTTTTCCTGACAGCTCTTCGAATTCTTTAAGTGGATTCTCTCTTCCAAACGCATGCCTACTGAAGAGGGAAATTGCTTCATGTTCTGATAATAGAGCAATATCACGAATCACGTTCACTCTGTGTGCTTCCAACACTTGCTCATCTCTACTGACACAAATTGCTTCCTTATCTGATAAGAGATCGATATCTGGAATCAACTTCACTCTGTGAGCGACCAGCACTTGCTCATCTCTCGTTGTAACGATAATTCTACTTCTTGGCTTAAACCAGTTAGAACCACAGGCTAACGCCTCAAGTTGGTCTATGTGATTCACATCATCTAGAACAAGAAGAACCTTTATACCGCGCATCCTCTCTCGCATCATCTTTTTCCCATCATCAACACTATTTAGAGTGACTGGTTCATTTAGCGCTCTTGAAAGGACTTGTTCTTGTAATTTATGCAAACCGAATTTTGTTGAAACTTCCCTCACATCCGCAACAAAGATTTTGGCATCAAAATCAGCAGATAGATGATCAAAAACAGCTCTAGCTGTAGTTGTCTTCCCAGCCCCTCCCATGCCCTTGATCCCTATCATGCGAACATCATCAATTCCCATTTCTAAAGATTCAACAACATCCCTAACTCGAGTCTCCATGCCTACTAACATTTTATCAAAGCCGGAATTGATGGGACGTAACTCTAGTAAAATATCTTGAACAATTTTCTTGATGAATCTAGATTCGTCCCTGTGTACGTAAAAACAAGATATGTTTAGTACTATAATAATAATCTGAAGTAGGACAGCGGAAGATAGTTTCGTTCACAGCCAACGCTAATGAACAGGTTAACGGCAAAAGCCAAGAAACCTAGACTGGTTTCCGGTTCACGTAGGAACAGAAGCTAAAAACGTGGTGTCACGTATAAAAGAAAATTGAGTAATATTGATAGGAAACCATTGGATAAATATGCCTAACTAGAACATTCCTAAAGCTATATAAACCTAAATTTAAAGATAATGCATAAATTAGAGATAAATCCTAAACCAATTCTAATACTAATCTGCATATGCCAGAGAATTCTATTAGCTTATTTTTGTCCTCCATCATAATCTTTTATCCATGCATTATCCTTTTTCAACACATGTTAGCAAGAAACAAAAGTATAAAATTACCCATCAAGAGTGTTCTTCAGCTCCCAACCAGCCAGACCGGCTGCTTCTTTCAAAGCCTGTCTCCATTTCCCAGCAGCCACTTCCTTTTTATGTTTCACAAAAGCTTGACCAACAGCCCCAATTTGTTTTCGGACTTGGGTGGGTTCCACATCATAGAAAACAGGGTACGCAGTGTGCTCATCCATCTTCTGGCACTCCATAATCTTGACAAGCTCATCCAAACACCATGACGAAGAAGCATAGGTTTTGGAAAAAACAATGATGTAAAATTTGGAGTCTTCAATGGCTTTGATAAGCTCATCGCTGATAGTTTTCCCTTTATGGATTCTTACATCATCCTTGTAAGTGTAAATGCCTTTTGCATTAAGAGCTTCATAAAGATGGCCAAGAAAGTTCTTGCGAGTGTCTTCACCCCTGAAGCTTAAAAAAACATCATACTTGAACCTCTTTTGAATGGATGAAGTTGAAGTGGACGCCATTATTTTTGGTTCAGATGAGTTAGAAGAAGATTCTTCTTTTTTTGGCGCAGAAGAGTTAGAGGAAGATGCCATTGAATAAAAGTAGTAATAGATAAAGCCCATTAGCATTAGCATGAGCGTAATTCCTAATGAAGTTATGGTTGAAGGATCGGAGGAGAAACGTAATATCTTGCTGAAGGTCGACATTTTTACAAACTTGAAAATGTGAAGGTGATTGGTTAGGTGTAAACTATGCTGAAACTGATATGGTTGAAAGAGTCTATGTGAAGAAACAAACTATAATAATAATCTTGTATCCATGCATTATCCTTTTACAGCACATATTAGAAAAGCAGTAACCTCCGTAAGATCAGTTTTACGTCGATCCTCAAAATCTCCTACGTATTTAGCACCAGCGTGAACCCATATTGAGTGATATAAGCTGCAAAAGGATCGAAATTTATCAACACAAACTTGTGAGTTTTGAGAATGAATGCACAAACAGCATATCAGCACGAAACCAATTTTCCAATTTACCTATTTTTCAAGCAGTCTCTTTTATTAGTTAACCAACTGCTGCAACCTATATAATTAAAAAGTATGACAAATAATTACAAGAAATGACTACTTTCGAAACTGTGGATTTATGTTTGGACTGGAGCTTCATTTGGTTGTTGAATTTATGTTTCGTCAAGAATTTGGTTCTTGAATTTATGTATTCATTGGTTTTTTATTATTGATATGTTTCGTCAAAGCACTGCTTTCTAAAGGGACGACATGATGAAGTACAAACTTTTGTAAAATGCTTTCTTTAAAAGCGTTAAAAGTTGACCAAGAAAGAATACTGAAGAGGCTTTATTAGCACATTATAAGCTACTCAAGATAGTAATTTGGTTTTACAGATCAACTTTTTACAAACTGCGTCACAGCTAAACTACTGAACAGTCAATTATCGTTTACTAAGGATAAAATAGTTTTTTTTTTTTCTTCTGTTATTTAGATAATATCCGTTGAAAATAATCATCAAGCAGTGTATGTACATAAGCAACATTAAATCAATATGTCATAGCAAACAATCACATACGTAGGGGTGAGCAAAACCGACCGAAAACCGACCAATACTCGGGTCGGGATTCGGTTTGGGTTTATGGGTCGGTTCCGGCCCGATACGATCGATCTTATAATATCATAAAAGCAATTATTACATCTGTTCCAAACTACATCATATTAATCAAAAATCAAATAAACATGATAAAACTTTAATATTTTTGGTTGGTAAGAATATACATTAAAACCATTAAAACCATCTTCTGAAAGTAAACTACACAACAATAACCTCAATTAATCACTTATAAATGCTAATTATCGGTTAAAAAAAATGTACCAAAATAAGAAGATGAAGATAACTAAACGGAAGATCAGGTTCCGGCGATGATTATTTGGAAGATCTGTTGAAGTGTGATTGACTCATATGTTTAATAATAATCGGATCTGGTTAACAAATAATTTGGATGCCTGTAATATTTTAATCATCTTTTGGATCTGTTTAATAAATTAATCATTGTTTGGATCTAGTTAATTAATTATTTGAATCTGTTTAATATTTTAATTGTTGTTTGGATTTGTTTAATAAATTATTTGGATATGTTTAATAAATTAATCATTGTTTGGATCTGTTTAATAAATTAGAGTAAATTACATGGTTCGTCCTTGTGGTTTGTGCGAAATCACTACTCTCGTCCCTCGATTTTTATTTTTGCATGGTTCATCCTTATAGTGAAGTTTCATAACACCATCCGTCCTTATCATTAAAAGCCGAGGGACGAGTGTAGTGATTTCTTCCAAACCACTCGGACGAAGCATGTTACTGATAAGGACGAACGATGTTATGAAACTTCATTATAAGGACGAACCATGCAAAAATGAAAGTCGAGTGACGAAGTAGTGATTTCGCCCAAACCACAGGGACGAACCATGTAATTTACTCAATAAATTATTTGGATGGATCTGATGTTTATGAGCTTATGATGTTCTGTATGTATTAAGCTCTATTAATATAATGATTATTATCATGTATTTGTAGCTTTTGTTCTTTATTTTTTTGTTATGCTGCAATTGTTATTGTTAATTGTTAAATAAATTGATTTAATACATGAATGGTTATGCATTGTGATTGTAATGTAATTATAGAAATTATAAGTTAGTTGTACCGTAAAAACCACAAACAAAGACCTGTACAAAACATTGATAAAAAGGTTACACATTTGTGATAGATGTACATGGTACAAAATATTTGATTATAAAATACTGTTGTAAAATAAAAATAAAGCCCAAAAAGTATTCTATTTGTTTGGTAAAGAGTAAAAATTACAAAGATGCTCCATGTGGTTTGCATTGACTTTCCTCTTGGTCATTTGACTTTTTTTTTACGTACAATCACCAACTCTAAAACCCTTAACACTCACAGTCATTTGATCAAACGGCGTCAGCTTTGACCGTTAAACACCTCTCATGTGACTTGCACATGAGGGTATAATTATCATTACATCATCTCTTTCATTATACTCTTTTAATATCACATACCCATCTCTCCTACATCATTTTTCTAAAATTAAACAGCTACAACAAGTAGAACTAGTATCTACAAATCTTTAAAGATCTAAAGAAAACCCATTATCTACACCTTTCAGAATAAACAAGATCTCATGTCAATAAAAAAATTACCAAATACCCTTAATTTGATGTTTAAACCGAAACCCATAATTTGAAATTTTAGATCAACAATTCCAAATAAAATTTTAAGGAGGGGAAATAAACTTCTTTATGATGTTTCTATACTTGTTAGAGGTGCACAAAAAAACGGGGTTAACCGAACCGGACCAGAAAACAAACCGAAAAACCAATCCGGTCAAAACCGGTTTTGACCATAACCGGTCCGGTTTTTATCCAAACCGCCGGTTAGGAACCGGTTTCCCATTTTGAAAAAACCACCAGTTTGGAGACCGGTTTTTATTAACCGAAAAACCAAACCGGTTCGGTTAACCGGTTACAAACCGATTTTAGCGGGTTTTCCGAATTTTTTTAAATTTCAAAATTTTGAATTTGAAAAATTTGAATGTGGAGCGGGAAGGAGCGGGAGGGGGGATATTATTTAATAATGTTCAAAAATTACCATTTTGCCATAGAAATGTTAGTATAAATAGAAGTGTTGTGTATTTGGTTAATTACCACTTTCAAACAATCAAAAAACACTCAAAAAAATCAAAACCGAAAGTATTTCACTAATGGCAAGTTCAAACACCACAAACACCAACAACACCACCAACACCGAAGCTGGTTCAACAAGTGCTCCGACGATTGTCCACACTTTACCATGCAAACGTGTAAAAGATCCATGGGAACACTTCATCCTCGTCCTAATGTCGGACGGAAAGAAAAAGGCTCAATGTAAACTTTGCTTGAGTATACTGTCTGCCGGTTCCAACTCGACGTTGAGGGCTCATATCAAACAAAAGTATTGCAAGGCACTCAAATCGGTTCCGGAAGCCGGTCAATCGTCCATGGGTCGAGACGGGACTATTTTTGCATACAATCATGATTTACTCCGTCAACAATTTGCTGGTTTAGTGATTCAACGTGGTTTGCCGTTCAACCACTTTGACGACCCTTTGACGACGACGGTGTTCCAGAATTATATGCAACAACAGTATAATAATGTAAGTCGTATGACTCTAAAACGCGATGCTATGAAAATGTGGAAAACGGCTAAACAAGATTTAAAAAATGCTTTTTTAAATTTAGATGCTTCTGTTAATTTAACAACCGATGTTTGGTCCGCTCCTCATAATTTGCCATTTTCATACCTTTGTGTTACCGCACATTGGGTTTATCCCGAAAGTTGGCAAATGATGAAGCGAGTCGTAGCATTTGAAGACTTTCAGGTTCCTCACTCCGGAGATGCTTTATACCAATTGTTGAGAAAAGTGTTTCATAAATTTCACTTGACAGAAAAAAAAATTCAATAACGTTGGATAATGCTAGTAACAACACAAATGCAATGCGTAGACTAAAAATGGAATACGAGCCACCTTGTAATGGCGATTTTTTTCATAGTCGATGTGTTGCACGCATCATTAACTTGGTCGTGCAAGCGGGATTAAAAGATGAGAATTTGAGTCCAATGAAGGAAAGTTTTAAAAGAATGTTTTCCGATGAAGAAATAAGTGATGTAGTGTACAAGCTACTTCGGTAGCTTCTGAATCCGCTTTTTCAACAAGTGGAAGGGTTTTATCAAATTTGAGAACAAGACTCACACCGGCTTGTTTGGAGATATGTATGGGTTTGAAAGATCACTTGGACGCAATGAAGTGAGTGCAAAATAAAGCTAATCTTGAAAATGCGTAGACTTCGAATAGGAGATCTACGAGGAAGAGGCACAAGCTGGTGAAATCGAGATGCTTTTCGATGAAGAAATAAGACAAGATGCATATGCTTAAGAAGCTAGGGGATCCGCTGAAGACTATTAGGACTTTTATGTTTACGTATTATGTTTTAAGTTTATGTATTTCCTTTAAGTTTATATATTTCCTTTCAGTTTATGTATTTCCGACGTAATAAATAAAAGTTGAAGTTTATTCAGTGTAAGTTTGTATAAACTACGGAAAATGAAAAAAAAAATCGGTTTCATACCGGTTAACTAGTTAAAAACCGGTTTCATACCGGTTAACTAGTTAAAAACCGGTCCCAAACCGGTTATATATTTTCAATAATTTCAAAATTTCAACCGGCGGGAACTTTTTTTTTTCAAACTTTAAACCGGTTTAACCGGTTATATATTTTCAAAAATTTCAAAATTTCAACCGGCGGCAAAAAAAGTTTTCAAATTTTCAACCGGTTAACCGGTTAAACTAGTCCGAATTCTTGAATTTATGAGCGGGAAGGCGGGTAAATTTTCAAAATTTGAAATTTTTTTATATTTACAAGTTTGCCATTATAAGACTACTATAAATAAATAGATTGTGTTTTTATTTCTTTGCAACTTTTATACAATTAAAAATACACTCTAAAAAATAGAAACCGAAAGCATTTCACTAATGGCTGATCCTGCACCGCCTCCACCACCCCCGCCACCGGTGATTGTTCGTTTTTTTCCGGTAGACCGTGCACCCAATGTTTGGGCTAACTACAACTACGTCGAAATGTCGGATGGCAGACGAATGGCTCAATGTAAGCATTGTTTATGTTTCTTCAAACCCACTTCCAACATGGCGTTGAGGGTTCACACACAGAAGAATTGTCGCCATGCACCTGCAGTTAATGCCTGATTCGAGACCTCGAGTCGACGTTGTGTTATGTTTTAAATTTAAGTTTATGTGTAATGTGTGATGTATTTCCTTTCAGTCGTATTCTCCGTTCTATTAAATAAAAGTTGAAGTTTATTAATACACGAAACAAGAAAACAATGACAAACGACGATGGAAAACGAAAAAAAAAAAATACTAGAACATGTCAAAATAGGTTAACCGGTCTTGACCGGTCCCAAACCGTACTCAAACCGGTTTGGACCGGTTGGGTTTTTTCCTCTTCACAGCCGGTTTGTAACCGAACCGGTTAACCGGCACGACCGATTTTTTTTTCGTTGACCCAAACCGGTTCAGGTTTCACCAGTCGTCAAACTGAACCGGTTAACCGAAATGTGCACCTCTAGTACTTGGGGAGCTAAAAGACCTTGAAATTCTAATTCTCAGTGAAACTTGAATTACAGAAATTCCTCAAGAGATCAGAAAATTAGTCAATTTAAGGTTGTTTTATGTTGCACGTTGTTGGGGTTTATCTCGTATTGTACCAGGTGTACTATCAAAGCTTCGTTGGTTGGAAGAGTTGAATATCGGATACTTTTAGTGGAAGTTTTTTATGTGTTTTGATCACATTGGTGATTATCTGAAGAGATTGAAAAAAAATTGAATCTTTATAGTGAATTAGTGATTATTTTAATGTTTTTATCACATTGGTGTTTATAATAAATGATTATAACAAAAGGGTTATTGTCAAAAAAATTTAAAGGTTAGAAATAATGCATAAACAAAATCAACCCATTCATAAAAATGAGTCAAAATTGGCAAATCTAATAGAAATTTATCATTGATGCTAAATCATTCATCTGCATAATTAAGAGAGAACTAATGCATTTATTACTCCCTCCAATATTTTCATCATTTGACTTTGGAAGTCAAAGGTGTATTTGCCAAATTTATTGTTACTATATGTTATTTAGAGTTTAAAGAAGAGTTAATTGCATTTTGTGTCCCTTTGGTATGGCCAAATTGCAGATTTGGTCCCTAAAACTTTAAAAATGCAATGGATGTCCTCATTTTGAAGTTTCTATTGCAGTTTTTGTACTTGTGGTATGACCAAATTGCAGATTTGGTCCTTGTGGCATGGCCAAATTGCATATTTGGTCCATAAAATTTTAACATTGTCTGGGCCCTTGGGGACCAAACATGCAACGGAAACTTCAAAATGAGGACGTTCAGTGCATTTTCAAAGTTTTAGGGATCAAATCTGCAATTTGATCATACCATAGGGACCAAAAATGCAATTAACTCTTAAAGAATGATTCCCATATGACTGAAAGCTTGACCATAACATGGATGCACATGACAAAGCTTGTAATGGTACAAATGATTTTACAAACAAATTTTCACTTAATTAGTTAGTTAAACAAAGGCTATGTGTGCTTATCTTAAAACTTATAAAGACACCTTCTGTTGGTTTCACCACTTCCTTTGTCATGGTTCTCTCTTTAGTTGAATTAAAAGCTTATACAAATAAGCCAAATGAGTTACTTCCTCAGTCCCAAAATTAATGCCTCGCTTTTCCTTTCTAATGCAAAACCTATTTCTTGCCAGAAGTTGTTCGTATACTATAATTTAGTTCTTTTAGCAAAATGCCAGGTAACAATCAGTAAACAATATTAAGAACATTGGTTTTGGTAGCATAAATTTTCTATATTTTATATCTGACTGATACATTTGTTAACAAACGCTGCCAATAAACAATGTAATAAAACAAATATTTGAAAGCTTGGAATTACTTGAGGCACATAAAGTCATCAAATTTAGAAATTTTATAAACCGTTTTCTAGTAGGTTATAAAATGAATGCTGCAGTAAATTAAAAGGAATTATTGCAGAAATAAACATTTCAAAAGTATACCATATATCACAAATGAATGAAAGGGGATTTCTTTCGGGATGGAGTAAAAGGAGAGAGCATATATCTGAGCGTCAAAGTTAGCGAGTTGTATGTATTTCTTTCACAGCTTCACTAATTCACCACCAAATTTAACAGGTGCTTCACTCATGAATACAATTTCTTGAAATCAAATTAAATTAAGTTAAATTAAATTTTGTTAAGAAACTTGGTTTTTGTTATGCGAGTGGTTTGGTGAAATAGGTTTTTTGAAAAAAGTAATTTTGATCAGCAAAAATAGGTTAATTCTAATAAATTTTCTTGATTTGTTTTTTTATTAAAGTTTTGGTTTTTGTTACTGGGTTTTATTTAGAGTAAGTTACAAAGATGGTCTATGTGGTTTAATTTGAAAAGACAAATTTACCCTCATGTGCCTTACACATGAGGAACTTTTAACAGTCAAAGTTGGCACCGTTTGGTCAAGGGACTCTCAGTGTTAAGGGTTTTTGAGTTAGGGACTATCTATGCAAAAAAAAAGTCAAAGGACCAAGAGTGAGAGTCAACGCAAACATCTTTGTAATTTACTATTTGGTAAAATCACACCCGCATTTAAAACAACCGTTTTTGAGCTTATGTTTGTTTTCAAAATTGGTATTACTCGAGTCAACCAGGTTTTAAAAGAAACATCCTCCTCTGGCCTGAAAGTCTGAAGAAGGGAGGGAGAGTAGTAACTTCTTAACTCCAGAAGCCAACCAGTTGAGTCAGTTAGTCAGGGTTTGAAGATTTGATCCAACAACATTTCACAAAAGAAATGAGGGTTACTAGTAATTATTTGTTGCAAAACCAATCGCAGAGAATTAGCGAAATGAAAATAATACCCTTAGTGATGAGACACTTAACGAGAAGAATAACGGGCGTTAGCAAAAAGTCGCTCTCGGTGGCTATTTTGCCAAAAGAAAAAAGAAAAAAAAAGAAAAAAGAAATATTACTGCCGTTTTTGCAATACTTTTTGTCTCGGTGTATTTTTGCACATTTGGGCCACTTTAAGGACTAAATTTGCAATTTACCCATAATACATTATCAACATTTCAACTTTTTGTCTATGGTCAAATCACAAGTTTACTGATTAAGGAAAAAGTTAAGAAATAGAAAATAAACATTTTCAGTTCAATTTTAAAAGGAATCATTTTACTTAAAAATTAACAAAATCATCATTCGTTTTTTTTTTCTTTTCTTTCTTAAGTAATACTCGAGAACACAATCATTTTTGTTTCATTTCATTTTCTTAACTTGTTTTTTATGTGATACTCAAAAACATAATGTACGTGCGAGGAGGGATACAAAAGTTTTGATTTAAAGAATACTATCCTAAAATAAAACAAAAACTCAAAAAATGTATTTGTTTGGTAAAATGAGTATGGATTCAAACAATGAAAGGAAATCACGCACCCCCACATTTTAAACAATCTGGTTTAAAAAGAAACATCATCCCCCTGGCTTGAAATTCTGAAGGGAAGGGAGGGAGAGTAGTAACTTCTTAACTCCAGACAGACACCAACCACTTGAATCAGTCAGTGACGAGGGTTTCAAGATTTGCAGCAAACTCAGTCTCAGAGAATAATAGCATTATTAGCATCAACAGCATTTGTAATAATAATAACTAACCCCAATTTCTTCTTCTTCTTCCCAAACGATCTTATCCCTATTTAGTCTCCGTAAGCAAAGCCTTCTCTCATTTCATTTAATTAGGTCAATTGAATTTAGTTTCTTATTTTTTTTAATTGAAGTTGTTGTAAATAAATACTTCATACATTTCAGTTAGTTGCCGCTTTGTTTATAAGTTTTTTAGCAATTGAATTACGTTAGTTAGTAGTTATACTAGTATGAGATGTTAAGAAAAGAAACTCTGACTTCCCCTGCGTAGCGGATCATTGACATTTAAAGCAGTTTCATCTCAATATTTCCTATTAATGTGTCTTTATCATGTTAATTTGAGTTTTTTTTAGCAATGTGGCGGCCCATTAGCCAAGAGGTTGTGCTTGTGCGTAACTCTTAACTAGTAGTAGGTTAGCGTTATTTATTGTGTTCTGCACTATTGTAAATGACAATGTATGCCATGCCTTGCCTACTTAATACTGAAAAATAATATCATAGTTTTGATAAGTGACCCTATAATTAGACAGATAGTATTATAATGATATTAGAACCAACTTCATCTTCAATATTGTTATACTATAATTGTTTTGCTCGTTTCCTACTAAATGTGTTTTATCATGTTAGTTTCGTAATATCTTTCCTACCAAACGTGTTTCAGTTAGTTAGCGCTTTGTTTTATTGATTATTATTAAAGTAAAGTGTTTCCTCCCAAATTTAGGAGGAAAATGTTTACTTTACATTACTTACCTTTTCTTGGATAACAAAACTTAATAACAGTGTTAGAAATTACTAAGTCAAAGTTCTCCGGTTTAAAGGGTACATCGTAGGCTCTTGGTAGCCAATCCTTCACATTTAAAGCAACAATATTTGCTTGTGTCCTGTTAATGTGTTTTTATCATGTTAATGTGACTTTTTTTTAGCAATACAGCCTCCATTAACCAAGAGGTTGTGTATGTGTGTTGAACTCTTAGTTGAGACATATCCTTCGTAGTACTAGTAGTAGGTGTTATTTATTGCGGTTTGCACTATTTTAAACGACAATGTATGCCATGCCTTCCCTACTCAAAGGGGATAAAAGTTATCTAACTTACATATAGCATTTCGATTTGGAGCGTTTAGAATGATTAGAAATGCTAGTTGCTTGTTTCAAAACAAGCAAACTGCTAGGTGCTAGTTGCTTTAAAATGGTCGTTGCCATAGCCTTGCAATACATTTTGGTAGCTTTATATGACTTTAGAACCAGCTTCGTCTTCAATATTGTTATAGTATTATTTTGCTCGTTTCCTACTAAATGTGTTTTATCATGTTAATTTCCTAATATGACATATGCGTAGTACTAGTGTTATGTGTGTCAATATAGTTGCTTACTGTGGTACCTTATAAGTTAACTTTATCAGCAGTTACGTCAACGTGTTTTAGTATCTTCCCCTGCTGGCATAATGCGAGTTGTACTAATTTTCCAACTCCTTGGAAGGTCTTTATGTAATTTCTATGTAACGTTATATTGATTATGTATTATGCAAATATTTGTTGATCGCTTTGCATGTGGATTCTGCTTGTTTACGGACGATTTTATTGAATTGTAGGAATGGAATGCTCCAAGTGCTAAGCACGTTCGTTTATTAGAGGTTGCTTTGCTTCAACAAATTGTGAGTAGGTGCTAACCTTTTCATATATTATCAACGATTATCGTTATATGTAATCTTATACCTTCTTTATAACCAGTCCGAGAAACAAAATTCGGATATTTGGTCTCCGTTGCCTGACCAAGGATGGAAACATTTTACAGACTCGGCTACCGTTCCATGTGAGATCCTTAACCTGCATTTTTTTTATATTTTGTTCTATTCCGTGACATCTCTCATCATAATGTAATCGAATCCCGATGTTATATTTTAAGCCATTCTAGAGAAATCACAAGGATATATTCAGGTGTTTCTGGATGGAGGATTGAACCAGCAAAGAATGGGCGTATGTGCTATTTATCTCTCAAACAAGCATAAGAGGGTGTTTAGCTTATGGGCTTATTAAAAGGAGATAAATTTTATCTAACTTACATATAGTATTTTGATTTGGAGCGTTTAGAATAATTAGAAATGTTAGTTGCTTGTTTCCAAACAAGCAAACCGCTAGTTGCTAGTTGCTTCAAAATGGTCGTTGCCATAGCCTTGCAATACATTTTGGTAGCATTGTATGGCTTACTCTTGTCAATTATATATTTCTCAAGTAACATAATCGATTAGGTTTGAGTCCCCGAATCATTCCAAACGATGGATGAATGGAGTTTAATAACTCACGTCGCGTTTACGGTATTTTGAATAGTGAAAATGGGCAAATAATGGGGAATTAAGCTAAATATGGCAAATAATAGCTAAAAACAACTAATTAGGCAACTAAAACAATTAACTAAGATATCGGGGCCAAAAACGCACTTAAATCCTAAAAACAAGCACGCTTGGGAAAAACCCGAGCTTAAAAGTGAAATATGAGAAATAACTACCCTAGGAATAAAACTAGTTTTTCTACGTGCAATTCGAAAAAATAAAATTTTGGGAAAAAGCGGAATATTTTTTTGACTTTTTATTTAATTATTATGATTTAAAAACTAAAAAGTAGAAATTAATTATTTAAAAATAGTAAAACAATTTAGAAAAATACCAAATTTTTTCATAAATTACTTTATTGAATACTAAATATAGGAAAAATAAGAAATATGAAAAATCAGCTTTTGATAAGCTGTTATTAAGCTGGACAACTTAATAGGCTTTAAATATAAAGAAGGTATATAAGACTAACTACTGCACCCTTGGACGGGACAAGTCCCAAGGGCGCGGTGGTTGAGTCTGTGGGTGGTGAGCTGGGTTGCCAGAGTTCAAATCCCAACAATGGCACTTTTTGCCAAACTTATTTTTTTTATTTTTCTTTTTAAAACTTTAACTAATAAGCTTATGAGAGCTTATTAAAAATATGAGACACTAAAAATCTTTTGTAATTAAGCTGAAACAGGATAAATAAGCAGTTGATGACTTAAAAGGGAACAAATTATCTGATGGCCTATAATGCTTACAAAGATCACTATCAAGCTACAATAAGCTAATCTTAAGCTAGTATCAAACTAAATAACAACAAACAAGTCATTGAAACAAGAATAAGCACAAGATAAGCAGTATAAAAAGCTTGAACAATCCAAATAAGCACTTAAAACACCATTTCCACAGAACAGTCTATTGAGCTAACTTTAAGCTTGTCTAAAAGCTTATTGCCTAAAGCTTATGACCTAATTCCAAATGGAACTTCAAATTAGTACTACTATGAGCTTGAAAACTGAAAATGAGCTCCTCAGGAACTTTTGAGAGCTTTTTAGAAGCTTTTAAAAGATGTAAATGGAAAGAATGTTGCTGGTGCACAGGGCACTATTTTGACAAATGACTGATTTGAAAAGCAATTTTAACTACTCAAGAGCTTTTTGAAATATGTTTTAACCAAAAACAGATCAAGCTAATGATCCAAAAGACCAGATTAAACACTTTTCAAAAACAGATTTACCCTTCAAAAAGATCTGAGATCATAAGAGGACAGAAACATACTAATTTTTTCACTTTTTGAGAAAACTTGAAAATTGACTTTTGTGAACTTTGATTGGATCCAAATGACTATTAACGATGAAATAAGCTATTGTAACACCTAAATAAGCTACCTAACTAATTATGCAACTAATGGAGTGAGTATGCAATTGCTTGGACAGATGTTATGCAGAAAATAGGATTTGCAAGTGATTTTGACTTTTATACAAATGACTAATGCATATTATGTTTTAACTAACCTATATAAGACTAATTTGAACTATATAGACTATTATTACCTACTGACTTAAGCTAGAACATAGTTTAATATTCTAAACCAAACACTCCTATTGATGACTGTTTTGAAAATTTGAAAAGCAAATGGATGATATAAGCTTATGTAGCCTTCAATTCAGATTCCCACAACTAATTTTAAGCTAAATAATCACAAATGAGCTGAATCTAACAGTAAATATGCTACTATGCTATTGATGACAGTTTTATTAAATGAAAAGGCAAAATAATGAAATAAGCTATATTACTTCTAAACAAACAAAGATAAGCTAAAATTGAATTGAAATAAGCTATTTAAGACAGGAACAAGTAAATAAGCTAAGATCTAAACTACTTGAACTATAAGATGCAAAACAATAAAATGGAAATTTAAAATCTCATTTGAGACCCTAGGTTCCAACTGAATGGCAACTACAAGCTCCAACTTATTCAGAGAATAAGCTGGTAATAGTCCATCTTGCCAATCCCTTAAGGCAACTTCCTAAGCTTTCCACAATATGCATAGGTAAATTTGATTTTTGACTTTTGTTGACCTTTTTAGAATTTTGAAATAAGAACAGATTTGAAACAAATTAAGCTTACAAATAGCTATAATTAGCTAATATAAACTTAACTAAACTAAGTGAAAGCTTATTGAAGCTTTGGAAAATAATATAAACATATTTTTGGATATTTGAAAGTTTTTCTCATTTTTTTGTGTTTTTGTTTTTGATAAACAGAAATAAAACAGTATAAGCTTTGATGAGCTTAGTATGTGATGACGTATAGTCTATATTCGGGTCACGAACCCGACCAGAGCCCAATACTAATAAGCCCAGCACGAACTGGGCTACGCCGATAAGTGTTTAGGCCCACGAAGGCCCAAACCCAATGTTATTTACGTAACATGATATCGGATATCTCCTAATTATGGAGATAATCATTCCCTAACCGACTTAGGCGGAATACGCCGAAGGTTAAGGAACACGGAACCAACAAGGATTCCGTGTGTATATAAAGGGAATCTCATCCCTCGTTAAAGGTACGATTCACAAACCCTAACTCTCCTTTAACCTTAAATCGATTACTTACTCTCACGCCGGAGGATAATCGTGGGAGACAATCCCACGGTAAGCCTAACGGTGTTTTCTGTCTTCTTAGTGCGCAGGTCTCAAGCAACAATCCTCAATTAGTACGAGAGCCGGAGCCCAAACAAGGAACGCCCAACTTTTGTATCAACAAGTGGCGCCATCCGTGGGACCATTCACTAAGAACTAAGAACTAGAATGACGAAGCATGGAAATCAGCGATCGCAAGCAGACCTTACCGGAAAAAAGTTGCACACCGGATCAGCTTCTAAGCAAACTTCTTGGACAACCAGTGTTGCTAAAAACCAGGGATCAAGCTAAGATTTGGTCTTTCCTTCAGTGGAACCACGCTCGGTAACCACCGCTAGTGCAGGAGACCCACTGCGCACTCCTTTTGCCACTCCATTCCAAACGGTGGTGGAGACAAACTTCACAAAAGCACCTGACTGCGCCCGATAAAAATAAGAGTATAGTGGTGGAAACTGATACTCCTACTCTAGAAGGGGTTGTGTCAGAACTAGCACCAGACGAGTTCGTATCGCAAAATTACGAAACCTTGGCTGCTCTCATGCAAAAGGAAGCAAAGAAGAGGTCAGGTCGGAGTCTACATGCCCGGCTCGATTTTGGTGCGGAGTTAGAGACATCCCCATCGCGCCGTCAGAAGGAGAAGCGTGGGGGGGGATAGTCACCGACCCCCAGTGTTTAACAGAATTGGGAGGAGAGTTGATAACGATGAGACATCCAACTCACTGCATCTGGAAGGAAGTGAAGAGGATGAACAGCGTACCAACGTCCACGCCAGACTTGGTAGCCGGAGAATTCATGACAGACTTGGGCGACGATATTCCCCAAGTGAAAGCCCTTCAAGTCTAGATTCTGAGGACAGTCGACGTAAGCGCAGACGAAAGGAAAAGTCATCCTCTGATAATTCCTCGGACAACGAGGATAGCGATACAGGACATTGGTAGATATAATGACCAAGAGGAGGAAGATATATCTCTCCCGTGGCGCCGTCAAAAGGTGGATGCATTCACTCGACGCATCAATGATTTTTCAGAGAACAAAAGGAGGCGCATGCCTGCCAACGTGAAAACCTATGACGGAACAGGTGATCCGGATGATCACCTAAAAATTTTTGAGTCAGCCGCTACAATTGAAAACTGGCCACAGCCTGTATGGTGCCACATGTTCAACTCCACACTAGTAGGAAATGCGCAGAACTGGTTCAATAAGCTTCCCCGCAGAAGTATTAATTGTTTTGAAGAATTGAGAAAGGCGTTCCGCCTAAACTTCACTCAACGGAAAAAGTGTGCAAAAAACCCCATCGAACTCGCCAGGGTCAAACAGCGCCAAGGGGAATCCATAAGCGCTTTTATGCAGCGCTTTAAGGATGAATGCATGCAAGTTAAAGCATGCCTCGAGGTGCTCAAAATCTCAGGGTTCATGAATGGAATCAACAACCCAGAACTTATCAAGAGGTTGAATGACAAGATTCCCCAATCCTTTGATGAGGTCATGAAACGCACACGGTCCTTCGTCCAAGGAGAGGCCGCTACGGCAGATAGCAAGAGAAAATACTCGAACTACCGGTCACAGGAACAACCTGGGAGACAATCCACTGACCGGAGTAGTAACCGTAATAGGAATTATCGCAACCAGGGGAGTGGGCGCGACAACGACAAGTATACCCCGCTGACAAAGACTCCAAAGGAGATACTTGCAACAGAAGGAGAAAACTTCCCAAGACCTCCACCAATGCGCACCCCAGAGGATCGGCGCGTAGGAAGTGGGTATTGTGACTATCACGGACAGAAGGGCCACACTACTAACGAATGTGTCCAGCTACGCCAGCTCATCGACAAACTAGTCAAGGAAGGTAGACTGGACCATTTGGTCAAAAACATCAAAGAAGGGAAAGATAGACAAAAGACTGGGAATAAGAAGGAAGGGCCCAAAGATAAGGCTGATACTATTTACATGATACAATCATGGCAAAGAGTAACTAGGCAGAAGGTCAGCCAGAAGTTTTCCCATGGAAGTGCAATCACTTTCCTTACATTAACTACGAACAACGCAGTAGCAGAACCGCTCATCATCGAAATTAATGCGGGGGGTCACGACATCCACCGCATGTATGTTGATGGTGGAGCGTCTGCAGACATAATGTACGAACACTGCTTCAAAAGGCTGCACCCGGAGATACGCAGTCAGTTGAGCCCGGTCACAACAATGTTGACTGGCTTCACAGGAGAAAAGATATGGCCTATGGGGCAACTACGACTACTAGTTAGAGTAGGTAATGACGACCATTCCACAACAGAATGAATGGATTTTATGGTAATCAAATCCCCCTCGTCATATAATGGCATTATCGGAAGACCAGGGATATCAGCCATACAAGCAGTCCCGTCTACAGCACACGGGATGCTCAAATTTCCAGTGGAAGGAGGTGTCGTTACCCTCTACAATGTTGCCGTACCACCTAAAGAATGCAACGCGGTCACATGCGAAACGACACCCATTACAACACAATGCACAACCAAAACCCCAAATCTGAAGGTAGCAATCCATCCCGATTACCCCGAACAGGAAATATCAATAGGAGGATCATTGTCGGACAACGGCAAAGCAGCGGTGTACGCACTCTTGCAAAAGAACCTGGACATCTTTGCATGGGAGCCAAAACACATGACTGGGGTACCACTTTCAATCACAGAACATAAACTGAGGATCCGACACAGATACTCACCAATACGCCAGAAGAAGCGCGGCCAGGCTCCAGAGTGCGCGCAAGCCATCCTGGCAGAGGTACACAAGCTAGTGGCGGCAGGAATCATGCGGGAAGTCTACTACCATGACTGGTTGTCCAACCCAGTCATGGTAAAGAAGAGCGATGGAAGTTGGCTGATGTGCGTGGTGATAAGGTTTTAAAAGGTACCATTTTGAGGGGTCGTTTAAGTCCTTATTTGATCACTTTTGTATCCGTTATTGCTTAATATCGTTCCTTTTCACTTTTTAGGTCTCGTGAAGGCAAAATGCTGGAATGGCACTTATTTGGACGAAAAGGCGCGAATATATGAAGAAAATGGCCAAAGTCGAAATCGAGACACTCACAGTTGCTGAAAGTAGAAGGCGACGGCGTCAGGTGCTATTGGCGACGCCGTCCCAAGATTTGTGTGACGGTTCAGAACTCAAAACTCGTGTTTTCAAGAGACGGCGTCTAGTTGTGAAAGAGTAGGCCGTCGCTACTCAGACGGCCTAGATGCAATCCAGACGACGTCAGAAGCTGAAGAGGACGGCATCACGGACACAAGGTGACGCCGTCGGAAGGTTAACGTGGCCAAGACGAAACCCTAATGGCGGCGACACGACGGCGTCACTAAACATAAGGTGACGCCGTCGCAATTGTAATCTTATATATAGAATCCGAATTTTTCAGTCTTTGTGTGGAGAGTCTTTGGAGTAAAAACCTAAAACCGAACCTAAGGTGTCTTGTACAGTATTTTAGGGTTTTTAACCCTATCTTACACCAAGATAAGTCTTTACTTCATTAATTCAATTATGTCTTTGATTATTTGTGTGTATGCTTGCATGTTCTCCATGTCCGGCTAATTTATTTGTGTGTTTGCTTAGGAAGTATGAAACTTAATTATTAAATATTGATTGGTTGTTTCTTATCTTAGTTGATTAATGATCTAGTAATGCGATAGATCATTCGTTGTGTACTTAATGCTTGATTCATCTTTGTGAACCTTAGAGTATAATTACCTGAGTGATTGTAGGCTAAACCATCCGAAGAGCGCCTTAGAGTAGGAGTCTATAATCTCTAGTGGGTTTTGTAGACGAGACCCTTTGGTAAGTTCAAAGAGTTAGGGAGAAACGCATACCCTACAACTTTAGACACACAACGCAACTAGGAATAAGACGTGACACTCAACCATCAATAGGAGATAATTAAGGAGTAATACAAACTAAGTAAACACATCTTTAAACTATCATACGAGCACACATTAATTAGACATAGACTCCCACAACCTTAGTTTAGATAATTAGATAATAGTAGAGTAATCGGTAGAAATACCAACCCCCCCCCCCCCAAATCCAATACCCGAGATTCGTACCTTTCCATTTTTCATAAAATATAAAAAGATAAAAAATAATCTTCCTCAACCTTAACCTTAGCGTAGTAACTCCCTACTAGCATTCCTATTCCCCTAGAGAACGATATCAATACCCGTGGCTTACCCTAATTACTACACTACAACGATTAGGTTCACTGCCTAGGGTGTTATAAAACTTGCTCGAAGAAAAGGAAGTTTCCTTGACCCCGAACGACGCGTGTAGCGTTATCAAGTTTTTGGCGCCGCTGCCGGGGAATAGAATAGCTAGTTAGTAGTCCACCTCGTTTAGGTTTCTTTGCTTGATTCCTATCAAGTAAATTTTTCTCATTTTTAGATTTCTCTTAGTCTATCCCCCTTCTTCGTAACCTTTGTTCGTAACCCCATCACTTTTCATCATGGAAGGTGATAACCCACTACCATTCATCAACCCACCACCAAATGACCCGCCAAGAGCCCGTACTCTTGGTGAATACTCGAGACCAAGCCACCTAGGCTATAGGAACACCATTGAGCTTCCCGACCAAGCCCAAACTACGGCCCTGCGATCCGACACCATCCGGTTGGTGCAAAACGGATGTGCATTCCATGGACTTCGTTCCGAAGATCCAAATAAACATCTGAGGGATTTCCTCAAAATCGTCGATTCCATCGACCTTGATGCTACTACTCGGGAGACCACGCGCCTGCGTCTCTTCCAATTCTCTCTACGGGACCAAGCTAGTAATTGGCTTGAGCGACTTCCCGCCGGCTCCATCTCAAGTTGGGATGATCTTACTTCTCGCTTCCTTACTCAATTTTTCCCACCGGGGAGAACCACTAAGCTTAGGCGAGACATCTTGACATTCCAGCAGCTCCAAGGTGAGTCTCTTTACAAAGCATGGACTCGATTTAAGGAATTACTCCGTAGACTTCCACACCATGGCATTGATATTTGGCTTCAAATCCAAATCTTCTATGATCATACCGATTTCATCACTCGACGATCCATTGATCGAGCTGCCAGTGGAAGACTCAGCGACTTTAATGCAGAACAATCATGGGATATCATAGAGGATCTCGCCGATCAAAGCTACGAAGATTGGAGTAAATCTCCCGAAACTCCGATTAACGTGGTTAATGCCATATCCACTCCTCCTGAATCCTCCGATACACTCGAAGAGCAATTGAGTGCCATCGAGAGAGGAATTGATTATCTGATGGAAAGGCAGAAAAGAGCACCTGTACAAATTCCTCGAGAGATCGTCAAATCCGCCCACTCCACCAACCGCTCCACACCTCTTTCGGAATCCCCAAGTCGCGAGCAAAACCCAAGTTCCGCAAAACGCTTCCGTTCTACTTCCCCAATACCACTTTCACCAAGCTTCAAGGATCAAATGAGGGAGTACATGGCAGCTCATACAGAGAGATTAGCCAAATTTGAAGAGAAGGTTTATAGGCAGAGAGAGGAAATGCAAGCAAAAATGAAAGAAATGATGGATTTGGTAATTGAATTTACCAAAACAAAGGCTCCCGGAAAAGTGCTCGTAAGAAGTAATGATTGCCCTACCACTTCATTTGTAAACGCCGTTTCCATCATGCCTGAGAATGCAAGGGCTGAGATGTGGAATACTGAGGAAAGCACGAAGGATGAGTCCATGCCTAATGATGAACCTGAGACCATTGAGTACTACCTTAAGCACGAAATTAACAAGAAAACCATTGCAAACCAAGTAAACAACTTTAGGTACAATGAAGTTCTTAGGGAAGCTCTTGAAGGAAAAATGACGGAAGAAGAATACGACGCTTTACCTATGGAACATCTGTATGAGTTGGTTATAAAAAAGAACGTTAACAAGAAAACGAAACACCGCAGGGAATTTCGTGATACCAGTTAGTATAGGTGACATGGACAATATAAATGCCTTGGCCGATCAAGGGACCGATGTGAACATAATGCCATTGTCAATCTATAATAAGTTAACTAATGAGAAACCAGCAAAAACCGACCTTAGACTTTCCTTAGCTAATCATACTTATGTCCACCCCGTAGGAATCGCTGTTGATGTTCTAATTGAGGTGGCTAACATCGTTTATCCGGTGGATTTCGTGATCATTGATGTTGAGGAAGATAAAAACGTACCCCTCATTCTTGGGACACCGTTCCTGGCCACCGCCAAGGCAACCATTAAATGCGGAGAAGGCATCATGATACTCAAAAGCGGGAAGGGGTACGCTAGGATACCCATCGTCCCAAGATATCCTCTTAAGATCATGGAAATGATTACGGGTGGAAATCAAAAAGCCCCGGATAATAATGTTAAGAAGAAGAAGAATGACTGGGAAAAAGGGCTTAGAGACTTTATGGTTCAAGGATTGTATGCGACATTGTGGAAACCCGATAAAAAGTTAAGAAGCAATCCCACCTCATTACCTAAGGTACAAAAGGACCCTAAGGAATTTCTAAAGGGATAAAAAGTGCTCTTGTATAGATCTCGGATAAGGGCATTACGAGGAAGAAACAAACCAAGATGGTTTGGGCCTTTCACAGTTAAGGAGACCAATTTAAAAGATAAAACCGTCGCCATAATTGACAGCGTCGGCAAAGAATCCACGGTGAGCATACAGCGTCTACACCCTTTCGATGAAGGGAAAACAAAGAGTCAAGAGGGCGGTGGTGAGAAAACGTAGGAGCACGACTACGAGTCTAGCTACAAGACTCTTTAATAAAGAAAAGCGCTTCGTGGGAGGCAACCCATGCTTAATTGTTTGCTTGTTAGTGTCATATATCTTTTATTAATTGTTTATTCTCATGTTTAAATTTGTAAAAAATGCTTTATTTTGTTTTTAACTTCGTCTTAATTGCATATAAAGGTATTTTACATAAGGGATAAGTGTAGGGAGGATTACACACGTTTTCAAAAGAAACGTAAACATGAGAATAACAATTAATTAAAAGATATTTATGTTTGTTTGTTCGAGTCAAATGCTTGTATCGAGTCATAATGGATGTTTTGCAGAAATTTTTCCAGATTCTAAAGATGTAAATTTTCCAGAATTTTTTCCAGAAAATCGCAGACCAGTTTTTGTCAGGATAACCTGACGGCGTCAGGATTGCAACCTGACGGCGTCAGGAAGGAGTAAAAACATCAGATTACTTTTTCTCGTTTTCTGAGCTACTTATAAACTTTTGGAATTTTCCAGGTCTTAATTTTATTAGAAATTCTGTAAACATCCATTCCACAAGCATTATATCCTAGTTTAAATTGAGTCTTATATATATTATTACCGCCGATTTTACGCGAAGGTTTCGTTTGTTTTCTTCAAGTGTGCAGGTTTAATTTATCAAGAAGAAGTTACATAAGATTGAGGAGCCTTTCACGCATAAATTCTTCTTGGAAAGGATTTAACCACTACTTCACACACTGATCCTACCGAGCTAATCAGGGGAGTATTAGTTTCTTTCGTTTTTGATTACCTTCTTTTATCATAACTTTGATACTTTCGGGGAACATTGGGGACAATGTTCAGTTTAAGTGTAGGGAGGGAAAATAAAACGGGAACTTTGAAACTATGCTTATCCTTGACTATTTGCTTTGTCCAATTGCACTTTTGTAATAAACCATGAGAAAATGTCGGTTAGGGTAATTTTGGCACCAAATTTAAAATTTTTCATGACATATAGGAGTGGGCCATTAGTCTTAACAAAAGCGTCTCACGGATAGGAAGTTGCATGACTAGCACAAAAACCCTTACCACCCAAATTCCACCCAAAATGTGAGGATCGCCCTTAGATTAGTAGGAATTAAAAGCATTCATCTTTAATGCTTAGAGTGTGAACCGGTAGTATATTAGATTCTAGAACTTGTTTTGTGATGCATTCCGAGATCGCAAGTGAGGCTACACTTGTGTAGTTAGGAATAACTAAATGATAAGAGGCATTAGGATAACCCTTGTTTGATACCTGTAATATAATTACTTCTTCCATATCGGTTGAGTAATTCCCCCACACCCTTTGCGTTGTACTCATCTTTAGTACACGATACCCCTAGTTAACCCCTCAGAGCCTATCCTTTTCGCGGTTCTCGTGATGTTTCGGTTCTTCCGGAATATCAATGAAGAGCATTGTTTACACCCCACCCCCAAATATACACCCAAATCGCCTTAGCCTACCCCTTATGCACTCACTTTTAGTGCAAATGTTTGTTATCACCCTAAACCCTTAGTTCAATTATCTAGTTGCTTGCTTAAGTTGCTAAGTCGAGTCATATCCTTTGTATACAGTTTTGGGATGATTGGGATTCATGGGAAAAGTTAAAGTTTATGAAATGACGGGAAGGGAACGTTAAATTCAAATTCCCTTTGTTTGCATAATAATGTACCCCAAGTGTTTTGATCTTTTCAATTCGGGTCAAATTAGTGTTAGAGTAATAAAAACTCAAGTGTAGGGATGTGCTTATAAATCCCTATCATTTTAATGTACCGTAGAGGATGGTAGATTAAAAGTGTATGCAAAAAAAAAAAAAAAAAAAAAAAAGTGTGAAAAAAAAAAATACGGGCTACCATCCTACATCTATCCTTTAAATTTATGTTTATTTATTTCAGTTATGTAGGATTTTAGAGTGTCGAGTCTTGGCTTAGCAACGCCATTCTTCATATGCATTTAACATAGAGATTTTTGACTTGCCACCACTAAATAGCCTATCCCACCAAACCCTTATTTCCCTACCGTAAGCCTAACGTTACAACCCTTTAAAGACCTCTTTGATAGTCTTTCCTAGGTGCTTACGCCAAAGCGATGGAGGTTTGATCTATTCTCAAGCCTATGGTAATCTATGTACTAGGACCGGTTAATGAGTGTTTATCTTCCATTTCCAATTTGTTATATTCCATATACACCCGAGAGAGATGTGAGTATCCAAACACCCCATGTGAGGTGCTAGTATGTAATTTCCGTGCTTGTTATGACTTTTGCGGGGCTTATATGTGTTGTGGACCATTTTGAATTAATGCTTTATGACCCCTAACTTATAAATTAATTGGCTAAAAGCACATTTGCTTGAGGACAAGCAAATAACAAGTGTAGGGATATTTGATAAGGTTTTAAAAGGTACCATTTTGAGGGGTCGTTTAAGTCCTTATTTGATCACTTTTGTATCCGTTATTGCTTAATATCGTTCCTTTTCACTTTTTAGGTCTCGTGATGGCAAAATGCTGGAATGGCACTTATTTGGACGAAAAGGCGCGAATATATGAAGAAAATGGCCAAAGTCGAAATCGAGACACTCACAGTTGCTGAAAGTAGAAGGCGACGGCGTCAGGTGCTATTGGCGACGTCGTCCCAAGATTTGTGTGACGGTTCAGAACTCAAAACTCGTGTTTTCAAGAGACGGCGTCTAGTTGTGAAAGAGTAGGCCGTCGCTACTCAGACGGCCTAGATGCAATCCAGACGACGTCAGAAGCTGAAGAGGACGGCGTCACGGACACAAGGTGACGCCGTCGGAAGGTTAACGTGGCCAAGACGAAACCCTAATGGCGGCGACACGACGGCATCACTAAACATAAGGTGACGCCGTCGCAATTGTAATCTTATATATAGAATCCGAATTTTTCAGTCTTTGTGTGGAGAGTCTTTGGAGTAAAAACCTAAAACCGAACCTAAGGTGTCTTGTACAGTATTTTAGGGTTTTTAACCCTATCTTACACCAAGATAAGTCTTTACTTCATTAATTCAATTATGTCTTTGATTATTTGTGTGTATGCTTGCATGTTCTCCATGTCCGGCTAATTTATTTGTGTGTTTGCTTAGGAAGTATGAAACTTAATTATTAAATATTGATTGGTTGTTTCTTATCTTAGTTGATTAATGATCTAGTAATGCGATAGATCATTCGTTGTGTACTTAATGCTTGATTCATCTTTGTGAACCTTAGAGTATAATTACCTGAGTGATTGTAGGCTAAACCATCCGAAGAGCGCCTTAGAGTAGGAGTCTATAATCTCTAGTGGGTTTTGTAGACGAGACCCTTTGGTAAGTTCAAAGAGTTAGGGAGAAACGCATACCCTACAACTTTAGACACACAACGCAACTAGGAATAAGACGTGACACTCAACCATCAATAGGAGATAATTAAGGAGTAATACAAACTAAGTAAACACATCTTTAAACTATCATACGAGCACACATTAATTAGACATAGACTCCCACAACCTTAGTTTAGATAATTAGATAATAGTAGAGTAATCGGTAGAAATACCAACCCCCCCCCCCCCAAATCCAATATCCGAGATTCGTACCTTTCCATTTTTCATAAAATATAAAAAGATAAAAAATAATCTTCCTCAACCTTAACCTTAGCGTAGTAACTCCCTACTATCATTCCTATTCCCCTAGAGAATGATATCAATACCCGTGGCTTACCCTAATTACTACACTACAACGATTAGGTTCACTGCCTAGGGTGTTATAAAACTTGCTCGAAGAAAAGGAAGTTTCCTTGACCCCGAACGACGCGTGTAGCGTTATCAGTGGACTTCACCGACCTCAACAAAGCATGTCCACAAGACTGCTACCCACTACCAGAGATAGACTGGAAGGTGGAATCTTTGTGTGGATATCCACTAAAATGCTTTCTCGATGAATACAAAGGATACCATCAAATCCAGATGGCTAAGGAGGACGAGGAAAAGACGGCCTTTCACACAAGCCAAGGCGTCTACTGCTATACAAAAATGCCCTTTGGCTTAAAGAACGCAGGCGCCACCTATCAACGGTTAGTAGATAATGTGTTCGAAAAACAGGTTGGCCGCAACCTAGAGGTTTACGTCGATGACCTGGTCATAAAAAGCCACACTGAAGAAGAGTTGGTGGGCGACATTGAGGAAACCTTCAGGACACTTAAAGAGATCAACATGAAGCTAAATCCTAAAAAATGCACTTTCGGTGCTACAGAAGGCATGTTCCTTGGATACCTGATAGAACCTGATGGTATAAAGCTGATGAGTTTCCAAATACTCATCATTTTTACATAATCTAAACTGCAAAATCATCTGAAAACGCTCAGAAACACATCAAAATGATCAAATTATCACAAATCAGTGTTTTATGTGTTTTAATTGCAAAAATATCAAAATCAGATGAAAAATGTATCAAGTTTGCAAAATTGGCAGTTTTAGTCCCCCGAGTTTTAAAAGTTGTCAAATCTAGTCCCTGGAAATTCAAAAATGTGGAAATTTATCATTCAAGGTCCCTGAAGTATTCTAAATTGTTTAAAATGATCCTTGAATGATTCTTTGGTCAATTGGCAAGAAAGGTCCCTAAACTTTGGAAATTTGCAAATTTAGTCCTTGGACCTTTAAAAATAGATTTTATGCAAAAAGGGTCATTGTTTTATCAAAGTTAGTCAAGTTTGGTCCTTATGGGAGCATTGGAAAAATATCACTTTCAGTCCCTCATGTTTGGCAAAATTGCAAAAATGGTCCTTGTTTATTACTTATACCAAACGGACATTTATAACTATCTAGGCCCAATATCCAACCCAAACACAAGCCCTTAGCCCATCTGCTCTTGACCCTTTGGTTTTGACCCCCAGCCACATCCAATTTGGCCCCTGCCACAAACCCCATTTGACCCCCCTTTGTTATTAAACTGTGGTCAACCAAAGTCAAAACAAGGGAAAAACGCGCCCAAACCACTTGTACTGTAGCTCCATCTCCTCAACACCTGAAACAGCAAAACCAGAGGTTGTATTCCACTCTTTTCAACCCCCCTCCCATTCCATGTCCCCTCCTCATCCTCTACACTCCAAAAAGCTTTAATTACATCAACCAAATCCATTAATTGATATAAACTGCTTTGAAGAATTTTGGCGCCAAATCACAAATGGACGGATATGATGAGTCTCAAGCATCCAATGGCTCAAACTTGGTGGGATTCAATCAGAAGCACGTGGGAAGGATGAAAAGTCTATAAAGTGGGATGAAGATGCATTGTACAATAGCTATCTAGTGTAACTTTAATTTTTTATGTCGTTCTAGTCAAATTTCCAATTTCAGTTTATGTTGTAATCTTAAAACTATGTATTTCAAGTTCTAGTTATATAAGAAAGCTTCTGTGGAACTTTAATTCAAGTTTTAAAGTGCATTTCAGTTTATGCAAAATCTCAAGTTTAAGCAAAATCTCAAATGTTTCAAATGTTGTTGTTTGTTGTTTGTATGGATTAGAATAGGTCACATAAGCTCCTAGAAAGCTTATTGAAGCTTTTAGTTATCTTAAAAATCAGTTTAGCTTAAAAAAGTCAAAAATCATCAAAAATCCCATTAAATAGTTCAAAAATAAAAAATCACTTGAAAAGGGTGATCACAGCTGGAGCAAGGTTTATTTTGGATGGCCTTGGGTTAGTGAACCTGTGGGGGTTCTATAGGGGGTGTTAGTTGGTCTTGGTTTTCAGTTTGGAGTTTGGAAGCTATTGTAAGTCTTTTTAAGTACTTTTGCATTTCACTGATTTGGTTAGTTAGTTGTTATAATTTCTTGTTCTTAGTATTAATTAGTCATGGTTAAGTTAGTTTAAACCTTAAAATCAATAGTTTGTTCTTTGGAATTCATAGATGTTTTAAAATCTCATTTTAGCAGTCAAAAGGGTTTAAGTCTAAGTCCTTAGTTTTAAGTCATTATCACTGTGGAATCAAGCTTGTTTAGTCTTAGTTAATGATAATACAAGTTCTGAAATTAAGTTCATGTTTTATAATTGTGAGTTGCTTTGAAAAAGTTCATGACAGTCAAGTATAAGTGGTGTTTGGTTTTTTGTGATTAAAGGGTCTTTGATCTTTATCTTTGTTGGAAATCCATCTAAACAAGTCTAAATCATTCATAACAGTCAAGAAATCAAGTCCTTGTTAAGCAAAAGTCAAAATTTCATTTGATCCTTAATTGAGCAGTTACTGTTGGATTTTTCAAATCCAAAATCATCATTTTGTGTTCAAAAAGTGTTAATCTTGCTATATTCAGTCTTAAAACACCTTAATACAACATCATCAGTGCTCTAGATAAGATTAAAACTCACTTTGGTCAACTTTTGGTTTTTCTCAAAAAGTCAAAATTGTCAAAAAAGTCGTTTTTGAATAAACTTTGGATTTTCACTGTGGGTTTATTACATAGATTCAGTTTAAAATCTCTTGGGGAATCAAAGTTTAGTTGGTGTAGAAAAATACAAAAATAATAGTTTTTAGTTTCTTAGCTTGTTTAGTGCTTATTTCACTGCTTATTGTGGACACCCTATTTCAAAAGCTGTCCTGTGCACAGAAATTGATCCCATTTTGATAAGCTTGCACAAAGCTCATTACTTGTCCAATTCTTGTGTTATCTGGTTCTTTGGAAAGCCAACATGGTCCTCTTGAAGTTTCAAGTCTTAGTTTTTATTTTTGAGCTTATTAGCTAGGGCTGCTAAGTGCTTAAAACTTGTCCCATTTCTGTGCAAGTATCAAAAGTGCTTATTGGCTTATTTGAGCTTCTCAGTTGAATTGTTTGTGTCTTTCAGTTTCAAGATAGTTGGTCTAGCTTATTGTCATCTTCATATATCCTTTGTTTCAGCTGTTTGGCTTATTTGAGCTTATTTCACCCAAACAAGCTCTTTATACCCACTGTTGGATAATAAGCTATCAAATCTGCTTATTTGAGTCTTGTAATTTTTTTTTGTCTTTATTAAAGTTTCATAATATTAGTATTTAAGTAGTTTTCAAAAAGAAAAATCACAAAAACATCAATATAAAAATAGTGATAGCGTTTATTTAAGATTTTTTAGCTTTTTGATTTTTCTTTTCAACTTTTTAATAAGCAAAACTTGTTTTTCTCTTTTTCTTAGGTTTCTGTTATCATATAGGATTTTTAGAAAAAGTTTCAGATTTTTCTCTATCTTTTTAGTATTTATTATAATTTTAATTAGTTAAAAATAGTAAATAATTAGTAATAAATAATTAAAAAGTCTAAAAAATATATTTTCTGTTTTAAAATTAGTTTTATCATGTTTTAGATTTTTCAAAGTTAAAATTTTATTTTTCCAAGTTTATTTTCTATTTTCTAGTATTTAAGTGCATTTTAAATAATAATTAATTAGTAATAATTATATAAAAAGTGTGAAAAATATATTTTTAGTTTTAAAATTAGTTTTATAGTATTTTAGATTTTTCAGAATCATAAGTTTATTTTTCTAGTCTTATTTCCTATTTTCTTTCATTTTAGAGTAATTATTAAATAGTTAAAATAGTTTTTAATTAATAATAATTAATTAAATAGTGTTAAAAATAATTTTTCTTTTTTAATAATTTTCTTTTATTTTTAGGATTCCAAAAATGTCATTTTTATATTTTTAGGTCTTTTACTTTTTAGTTTTCACTTTTTATTTTGTGCGTATACGTAGTTTTTAAAACTTACGTTTACGTTTCTTTGATCTGGTTGTTGTGCTTTCCAATTCTGTGTCCAATCCTATTCCAAATCAATCAGTAGTGTAATTTCTAATCATAACCTTTACAGATCACTATCCTTAGTGATCATCCCATCATCTGAATCAGTTTTACACACCATTGAGTCTCCTTGGGACTAAACGACCCGGGAATTCAATCTATTCTCCAGGACTTAATTGTATTTGTGTCTGAGCTGTTTCAAGTCTGTTTGACTTGACTGTTTGGCACGAATCAAATTTTGGCGCCGCTGCCGGGGAGGCTTTAGCGTGTGTCTAGCCATTTTCAGATCCATTGTTGCACATACCCACCGTTTGTAAAAAGTTTTTTGTAAAGTTATAAGAAAATCAAAAAAGTCATTAACACTTTTCCTAAAGTGTTAGAACACCAAAAAAAAAAAAAAAAAAAATATAAAACAACAAAACAATCGGAACGTTTTCTATTTTGTATTCTCTTTTAAGGTGATTCTTGAAGAGATACGATTTGGTTATACGGGACGATAACAAAAATATTATCCAAAAGTTTTTGAACCCATCTGCACAAATCTAACCTACGTCTTTTCAGTGGTACTTAATTGAATACATAAAAATCAACCACCGCAAATCAAGGCAGTGCACTACCTAACTGGGGGTGCGACCATTAATAAGTTCCCGAACATCAGATTTAAAACTTGCCTTTGTGTCACTTGTGATTTGGTGTACCTTTTTCAAAGAAGCCATTTCATTTGTGATTATTGGTTAAGTTCACTTGTGTTTTGCCTCATTTGTTTTGAAAATTGGTTTTTATACATAGTGCATGCGCACTCGTTCTTCCAGTTCTACAAGTCCACTTTCCGAACTTGGAAACATTCCTCGAAGACGTAGAGGACGTTCAGCTCCTTCAGCCGTGACTGAGGAACGTCTACCACCACCACCTCCTGTCGAAATGGCAGAAGACAAACCGATGAATGAGCTTCTCCAAGCACCCATCGAGGGTTACGGAGATGCCATTGTTGTTCCAGCCATCGTGGCTGACACTTTCGAGCTCAAAACCGGGTTGCTCAATCTAGTAACCCAAAGCCAATTCTATGGTTTTGAGCGGGATGATCCTCATGCACACATTCGATGGTTTAACAAGATAGCATCTACCATCAAGTACAAGAATGTCCCATCCGAAGCTATCAAGCTTCTTCTGTTCCCATTTTCTCTAGAGGGACAAGCCCGGAATTGGCTTGAGAAACAACCCCCTCGTTCTATAGAGACATGGGAAGATCTTGTCACCAAGTTTGTTAACGAGTTCTATCCTCCATCCCGAACCACAAGTCTTAAGAATGAGATAATGAAATTTTCTCAGAGATTTGATGAATCATTCGGGGAGGCATGGGATCGTTATAAAGAGTTGCTTCGCAAGTGTCCGCATCACGGTTTTACCGAGTTAATGCAAATGGATACTTTCTACAATGGTCTCAATCAGGCCAATCAAGATTCTTTGAATGCCTCCGCGGGAGGTAATTTCCTGAGCAAGACCACCAAAGAGGCCTTGCAGATCATTGAGAACAAATCTCAGGTCCGTCCTTTCAGAGCTAAGACATATCAGTCTAATGCTGGACCTTCTTCTTCTTCATCCCCCGTGAGTACATCTAGCACCGATGCTAAGATTGATAAACTCACAGACATTGTTCAGGCTTTGGTTCTAGCTAACCAGAAGAAAGTTTCCTTCACTCAGCCACCAACACATGCTGAAGTGAAGAAAGTTGAAGTTTGTGTCACTTGTGGTGGTCCTCACGCTTACTACAATTGTACTGCCACCGATGGTAGTCCTTTTGAGGCAAATGCTTTAGCCGGTAGTTCACAGCAAGGAGGTAATCAATACCGTCCTCAAAATGAACCACACTACCGTGCTAACACTAATCAGGCACCACCCGGTTTCAATCCAAATCACAACATGCAGAACCGGAATCAGAACCAACCAAGAATGCACCAAGGTTATCAAAACCAAGGTAATTTCTATCCTGGACCCAATCAGGGTTTCCATCATCAAGGAAACCCTCATCAAAACAATTTCAATCGAGGGAATCAATTTCATGGGAATATGAATCCTAATCAAGGGAATTTTGGTCATAATCAAAACATACGGCCTCAAATTGTCCCTCCAGCTCCTCCCGTCATTACTCCTCCAGGACCATCATCTGATGAGTTACTGAAGCAGTTCATGAAATCCCAAGATGAAATGAACCGGTTGTTGGTCAGTCAGATTGCTGATCTGAAGAAGTCTTTAAATGATCGACCCTCGGGCTCAGGTACTTTACCGAGCAACACGATCGCTAACCCGAGGGGCGATGCCAAGGCGATCACAACCCGAAGTGGTGTTTCATACCCTGGACCTGCTGTTCCTACTACCTCTTCTTCTTCTTCTCTTCCAAAAGTAGTGGACAGTGAACCTCCAAAACATAATGGACCTACGACTCCAATGCCACCTCCACCAGTGCCAATGAGTCAAGTTACCAAGGATACTACGGACAAAGTGCATAATTCAAGCTCACGAAGTACAGCACACGTCCCACCTTCGGTAGTCCATCCTCAAGTTGTCCAGAAACCCCAGTCAAATCAAGGAGTTGTTTTTGAACCTCCTATAGCTCCTGTTGAGAATCAGAAATCCAAATCTTCTATTCCTTACCCATCACGCTTGAATGAGCAAAAGCTCCGCGAGAAAGCTAGTCATCAAATGGATAAATTTTTCCAAATTTTCCAAGAGTTACATTTTGACATAAGCTTTGCGGATGCTATCATGCTGATGCCCAAGTTTGCATCGACTCTCAAGCACATGTTAAGCAATAAGGAAAAGCTGTTTGAAATGGCTAAGACTCCTCTTAACGAGAACTGCTCAGCAGTTATTCTGAAGAAGCTTCCTGAAAAGCTTGGAGATCCTGGGAAATTTCTCTTACCTTGTGTATTCCCAGGAATGGTTGAATGCTTTGCCCTAGCAGATCTTGGTGCAAGCATAAACCTTATGCCATATTCAGTATGGAAGAAACTTTCTCTTCCGGAACTCACTCCTACATGCATGACTCTCGAGCTTGCTGATCGATCCATATCCCGTCCTCTTGGCATTGCTGAGGACGTGTTTGTGAAAGTAGGAAAGTTCCATTTCCCAGCTGACTTCGTGGTTGTTGATTTTGATGCCGATCATCGGGTTCCTCTCATTGTTGGTCGAGGATTCCTGAGAACGGGCCGTGCTCTCATAGATGTATTTGAGCAGGAAATCACATTGCGTGTTGGTAATGAAGCTGTCACCTTCAATCTTGACCAAACTTCGAGGTACTCCGCAAATTATGATTCTGAATCGGTCAACCGAATAGATATCATTGATGTTGCTTCTGACGAGTACTCTCAAGAAGTTCTTGGTTATTCTCATAATTCTGTGAGTGGAGATTCCACCACATCTTCTCAGCCTATCATAGCCAATTCTACTCCTTCTATCACTCCATTTGAGGGAAGCGACTTCATCTTAGATGAGATTGAAGCATATTTGGCTAGTGATTCTGTTCCCTGGGAAATTGATCACGCTCCAATTGATATTGAAGGGGACATACTTCTTATTGAGAAGCTGCTCAATGATGATCCATCATCAACCCCTCATCCTAGTGATTCAATCCCAGATGAGATTAATCTGGAGGGAGATATTCTTCTTAAGAAAGTGTCAAATCTGGATACTTCTCTTCCTCTCCCTCCCATCAAACTTCATAACGAGGAAATCAAATCAGTTGAGAAAACTGAAGAATTTCCTGAGGTTGAGCTTAAGGACTTACCTCCTCATCTCGAGTATGCATTCCTTGAAGGTGATGATAAATTACCCGTCATTATTGCTCGAGATTTGAGTAAAGATGAAAAAGCTGCTCTCATTAAAATCTTGAAGTCACACAAGCAAGCAATTGCTTGGAAACTCTCCGACATCAAAGGTATAAACCCTGAGTTTTGTACTCATAAAATCTTGATGGAGGATGACTTCAAACCTGCAGTTCAACATCAGAGACGAGTGAATCCAAAAATCCATGATGTTATCAAACAAGAGGTTATCAAACTTCTTGATGCTGGATTGATTTACCCGATCTCAGACAGTCCTTGGGTCAGCCCAATTCATTGTGTCCCAAAAAAGGGTGGCATTACTGTTATCACAAATGAAGATAACGAGTTAATTCCAACTCGATTGGTTACGGGATGGCGTGTTTGCATCGACTATCGTAAGTTGAATGACGCCACCCGAAAAGACCATTTTCCTCTACCCTTCATGGACCAGATGCTTGAGAGATTAGCAGGGAATGAGTACTATTGCTTCCTTGATGGTTTCTCGGGTTACTTTCAGATCCCTATTGATCCACAGGATCAAGAGAAGACCACATTCACTTGCCCATACGGAACTTTTGCCTATAAACGTATGCCTTTTGGCTTATGTAATGCTCCTGGCACGTTCCAACGATGTAAGATGGCCATATTCCACGACATGATCGGGGAAACAATGGAAGTGTTTATGGATGACTTCTCGGTCATTGGGGATTCTTTTCAATCATGTCTCTCCCATTTAGATAAAATGCTTCAAAGGTGTGAAGACACCAACCTTTGTCTAAACTGGGAGAAGAGTCACTTTATGGTCAAAGAAGGCATTGTCCTTGGCCATAAGATTTCAAAGAACGGGATTGAGGTAGATAGAGCAAAAGTCGATGTTATTGCTAAGCTGCCTCATCCTACTACCGTCAAGGGTATTAGGAGTTTTTTGGGTCATGCCGGTTTCTATCGTAGATTCATTCAAGATTTTTCCAAAATCGCCCGGCCTATGACCCATCTTCTTGAAAAGGATGCTCCTTTTATCTTCTCGCCCGAGTGCATCGTAGCTTTTGAAACATTGAAGAAAAAGCTAACTGAAGCACCCATTCTCGTTGCTCCCGACTGGGATTTACCTTTTGAGCTAATGTGCGATGCAAGTGATTTTGCTATCGGCGCAGTCTTAGGGCAACGAAGAAACAAGCATTTTCAGCCAATTCACTACGCAAGCAAAACTATGACTGAGGCTCAAACTCATTACACCACCACAGAAAAAGAGCTATTAGCCGTGGTGTATGCTTTTGAGAAGTTTCGGCCGTATCTTATCTTGACCAAATGCGTAGTGTATACGGATCACTCGGCTCTTAAATATCTCTTTGCAAAACAAGACGCAAAGCCGAGATTGCTTCGTTGGATTCTCCTCCTCCAAGAATTTGATATCATCATACGTGATAAAAAAGGAGCTGAGAATTTAGCAGCTGATCATCTGTCCAGATTAGAAAACCCTCACCAAGATGTTTTCGAGAAAAAGGATATAAATGAAACATTTCCTCTCGAGACACTTAATGCGGTTTCTTTTCGTGGAAATTCTACCACCCCATGGTTTGCTGACTTTGCAAATTACCATGCGGGTAACTTCATTGTGAAAGGGATGTCAACCCAGCAGAAGAACAAATTCTTCAAAGATGTTAAACATTATTTCTGGGACGACCCTTTCTTGTTCAAAATCTGTGCGGATCAAGTCATCCGACGGTGTGTTTATGGACAGGAAGCTCTTGACATTCTCAAAGCTTGCCATGCTGGACCCACCGGGGGCCATCATAGTCCAAACTACACCGCGAAAAAGGTGTTTGATTCCGGGTTCTATTGGCCCACAATCTATAAGGATGCCCACGATTATGTCAAAACCTGTGACGCTTGTCAGCGTCATGGTAATATATCTCAAAGGAATGAAATGCCGCAAAATGCCATTCAAGTTTGTGAGATATTTGACATATGGGGTATTGATTTTATGGGGCCATTTCCTTCGTCTCGTGGTAACAAGTACATACTCGTGGCTGTTGACTATCTGTCAAAATGGGTTGAAGCAAAAGCTCTACCCACCAATGATGCCCGAGTTGTTGTGAAGTTTTTGAAATCTCTGTTTGCCAGGTTTGGAACTCCGAGAGCGATAATTAGTGATCGTGGTACACATTTCTGTAATGACCAATTTGAAAGAGTCATGCAAAAATATGGTGTTACCCACCGTCTCTCCACTGCATACCACCCCCAAACAAGTGGGCAGGTGGAAGTTTCAAACCGTGGTATTAAAAGGATTCTTGAAAGGACAGTAGGTGAGAATCGTGCATCCTGGTCGGATAAGCTTGATGACGCACTCTGGGCCTTCCGTACAGCTTACAAAACACCAATTGGGTGTACTCCATACAAGCTAGTGTACGGAAAGGCATGTCATCTTCCGATTGAGTTAGAGCACAAGGCTTACTGGGCCTTAAAGCATGCTAACTTCGACATACAGACAGCCGGTGATCATAGAAAAGTTCAAATGAATGAACTTAATGAACTTCGTGATCAAGCTTATGAGAACTCTTTGATCTACAAGCAAAAGACAAAGAAGATTCATGACTCCAAGATCAAGAACCGCGTTTTCAACGTTGGTGATCGAGTCCTTCTTTTCAATTCCAGATTGAAGATTTTCTCGGGAAAGCTTAAGTCCCGCTGGTCTGGTCCATTCACTATCGCTAAGGTTTATCCTTATGGTACCGTTGAGTTATCTCAACCCGATGGTCCTAATTTTAAAGTGAATGGTCATCGAGTTAAGCATTACTTTGGAGAGGACATTCCCCCTGTGGTTGTCCCGGATTTACAAACATTCCCCATGAACCAATGAATGCGGGGATCGAGTCAAGCTAGTGACTCGGTAATCAAAAACATTAGCCTGCACCATATGGGTTTTCACCCATAATTCTGTCTTCTTATCCCCTTTCTACCACCCAAGTGTGGGGGAGTTTTCCCCACACTGTTGTATATTCTCAATCTTTCTCTAAAAAAAAAAAAAAAAAAAAAAAAAAAAAAAAAAAAAAAAAAAAAAAATCTTCTTAATAAATGGCCGTAATATTTCCCTTTTACGTTCTTTGTTTCGGCATAACCGCCGGTACTTTGAATATTGAGGGCAATATTCATTTCTAAGTGTGGGGGGGGGGGGAATTCTCACGAATTTCATGTATTATTTTACCCAATTCCCCCGTTTTTGGCCAAAAATTTTTTTTGGAGTAAGTGTTTTACACTTTCTCATTTGGTTATCAGTCCGCCTTGTCTGTAAGACAAAAGGATTGGCTAATCCAGGAGCAAACGGCTCTTGGTAAAGATTAATCAAATCCGTTTATATGGCTTGCAATTTGCCCAAAATTGTATGGTTCTTCAGCTCCCCATCATCCTCAAAAGATAATGAGCTGGCTAGCCCGCAAGGTTATGGCTTGTGGTAAAGGCAGTGGAAAATCCATAATTGGTATTCAGCTCACCAAAGATAATCTTGACAATTTATCTAAGAGTTGGCTAGTCCAGAAGGGTACGGCTTCTGGTAAAGACACATCAAATCCGTTATATGGTTTATGATTTGCCAATAAATCATCTGGTTATCGTTGTACCAAGATTCTTACTTGAATCAAAACAATTGGCTACTCCAGAAGTGATGGCTTTTGGTAAAGAGTTTTTCAAATCCATCAAGGTTTTCTCAAATCATTGCTAGGGACTAGCAATATCTCAGTATGGGGGATTGATGAGTTTCCAAATACTCATCATTTTTACATAATCTAAACTGCAAAATCATCTGAAAACGCTCAGAAACACATCAAAATGATCAAATTATCACAAATCAGTGTTTTATGTGTTTTAATTGCAAAAATATCAAAATCAGATGAAAAATGTATCAAGTTTGCAAAATTGGCAGTTTTAGTCCCCCGAGTTTTAAAAGTTGTCAAATCTAGTCCCTGGAAATTCAAAAATGTGGAAATTTATCATTCAAGGTCCCTGAAGTATTCTAAATTGTTTAAAATGATCCTTGAATGATTCTTTGGTCAATTGGCAAGAAAGGTCCCTAAACTTTGGAAATTTGCAAATTTAGTCCTTGGACCTTTAAAAATAGATTTTATGCAAAAAGGGTCATTGTTTTATCAAAGTTAGTCAAGTTTGGTCCTTATGGGAGCATTGGAAAAATATCACTTTCAGTCCCTCATGTTTGGCAAAATTGCAAAAATGGTCCTTGTTTATTACTTATACCAAACGGACATTTATAACTATCTAGGCCCAATATCCAACCCAAACACAAGCCCTTAGCCCATCTGCTCTTGACCCTTTGGTTTTGACCCCCAGCCACATCCAATTTGGCCCCTGCCACAAACCCCATTTGACCCCCCTTTGTTATTAAACTGTGGTCAACCAAAGTCAAAACAAGGGAAAAACGCGCCCAAACCACTTGTACTGTAGCTCCATCTCCTCAACACCTGAAACAGCAAAACCAGAGGTTGTATTCCACTCTTTTCAACCCCCCTCCCATTCCATGTCCCCTCCTCATCCTCTACACTCCAAAAAGCTTTAATTACATCAACCAAATCCATTAATTGATATAAACTGCTTTGAAGAATTTTGGCGCCAAATCACAAATGGACGGATATGATGAGTCTCAAGCATCCAATGGCTCAAACTTGGTGGGATTCAATCAGAAGCACGTGGGAAGGATGAAAAGTCTATAAAGTGGGATGAAGATGCATTGTACAATAGCTATCTAGTGTAACTTTTATTTTTTATGTCGTTCTAGTCAAATTTCCAATTTCAGTTTATGTTGTAATCTTAAAACTATGTATTTCAAGTTCTAGTTATATAAGAAAGCTTCTGTGGAACTTTAATTCAAGTTTTAAAGTGCATTTCAGTTTATGCAAAATCTCAAGTTTAAGCAAAATCTCAAATGTTTCAAATGTTGTTGTTTGTTGTTTGTATGGATTAGAATAGGTCACATAAGCTCCTAGAAAGCTTATTGAAGCTTTTAGTTATCTTAAAAATCAGTTTAGCTTAAAAAAGTCAAAAATCATCAAAAATCCCATTAAATAGTTCAAAAATAAAAAATCACTTGAAAAGGGTGATCACAGCTGGAGCAAGGTTTATTTTGGATGGCCTTGGGTTAGTGAACCTGTGGGGGTTCTATAGGGGGTGTTAGTTGGTCTTGGTTTTCAGTTTGGAGTTTGGAAGCTATTGTAAGTCTTTTTAAGTACTTTTGCATTTCACTGATTTGGTTAGTTAGTTGTTATAATTTCTTGTTCTTAGTATTAATTAGTCATGGTTAAGTTAGTTTAAACCTTAAAATCAATAGTTTGTTCTTTGGAATTCATAGATGTTTTAAAATCTCATTTTAGCAGTCAAAAGGGTTTAAGTCTAAGTCCTTAGTTTTAAGTCATTATCACTGTGGAATCAAGCTTGTTTAGTCTTAGTTAATGATAATACAAGTTCTGAAATTAAGTTCATGTTTTATAATTGTGAGTTGCTTTGAAAAAGTTCATGACAGTCAAGTATAAGTGGTGTTTGGTTTTTTGTGATTAAAGGGTCTTTGATCTTTATCTTTGTTGGAAATCCATCTAAACAAGTCTAAATCATTCATAACAGTCAAGAAATCAAGTCCTTGTTAAGCAAAAGTCAAAATTTCATTTGATCCTTAATTGAGCAGTTACTGTTGGATTTTTCAAATCCAAAATCATCATTTTGTGTTCAAAAAGTGTTAATCTTGCTATATTCAGTCTTAAAACACCTTAATACAACATCATCAGTGCTCTAGATAAGATTAAAACTCACTTTGGTCAACTTTTGGTTTTTCTCAAAAAGTCAAAATTGTCAAAAAAGTCGTTTTTGAATAAACTTTGGATTTTCACTGTGGGTTTATTACATAGATTCAGTTTAAAATCTCTTGGGGAATCAAAGTTTAGTTGGTGTAGAAAAATACAAAAATAATAGTTTTTAGTTTCTTAGCTTGTTTAGTGCTTATTTCACTGCTTATTGTGGACACCCTATTTCAAAAGCTGTCCTGTGCACAGAAATTGATCCCATTTTGATAAGCTTGCACAAAGCTCATTACTTGTCCAATTCTTGTGTTATCTGGTTCTTTGGAAAGCCAACATGGTCCTCTTGATGTTTCAAGTCTTAGTTTTTATTTTTGAGCTTATTAGCTAGGGCTGCTAAGTGCTTAAAACTTGTCCCATTTCTGTGCAAGTATCAAAAGTGCTTATTGGCTTATTTGAGCTTCTCAGTTGAATTGTTTGTGTCTTTCAGTTTCAAGATAGTTGGTCTAGCTTATTGTCATCTTCATATATCCTTTGTTTCAGCTGTTTGGCTTATTTGAGCTTATTTCACCCAAACAAGCTCTTTATACCCACTGTTGGATAATAAGCTATCAAATCTGCTTATTTGAGTCTTGTAATTTTTTTTTGTCTTTATTAAAGTTTCATAATATTAGTATTTAAGTAGTTTTCAAAAAGAAAAATCACAAAAACATCAATATAAAAATAGTGATAGCGTTTATTTAAGATTTTTTAGCTTTTTGATTTTTCTTTTCAACTTTTTAATAAGCAAAACTTGTTTTTCTCTTTTTCTTAGGTTTCTGTTATCATATAGGATTTTTAGAAAAAGTTTCAGATTTTTCTCTATCTTTTTAGTATTTATTATAATTTTAATTAGTTAAAAATAGTAAATAATTAGTAATAAATAATTAAAAAGTCTAAAAAATATATTTTCTGTTTTAAAATTAGTTTTATCATGTTTTAGATTTTTCAAAGTTAAAATTTTATTTTTCCAAGTTTATTTTCTATTTTCTAGTATTTAAGTGCATTTTAAATAATAATTAATTAGTAATAATTATATAAAAAGTGTGAAAAATATATTTTTAGTTTTAAAATTAGTTTTATAGTATTTTAGATTTTTCAGAATCATAAGTTTATTTTTCTAGTCTTATTTCCTATTTTCTTTCATTTTAGAGTAATTATTAAATAGTTAAAATAGTTTTTAATTAATAATAATTAATTAAATAGTGTTAAAAATAATTTTTCTTTTTTAATAATTTTCTTTTATTTTTAGGATTCCAAAAATGTCATTTTTATATTTTTAGGTCTTTTACTTTTTAGTTTTCACTTTTTATTTTGTGCGTATACGTAGTTTTTAAAACTTACGTTTACGTTTCTTTGATCTGGTTGTTGTGCTTTCCAATTCTGTGTCCAATCCTATTCCAAATCAATCAGTAGTGTAATTTCTAATCATAACCTTTACAGATCACTATCCTTAGTGATCATCCCATCATCTGAATCAGTTTTACACACCATTGAGTCTCCTTGGGACTAAACGACCCGGGAATTCAATCTATTCTCCAGGACTTAATTGTATTTGTGTCTGAGCTGTTTCAAGTCTGTTTGACTTGACTGTTTGGCACGAATCAAAAGCCGTGTCCAGAAAAGACCAAGGCTGTCATCGACCTTCCTTCACTGCGCACGTTAAAGGAAGTCCAATCTCTCAATGGCAAGCTAGCTGGTCTAAATAGATTCCTATCCAAGTCAGCAGACAAATCACTACCCCTTTTCAAAACACTCAAGAAGTGTATAAAAAAGGAGATTTTCGTTGGACCACGGAGGCAGAAGAAGCCTTCGCACAGCTTAAACAACACCTGGCAACACTCCCTACACTTGTAGCACCCCGACCAGGGGAAGAGTTGATTATGTACTTATCCGCAACTCATGGAGCAGTCAGCGCAGTGTTACTAACGGATAGGAACTCAGTACAAACACCAGTGTACTTTGTAAGCAAAGCGCTCAAGAAAACAGAGATGAACTACAGCGCAATGGAAAAGTTGGTCCTCGCATTAGTATTCGCCGCCAAACGGCTGTGCAGGTACTTCCAAGTGCACCCGATAGCAGTGATCACAGACCAACCGATCAAGCAAATCATCTCCAAACTTGACGCATCAGGGCGACTGCAGAAGTGGAGCGTATTGCTAGGAGAGCACAACATCTCCTACAGACCGCGTACTGCAGTAAAAGGGAAAATACTAGCAGATTTCATCATAGAAAAACCAAACACTGATGCTACACCCGCACCAAGCACGAAGGAACTACCAGATCTATGGATCTTGTTCACAGACGGATCCTCATGCATAAATGGGTCAGGAGCAGGCCTCATCCTTACAAACCCAGAAGGAATGGAATTTACTTACGCACTGCATTTTGAATTCACCGCAACAAATAATGAGGCAGAGTATGAAGCCCTAATAGCCAGACTACGCATTGCATCTCGAATGGGTGTACGCAACCTGGAAGCGAATGTAGATTCCAGACTAGTAGCCAACCACGTGTTGGGCGAGTACGTAGCCAAGGAGGAAAACATGATTCAGTACCTCGAAAAAACCAAGGCACTAATTCAAGGTTTTGACAGGTTTACCATCAAGCAGGTTCCTAGAGGGGAAAACCGCAAGGCGGATGCACTAAGTAAAATTGCATCCACAAGTTTTGCACACCTATCCAAACAGGTGTTGGTAGAAACATTGAAACGCAAATCCATCTCAGAGATGGAAGTATCCACGGTAATAGAGGAAGACGGACCTACGTGGATGACACCGATAGCGGAATTCATAAGCAAGGGAGTATTACCCCAAGAGAAGAAATAAGCCTGAAGGATACGGTGCACAACACAAAGGTTTGAAATACGGGATAACATACTATATCGACGCTCTTTCTTGCAACCATGGCTCCGATGTGTTGGTCCCCTACAAGCAAACTATGTACTGCGAGAAATCCACGAAGGTTCCTGCAGCATGCATTCAGGACCACGATCTGTGGTGGCGTGCGCTTTACGGTCAGGATATTATTGGCCCACCATGCACCGCGATGCGCGGGACTTAATAAGAAAGTGCAGCGACTGCCAAGTTCACAGACCTATTCCCCGCCAACCACAACAGGAGCTAACACCAATTACGGCACCATGGCCATTTTACAGGTGGGGTATTGACATCGCAGGTCCTTTTCCTATTGCAGCAGGAGGATTAAAGTTCCTCATAGTCACCATAGACTACTTCACCAAGTGGATCGAAGCAAAGGCAGTGGTAACAATCACTGGCAACCAGGTAAAGCATTTTGTCTGGGAAAATATTGTATGTCGCTTTGGTCTATCTGGGGAGATCATCTCGGACAACGGGAAACAATTCTGCGACAACCCTTTCAAGGATTGGTGCGAGAAGCTAAAAATCACACAGCACTTCGCGTCAGTTAAACACCCACAGACCAACGGCTTAGTTGAACGTGCGAATCGAAGCCTGGGTGAAGGAATTAAAGCACGCTTGGACAAGCACAAAGGAAGATAGGTGGAAGAACTTTCGCATGTTCTATGGGCGCACCGCACTTCAATAAAAACCAGCACAGGGGACACCCCCTTCTCCCTAGTCTATGGGACAGAAGCTGTCATACCAGTTGAAATCAGAATGCCCCAACTATTCGCACTACTGAAATCAATGTGGCAACCAATGACGACGAACGACGTATCGACTTAGACCTGCTAGAAGAAAGGCGCGAACGCGCAGCTATACTGGAAGCAAGATCAAAGTCAAGGATGAAAGGATACTATGATGCTAAAGTGCGAAGTGTTTCATTCAGACCAGGTGACTTCGTTTACCGCGCCAATGATGTGAGCCACACAGAAGACACAGGTAAGCTTGGACCAAAGTGGGAGGGACCCTATGAGGTTACGGAAGCATTAGGAACAGGTGCGTACAAGCTACGAGGCTTGGATGGTCGTGAACTGCCGCGCACATGGAATATCTGCAACCTTAAGAGGTGATACCTATAGGAATGGCTACGGCCCAGCGCACAGACGCTCCCACACTTTACTGAAGTGCCCAATACACATCTATGTATTTATCTTTTGTTTTCCTTAGTATAATGTCTTATTTGTTTCTTATAAAAACTTGCAAGTATCAATAAAACGTCGCAGTTTCTAGCTAACTCCGCGACATATTTTAATTTGTTATTTCCATATACTTTATGTCTTAACATTTTTTATCTCTTGCCTACATGGCGCGCATGCACTAAAAAAGAAAAACCCACGATGGTAAAAGGATAAGTTAACCTACTAAACAACTTGTTGAGTAAGAGGGTTGCAAACCCGTCAACATTGGATCATGTATCCTTGTTAAACACCTTGTTCACAAGACGTTGGAATAAGTTTGTGCGCATCTCACGATGGGTGTGCAACAGCGCATATGGTGCACGTTTAACAACTTAGGATTCGAGACACTTGATTCCTTGATATGATATTTACAGTACGCTGCGTATCATCACATACACGATTATGATAAAAACTACTTCGATATTATGTCTTAAGTATACTATGAATCTCATACATGATTATGATACTTCACAAATTACCAGCGCTCATACAACAGTTTGCTATAATACAACAAGCCATTACGTGCAAATATTATGAGTAGCAACAGAACTTAGCAAAAGGAGATTTTCATTAATGACTATATGTTATTACAAAAGGATGTTTCCTTTACGAAGTACAACTTACCAACTATTACAACGCTCAAGAGAGGAGCTACCTACCCGGTTTGCTACATCTTTAGCCTCGCTTAAGCTCTTCAATAAATCAGCGTCTTGACGAGATACGGTGGCAATACTGACAGGCACCCCGTCAGAACGGGGGAGGTGAGCCGCGCCAACACCACACAAAATGGCCTTACCCTTAATACCTTCCTTCTTGGCGAGCCTAGTAGCATGAGCTTCCAAGACCTGTTTCAACGGAACTTCCTTCTCCAAAGCGAAGGGATTCAAGATATCTTTGGGGCGAGCAAAAACAGGCACTTGCAGCTGAGAGACATCGGGTTTCAAAAAATAGTCCGTCTGCGCTTCTGCATTCTCAATACGATGGCGCGCTAAGGTCAACCCTTCCATAATAACAGTTATGGGATAATCTTTGTCGCGCTCCATTTCAGCAATCATGGGAAGCTCTAGGGCCTTCATCCTATTCATAGCAGCAACCAAGTTATCATAGGACTGCGCATCATACCCAGGTACCTTTTCAGCAGGTACCTTCAGCAAGTCAGCTTCATGCAGCACCTCTATAGCCTCCGATTTTCCTCTCGCCAAGGCACATTGGACAACCTCACCAAATGCATCCACTACCTCCTTGGACTCCAGTGTGGTAAGAGCAGCAAGGCGCAGGCCATGGCTGATGAGCCACCTGCGCTCAGCAATGACAGACATGAGACGAGGATATAATTCCTCATCATACTCCAAGCTGAGCTTATGCAGCTTCATCTCTTGTGCGTCTAGCGCACTGTTCACAGTGGTACCAAAATTTTCCAACTGTGCGGATAGCTCATCCTTGCCCTTCTCTAGATACTTCAGTGCCCAATGACACGCAGACTTGTACCCGGATGCTTCAGAGCGCTCTTGGCTTAGTTGGCCCATCAGCTTGCTTATGGGCGTACACACTCAGACTCTCTGCCTCAGCCTTGGCACTAGTCAATTGCGCCTCCAGCAACGCAATTTTCTAATCCTTTTGAGCGCCTTGGCTGCTTTCACCAGTAATTTTTGCCTTTAGCTTCTCAACCAACGAAGCTTGATGCGCAGATACCTGGACCAACTCTTCAACCAGTTGTTCCATTGGAGCATCCCCTGCAGACACATCCTCATCTTTTTGGCTGTATGGCTCAGAAGGCTCAGACTGCACAGGACTATCCTTGGGGGGCGACTCCGCAGCCTGCTCAAACCTGCATACACAGACAGAGAATTATCAGTTTCCCATATAAAACATGGGAGCGCAAAACAAAAAAAGGAACATATATTGACAATGTTACTTACTGAGGGCCAGAGATATTAGCGGAAGGGTGAGATGATGCAACATCACTGGCGGATGATTCCACAGTGAAGATCACAGGGCGTTTTTTCCTCGAGGAGCTCGTGCCATCCTCTCCGAGTGATCTTTTGCGTTTTAGCCCAGATTCTCAATCCTCTTCTTCTTCTTCTTCTATCGGTTGTGCCACTGCTGCGGGCGGTGGCTGCGCTATTGGGGATGGCACTCGGGGGTTTGGCACGCTTTGCAACGACGTCGCTTCCACTGCGACCGAGGAGCTGGTTCCTGTCTCCCCTATATTCATCTCCAGGGTACGCCCGCCAGTAGCCTCCAGTATGGGATCTTCTCCCTCCTTCAGTGGCCGCGTACCTACATTAACCTGAACCGGCTTCACTAGTTGCACAACCGTAAACAGATCCATCTCTGTGCAACAGAAGACAACAAGTACACAGGTTACATAATGTGCAAAAAGGAAAAGAAAGCTCTTACATTAATTAAGAAAGGGGATGCAAAGGGATGAGCACCCACCCTGGCCATTAGCGCCTAAGAAGATTGGCATCTCATCTGGCATTCCAAAGTAATTACGGCTAATGCCCATATGCACCAGAAATTCCTCAGGATAGGAACTAATAGGGATGCGGTTGGCGTTTATCAGTTCCGCATCCTCTACGACATATGATCCAGGCAGGGGGCGCTCATCCTTCGGCAATGTCACCTGGGTATAAAATTCATAACGCGGTGGGAAGCGCACGTCGTCTACCCAGAAAAAACTCTTTCTCCAGTTCCGGAGCGCGTCCAGTTTCTCTGTATAACACTGGAAGCGCCCAGCGCGTTTAGCAAATGAGACCCACCCATGCGACTACGTTGTGTGGTAGAACGCACGGAATAAGTGGATAGTCGGGTTAATCGCCAATAATCGGCAATTAACCTCGAAGTTGGTAATCTTCGCTGCACCGGTGCAGTGCAGCTGGGATAGATGTAGCTGGTAATAATTCAATACGTCGTACAGAAATAGGGAAATGGGCACACGTTGATTCGCGAACTCGAAAAAACATGTGTACACCCCTACTTTCCCTTCGGGGAAATCTGCAATAGATGCTCGCGCACCCGGAACAACCGGATGCACGTCAAGTGGTATAAAATAATCTGAGATGAACTCTAGAAGTTCATCCTCAGTTATATTGGAGGTAAAATCAGATAACTGTTTGACCATGGTATTTTGTTTCTTTTTTTTTTTTTTTTAAAAAAAAGGCGCACTCGTGGTTACCTTTGGATTAGGTAGTTTCCTGTTTTTTGCAAATGAAAGGTTTCTTAACAATGGCGGATTGAGTTTTTCACTGTGAGAAACACGGTAAAATGAGGCAGCCGGTTATGTAATATTTCCTCATCCACGCGATGAGTGACACGTGGATCCTACTATCATCAACATGTGGTTCAGATCACTTGATGTGACGTTGTTGCAGTTACTTTCTCCCGATTTACGAGGCGTCCATTTTAAAGTACTATGTCTAGATACAATGTATAGGCGGGTATCTTTTTTTGGCTTCTTTGCTACGCTTTGTAGTTTTTCATTATCAACAGTTTTTAGTCTAGCATCCGCAGTCCTTCACTGCACATACTAGACTGGGGGGACATGATGACGTATAGTCTATATTTGGGTCACGAACCCAACCAGAGCCCAATACTAATAAGCCCAGCACGAACTGGGCTACGCCGATAAGTGTTTAGGCCCACGAAGGCCCAAACCCAATGTTATTTACGTAACATGATATCGGATATCTCCTAATTATGGAGATAATCATTCCCTAACCGACTTAGGAGGAATACGCCGAAGGTTGAGGAACACGAAACCAACAAGGATTCCGTGTGTATATAAAGGGAATCTCATCCCTCGTTAAAGGTACGATTCACAAACCCTAACTCTCCTTTAACCCTAAATCGATTACTTACTCTCACGCTAGAGGATAATCGTGGGAGACAATCCCACGGTAAGCCTAACGGTGTTTTATGTATTCTTAGTGCGCAGGTCTCAAGCAACAATCCTCAATTGGTACGAGAGCCGGAGCCCAAACAAGGAACGCCCAACTTTTGTATCAACAGTATGAAACTAAAAGAGCTTTTAAAACTGTATATAAGCTAATAGACAAAATTTAAAGGATACTTCAAAAGTAGATGCAATAAATTTAAAAGGAAATTGAAATTTTATTAACATGAAACTCGAGTACAAGATTGGAAACAGAAATTAAACAAACTACAATTACTTTTAAAGCTTAAGATTAATCTAAGAACAATTGGACATAAAAACGATTTAGAAAATTACACACACTACATTGTGAAACTAAGGGGTATTTAAAGGTGAAAAACTAGGGTTTCAGGACTTGTGAAGCTTCTAGGATCTATCATCTCAGCCTTTGATCAAATGATGTCAACATCATACTCTATTCGTAGCCCTTGGATCATGTGCCACACACCTTCAACCAATCAAATTCCTCAGGATTTCCACGCTGGACTCAGAATGTTGTCATATTTGTGCCAGGTGTGTCAGGAGCTTCTGGAAGATTAATTAAGTGTGGGTTGATTTGATTGACACAGGGTAAATGGGGTAGAATACGGTGAATAGTAAATGGGGGGTTTTGGGCGCGAAGGGTGGTTTTTGTTTGACTGGGATATTAATCCTGTTGACCGGGGTGGAAAAGGGGGGGGGGGGGGGTCAAAAGGTTCTAATTGACTGGGGTCATGGGGGAAAAAAGTGTAATGGGAAATGGGTAAAGAATTGGCTGTGTTGGGCTTGGGCTTTGGATTTGGATTGTTTTAATATTAGATCCGGTTTAGTATTATAATGACCAATTGTGTAAAGTTTGATATTTTAAGGACCAAAGATGTAATTTTGGAAATGGTAAGGGTATTTTGGTAAATGAGTATAATGAGGGATGTAAGGGTGCAAAGTGTAAATATGGGAATGTGAGGGGTGAAAATGACAAATTTGAATAGTTGGAGGGTATTTTGGTAATTATGCCAAAGTTGAGGGTTGATTTTGTAAATTTGGTAAAGGAGATGGATTGATGTGTAATTTCTCAAACCATGATCAAGCTCTTCATAAAACATCTTTTGATCATCCAATATCTTTAAACTGACTCAACTGATTCCCCAGCTTCACTTTTGCACTCTTTTCATTCTCGTGCTCGGTTTTATTTTGTTTTATCTTTTTTTTGTCCGTTTTGAGATATCCGTACCTACACATGCATAAACTCAAAAAATACCCAAATGTTAAGCATTAATGCCTGATTTCCAGTTTATTTGGGTCAGTTTTGATAAAGAAAAGATATATGTTTTCACATATACCAATGACATTAGAACCAGCTTCGTCTTCAATATTGTTATAGTATTATTTTGCTCGTTTCATACTAAATGTGTTTTATCATGTTTATTTACATTAGTTAAAATCAATTAAATTATTAAATAAAATACATCTATTTCAAAAAAACCTAACAACATTTTTTCAAGACACCAACGAGTTGAGTTAATTAGGGTTTGAAGATTTGATCCCTAAAATAAACAAACAGCTGATGGAAATGAAGAAGGTTAATAATAGTAGTTATTTGCAGCAAAATCAATCGCAGAGAATAGCATTTGCATCAACAACATTGATAATAAGAATTAACCTCAATTTCTTCTTCCCACCTAATCTCTTCTATCCTCTCACCCGATCTTATCCCTTATTCTCCATAAGCAAGCACCTCTCTCATTTATTAGGTCAATTGATTTTTTTATAGTTTATTGAAGTTGTTATAAATGCTTCGTACATTTCAATTACCGCTTTGTTTATAAGTTTGCAATTGAATTAGGTTAGTTAGTTTTATTCGACCAATGTACAACTTTTATATCTATTTTTATGCACCTAGTTTCTTCGAAAGTTTAGTCTTTTTGTAATAACCGGTTTTAGGCTTCGATAATTGACTTGGAAATTAATTCAAAATGTTTCGTTATACTAGTGTGACATTTGAAGAGATCACGGTTCAAACCCAACATCTTGGGATGGCCAGAGAATACTAGTTAGGCCGCGTACATCATTATAGCCAATAAGGCTCGACTTTCCCTTCTGTGGGTAGCCGATCCTTGACAGTTAAACTAGCTTCATCTCAATATTTCCTAGTAAATGAGTTTTTATGATGTTAATGTGAGTTTTTTAGCCCATTAACCAAGAGGTTGGGTGTGCGTGTGCTCAACTCTTAGTTGATTGAGACATATGTGTCGTGTCAATTAGTTGCTTATTATGGCACCTTATAACTTAACTTTATCAACAATTACCTGAAGGACTTGTTTTAGTATCTTCCCATTCTGGCATGATAATGCAACTTGTACTAATTTTCCAATTCCTTGGAAGGCCTTTATGTAATTTCTACGTAAAATTATGCTGATTACGTATTATGCAGATATTTGTTGAGCGCTTTGGGTGCGTATTCTTTTTTGTTTACGGATGATTCTATTGAATTGTAGGAATGGAATGCTCCAAGTGCTAAGCACGTCCGTTTATTAGAGGGTGCTTTGCTTTAACATATTGTGAGTAAGCGCTGCCTTTTTATCATATATGTATAAAATTCATCTAACACTTGTATCGTTTATGGAATCTAATATCCCCTTTATAACCAGTCCGAGAAACAAAATTCAGATATTTGGTCTTCGTACAAAGTTAATAAAAATGTACAAAAAATGAATGAAAACGGATAAAATGTAAAAAAAATGGATAAAAACATACAAAAACGGATAAAAACAAATGAAAATGTAAAAAAAATGACGAAACGTACAAAAATGGATAAAAAGAACAACAACCGGATAAAAACATACAAAAAAAGACAAAAATATGGACAAAAAAGATAAAAACGTACAAAAACGGATAAAAGGGGATAAAAGCATAAAAACGAATAAAACGTACAAAACCGGATGAAAACTGGATAAAAAAGACAAAAGGGATAAAAACGTTAAAAAAAAAAGAAGACAAAAAACCTTTAAAAAATTAAAAAATAATAATAATAAAAGGGGGCAAAAACGGATAAAAAGTACAAAACCGGATAAAATGGGATTAAAACAGACAAAAAGGGATAAAAACATAAAAAACCAAACAAAAACGTAAAAAAACAAAGAAAAACGTGAAAAAACAAAAAACAACGGATAAAATGTACAAAACCGGATAAAAATGGAATAAAAAATGGATAAAAATGGATAAAAAGGTAAAAAAGAAAAGACAAAAATGAATAAAATGTACAAAACCTGATAAAAACAGAAAAATGGATAAAAACGTACAAAAAAAGCGGATAAAACTTAAAGAAAACGGAGTAAAACGTATAAATTAAAAAAAAATTATTAAAAGAAATATACCTTAGTATTCTTTTACCATTGGACGTGTAGTCCTAGGGTTGGGTCGTTGGTATGTCAGTCCCAGACCCTAGTTTGATCCTAGCTTGCCCCATTAGTAGTTTATTTGCAATAGAAGACTAATGGTGCAAATATCGTTATTCCTAAGGACTAACTGTGTAAATACTTTTTATCTCGTTAAGAGATAACGGAGAAATAATTTGCACCGTTAGTCTTCATGTTAACCAAGGGATGTATATTGGTTAACTTTGACTAACGGAAGGATGTATCTATCGAAACTTTTGGGAATGTGATGTAAAGTGTGAAATGGGGTAAACCACAGAGATGTATTTTTGGAGTTTACTCTTATTTTAAAAAAAAACACACGCTTTGTATTTCAAAAAACACATGATTTGCATTTAAAAAAATACACGCTTTGCATCAAAGGTAGAAACAGAATCATGATTTCATAAGTACAATTATTCACTTTAATACACCATAGCTTTGCACGGGTATTCGTCTAGTTGTTAATTATTTCTGACTTTAATCGAACATCCCCCTGCCTTTAAGTCAAGTTTTAAGTTTTTTTAGTAAGTAAAAAAAAAATGAAAGGAAACATTTTATTTCAAAATCAATCAAATTACTTTTCGTTTTCTGTTATTTTACTTTCCTTTTCCTTTTTAAAAGTATTTACTTTCTTTACTTAGTGAGATGTACAGGGTACAAAAGTTTAATTAAAAGAATACTGTTGTAAAATAAAAATAAAGGGCAACTACATATATCCCCATTTAAACATAACTAATTACATATTTCCTTAATCAAACTTTAAAATAATAAGTATACCCAATCTTACCTATTTAATTGTCATATTTACCCATTCTATCTATTTTATTGTGAATTATATATAACACGAGGCTTTATTCAACCCGTGCGATGCACCGATTGTGTCTATTATTTCATAGCTAAATGGTTGTCGGTTTTGTCGGTCGGTCCGGTCCATCCGGTCCGTTTGCTCACCCCTATTAGTGGGTATTAGAAGACTACAGTGCTTCTTACGAAGGGTAACATGGAATGTAGGACAAATTGAGGCAGTTTGTGTGTAAGCCACCCATCTTACTTTAGCTATGATAGGACTGGCCAATAATATTTAGCTAATAACTTCTGAGTAGTCCTCAACCGAGCTGAATATTGTATGGACAGTTGCAGCTTAAGATACCTAGTCAGCCTCTTGATCCTAATCTGGGCAATAGCTAGATTGTGCTTCTCCAGGGAAATTATGTTCTCCCTATCCATTAAGATAGGCCATGTGTGGAGGAGGCAATTGACCATAGACCATCTCACAGGGAATGGTTTTTATGCCATTGTGGGAACTTGGATCGCACCAAAACTCAGCTAGTGGAAGCCATTTATGTTAATCGCTAGGTTTAGAGAAGCACGTGCACCTGAGGTAGCATTTTAAGCATCTGTTGAGAACTTATGATTCGTCATCTATTGAGGATAAAAAGCACTTGAAAGGTTTTTGCTCTTATGCCATGTACTAACAATAACTCATTCAAAAAGGTGCTAATAGTCATTTTGTCTCTGTCGAAAGTTATGTGCCTGGGAAACCCAATTAACCTGCAGATATTATTCAAAAAGATCTTTCATAAATGAATGTGACCCTGTAATGTCCTCCTTGAAATGAATCATGCATCCACCTTAATATATACTCCGTATTACATAAAGTTTCACGTGATTACCATTTACTGGTTTAGTATTCTTCCTAATCCTATCATTTTGCCAAGTAAACCTGGTATGTTATGCTTCGCTTTCTTCCATCTCTTAAAGATGGTATTGAGTACGTCATCCACTTCCCACTCTTCTTGAAGGTGGTGCTTAAGTCGGAAACCGTGGTAGATATTCCCACAAAGCCAAGAGTAACCTTGGATAAGGCTTTAACTACTTCTATCTATGCTCCTTCGTTATAGATGACCCCATAATCAATGCTAGTAACTTGAAGAAAACACTTTTGCTTGAATTTTGACTTGCCTATCAGACTCTATTTCTGTACAAAAAGTATGATTGCTAGCAGCTCTCGCACTTAATAAAAGCTGTTTGGGCTATGTGTTTAGGTGAAAAAGCTTTATTGACATAGGCAATATGATGCCCCTTCTGTATCAGTAGTTTAGTGTATCATAATACCCAAACCAGAAAGATCAGTTTTGATGGTAATTGTGGAATCATGGTATGAGAGAGCTAAGACAGGGTGGGGTATGGCTTTCTTCTGCTGGTTAAAAGAAACCCCATCATCTTGAGTACAATGGAAAACATATACCACCACCCCTGCTCTTCAAAGTGAGTGTTATTATCAATGATGCATATCAGATTTGTCCTATGCGTGTGCAGTGAACATTCATATCCATCAAATGTGCAGCCTACTATCACCATCGAATTTCACCGCTATATCCACTGTATCCACACCTTCATAACATGCTGTTGGAAATGTATATATTTACAAACATGTGAATGTCCGGATTCGAACTCGTGACCACGGGATTGCACACATTAGCGAATGAGAATTAAAGTTAATAATTAATGTTTATGTTTACGATTAATTATTGCACATTAAGTCCGGTTAACGTTCGTTAAATATTTAACGGAAAAATGACTAACGACCGTTAAATGAAAAGAGAAAGGACTAGAAATGGAAAGACTTAAAAAAGTTATGGGTTTTCCCTTGGGCTTTGCTCATGGCCGGCCAAGGGGGCTTTCCCAAGCCCTAATCCATAACTTGTTCCCAAAGTTTCCCATCTACTATATAAAAAAGGCTAGGTTATAGGGTTTCTCACACTTTGTGCATTGAATTAACCCTAGATCTCTCCTCTCCTCTCTCTTGTCCCAATCGGCCGAACACCCAATTGTTAGGGAGTTTGGTTTCGTTTTTCTTAAACGAGGACTTGTGTTAGATCTAGCAATCGCTTGATTCGTTGGTTAATTCGTGTGTACAAGAACGTGGTAGTAAGAAACTATTCTTACACCATATTGGTTTGAGTTGTAGAACGGTAAGGGACAACTCTTCAAACCACTTCTTTGTTTTGCTCAAGGGATCTAACATTCGCAAGAGGTACGTTACGCATACTTTCAGTTAATTATTTATTTGTTATGATCTTTAGTCTTCCGCTATGTACTCTTGATGCTTACATGTTTATTGTATGTTATATATATTATAAACTCAACACATGCCTCATCACAAACAAAAAATCATGTTTCCTCCATATTATCAACCTCCATATTTGTAAACTTCACCACAAATAAATTGTTTGATTAATCTTAGGAACACAAATATTGAAAATATAAACTAATAACTATAAATATAAAGTAGTCTTACCAGTTAACACTTATAAATGAACATGATATTTAATGTTCTTTTAGATAAATGAATAGATATGTTAAAAAAGCAAAACACGTTATGTTTAACATTTAGTATTTCATGTTTATTTCTTATTTCTTGCTAATTTATTTTTGTTAGTATGTCAGTCAGTATTTCATTGTCTGAAACCAAGACAACGATTAAATGAAGATGGAACACAAGAATACATAAGGTCTGATGAAAACGGGGTTGACTACCACTATATAGTTTTTTTCTAACCAGCTGGTTAGTTTTCTTGTAATTTTTGGAGCTTCACATACACTTTTATTGTGTAACTTTATATGTAATTTTAACTACAGTAAAAGGTGCAATATGAATTTGATTACTCTTGTACTTACACTTTTGTTTTGTAGAATGATCAATAAGCTCAAATGTTCATAAATTATCGTACATTTAATGTCTACACCTCACTTTTTGGGTATTAGTCATTATATTGCTAGTAGTTACTGATGTCAAGGGGTGTTGTCCAACTTCTTTTATTTCCTAATTTGCTTGCGACAAGTCCTAGCATTAGTATGAGTAAAGCCATGTGTCTGCATATGCCATTCAAGGCCAACTAATGTGGATTATTTACTCGGTTGACAAGTAGATAGTAATGACGTGCGAGACTAATGATTCTTTGAAAAAAAGGTAAATGTGTCAAATCACAAGAGATATTGATACATCAAATAGTCCTGAATTTTAAGTGTCAATTTTCCCCGATAATGCTCATATTTTATATCATTTATATGGATTTATGCTTGTATTCCTTTATATTTCACTTGTATTCCTTGTATTACTTTATATTTCACTTTCAGGTAAATTATGAGAATTGGAGCATACGAGACGCGGATTTGGAGATTTTCCTAACGATTTATGATAGCATGCCAACTGTGAAGAAGCTACTACGTAACTCTTTCCCTCACATTACGCCGTAGCTAGTGTTTTGACTCAGAAGACCAACTTAACAGCATACGGCGTAACTCCCAACTAAGGTTACGCCGTAATCATCTAGGTCAAGAAATGTTTTGCGCCTCCATCAACTACGCCGTAACTCCTCACAAGGATTACGCCGTAGTCCAACCAAAAGAGATCTGTATTGAAGATACGACATAACCTTTCCCAAGTGTTACGAGATAACCTGCTTAACGAGAGTTTTAATTGGAGGATTATTGAAGTTACGGCATAACTCTCCACTCAATAAATACAAGCCCTAATTTATGCATTTCACATCATTCACTCACAACTCAAAGTCAAAGAACGCGAAGAGCGGTCCAAAGGCAGATCATTCGGAGCATACGGAGCCATCTCCAAGGGAGGAATCACTCCATATCGATAAGCATTAGCAATCATTTTATCTTTTACTTTCGATTTATGTTTTTCATTATGTTAAACATCGAAGTCTTTGTTTCTTTTAATATGATCGGCTAAGCACCTTTGGTGTTAGCCTAGTTATGGTTACTTGAATGTTTTGTTTATGTTTTCATGCTTCCGTATAATTGTTTCTATTGTATGCATGTATAGTTCATTGGTAGCTACCTTAGCTTCGATAGTTTTGAAAAGCAGTCGTATCTAGTTGCTTAGGAGAATTGACCAACTGACCCTAAGTAGTTAGGTAGAGTTGGGGAGGGTAAGAATTAACCAACTAATGACCCTTCCTCGCTTGTGCGAACTGACTAAATGATCACATGTCATCCGGATAAACTTAAGAAGTTAGGGATGAGTGTCTAAGATGATAGTGCCCAGGCACTCATTGTTTCAAATCTTACATGTAGGGTACTTAATTACTTGGCTTAGGCGACTAGAAACCACTCGACTATCAAGGGTAGAACCTTGACCTCGGGTAGAATCCTTTTTTGATAGGTTAGGACGAATTGACTAAATGTAGTCCTAGCGACTTAATCCCCCACTTGAATCAATTGAAAGGAATAAAACATGAACATTACACGATAGGATGAGTAATTAGGTTAGCACGCTTTCCCTCTATTGATCACAACCTCTCTTTATTTTACATTTTTATTTCTTGTTTATTAGTTAATTTGTTAGGAATTGGAAATTCCATAATGAAGTGTCGGTCACCCCAAATATAATCTAGCATAAGTTAGCTCATAGACTTATCGTTATTTAGTAGTTAATTAGTTAGTTGTTAGCTTAGTTATTAGTTTAGTGTAATGCCGTGGAGGAAGGACGAGGTCTTTACCCACTGTATGCCTGATCCACAGCCTGACAGGAGGGCGTTTAGTTTGTAACTATAAATACCCTTCCCACTAAGGGAAGGGTGGAACTTCTAATCTAACCTTTCACATTTTTGTTTATCTCTCTGGATTTCCCTCTCATCTCTTTCACTCTCTAACCATGGCATACTTGTATAATCATCTCCCTAGACCACCCGAATCATCAAACAACATACATGTATGATCTTACATAATTAATCATTTCAACCTCAAACCAGTTAAAAACAGTGAAACGTAGACTTAACTAGAATCCATCACATTGCTCTTGGGACGACCTCGGTTTTACCGATTACTACACTACACAAAACCGGGTACACTGCCCATGAGTGCATAGAGTGGACTATAGGTAAACGAGACATTATAAATATTAAAATTTGGTCAGAAAACCTGCATCAAGTTTTTGGCGCCGCTGCTGGGGAGTTATATTAGGGCTTTTTATTAAGTCTTTTACTTTTGTTTTATTTAAAAAATAGTTTCTCACGATTTCTTTTAAGTTTCAGGTACTATGGAGGTTGTGAACATCGATAACCTCACTCTTGAGGAATATCTTGCTATGACTCGCGATGAACAGGGGCCGGGACTTGTTAGGCCAGCCATTGCTGACGACACTCGGTTTGAAATCAAGCCATAATTCATGAGGGAGCTTTTTGCGAATCCCTTATCCGAAAGCATTACCGATGACGCTTACGAGTACGTGGATAACGTGGAATACATTGTCAGCCTATTTAAAATTTCAAGAGTCTCTAACGATGTTGTCATGTTACGTGTGTTCCCTATTTCACTCACTGGAGCTGCTAAAAGATGGGTCGATAGATTGCCCGCTGGGACTGTTAATACATGGGCTCTCCTAAAAAATTATTTCATTCAAAAGTACCGCCCTCCGTCTAGGACAACAAACCAACTCAAGGAAATCCTTAATTTCAAACAGGAGGGCAATGAGACGTTGTACCAGACTTGGGAAAGATACAACAAACTCCTGTACAAGTGCCCTACTCATGACCTTAATAGCCAGCAAAAGGTAAATGTCTTCTACAAGGGTTTAAACATCTCCTCAAGGCAACTGCTCGATTCGCAGGGACCAATTCCTGGAAGGACTCCTGTGAGAGCTTTGGAGACTATTCAAAAGATGGCTGACCACTCTCATAAGTGGCACAATGGAGGAAGCAAGAGAGGCATAAGTGGGAGTACGGAAGGCCTTGCATCAATAAATAATAAACTTGAGAGTCTTGGTAGGGACATGAAGAAACTGAAAGAAAAGGTGCACTCTATACAAGTTGGTTGCAATAATCACACTGACACTCACCTTGCCAAGGAATGCCTGATAAGGATTTAAAACGTACACTTTTAAGGGGTCATTTAAGCTCTTAATTGCCCACTTTTATATCCGTTACTGCTTAATTTCGTTCCTTGTCACTTTTTAGGTCTCTTTGAAGCAAAATGCTGTAATGATGCATTTTTAGTCGAAAAGGAGTGAATATATGAAGAAAATGGCTAAGTCAAGATCAAACACACTCAAGCTGTTGGAATTGCACCTGACGGGGTCACAATCAAAGGGCGACGCCGTCCCTTTATACGTAATTAAATCTGTGACGGCTCAGTATACTTTTTGCTAAATTACACCTGACGGCGTCAGGCTTTGAAGAGGAAGGGCGTCACGAAGACTTTTCATCCCAGACGCCCTAGATCCAGAATCAGATGACGTCACTGCTGAAGCCCGACGGCATCACAATTACAACGTGATGCCGTCCCAACGATTACTTGGCCAAGAAGAAACCCTAATGACGGCGATCTGACGGCGTCCCAACTATAAGGTGACGCCGTCGCAAGTATAAAATTATATATAGAAATCGAATTTTCAGAATTTTAAGAGGTAGACTTGTGGAGTAAAAACCTAAAATGATTATATTCAGGTTTGGACAGTATCTTAGGGTTCTCATACCCTATTTTACATCAAGATAAGTGTTTTACTTCATTGATTTCATTATGTCTCCGATTGATTGTGTGTATGCTTGCATGTTTAACATGTCCGGCTAAATTTCTTGTGTGTTTTCTTAGATCTATGAAACCTAGTTATTAATTATTGATTGGTTGTCTTTTATCTTAATTGTAATTAGCTTAGGAGTGCTATTATACCATCGTTGTGTTTAAAGGCTTGAGTAATCTTTGTGAACCTTAGTTTATGAGTCACTTTGCGGACTTGTAAATTAAACATCCAAAGATAACCCTTAAAGTTAGTTTATGAATCCTAGAGATTTCGTAGGCAATAACCTTAGGGTAGTATCAAAGAGTTAGGGATAATACCCTACGACCTTAGAAAACACAACATGTTAAGAATAAGGACGTGACAATTCAACCACCAATAAAAGATAACTAGGGAGTAATAATATCTAGGTAAACACATTTTTAATCATCATACGAGCACACATCAATAGACATAAGATCACCCATAGTTTAGATAATTAGATAGTAGAGTAATCGGTTGAAGTACCAACCCCCAAATCCAAACCCAGAGATTTTACCCTTAGCTTTATAAAAAAATATAAAAAAGATAAAAAATAATCTTCCTCAACCTCAACCTTAGTGTAGTACACTTCTCATTAGCATTCCTATTCCCTTAGAGAACGATATCAATACCCGAGGCTTACCCAATACTACACTACAACGATTAGGTTCACTGTCTAAGGTGTTGAAAAACTTGCTCGACAAAAAGGAAGTTCCTTTGACCCCGAACGCGTTGTACGGGCATCAAGTTTTTGGCGCCGCTGCCGGGGAATAGAATAGATAGTTAGATTTATATCTCGTTTAGGTTCCCTTGTTTGATTCTTATCAAGTAATATTTTTTCTCATTTTTAGCTTCCTTGTAGTCTATCCCCCTTCTTCATGAATTTGTTCGTAACCTCGTCACTTTTCATCATGGTAGGTGATAATCCACCAAATAAACCACTTCCACTCAAACCACAACTCATTGACCAACACCCTCTAACAATCGTCGCAACCGATATGTTAGTAGAAACAATGATCTTCAGGATTTGCATAGGGTATTTGAGAGTACAATTATGGACGCTGTTAAAAAAGCGGTTAGCGCCTTGATTGTTGGCTCCATGATTAGCAATAGTTCGGGTAATGATTTAGTAAATGAAAATAAGAATGAGGAAAATAGTGCTTACTTTAATCTTTATCCCACTAAGGAAGAAGTTGCTTACCACCAATATATAATCGATAACACTTGATCACCTATCATTAGGATATGCCCAAAGATTAGGAGAGGAAATCCTTGGAACATACAAATTCCTTGTATGATTGCATATAGGAATGTCGAGCACGCCTACATAGATACGGAATCTCCTATTAATGTGATGTCACAGCAGTTTACAATGACATAACGAATGAACGACTTAAGATTAGGAGAGACCCTAAGTATCCTAGTAGGGTTTGCAATTTTGTGGGAAGAGTCAAGGATGTACATGTCTTTATAGGAAACTTCACCTATTTAGTTGATTTTATGGTCCTAGAAGACATAGGATGTGTCATTGACTATAGCTTGTCCCAAGTTGTGTTAGGAAAACTGTTTGTTGAAAAGTCTAAAATGAGCTATAACAAATCCGAAGGAACGGTTAGCTTTGCGGAAGGGGATGATGAGATCACTTATAGGATGCATTGGAAGATGAATTGATATGGCCCTTTATCCCTTTATGAGCGAGATAACATTAGAGATTTTGAGGAAAAGAGAAAAGAAGATGTTGAAAAAGGCTTGAACTTCATGTGGGAGAAAATGAGACTTTACTATAGGGATTGCTTGACCCTAGGACCTAGGTATAGAATAGATGAGAATTTTCTCAATATGATAGAGTTTTCATTGAGGATGAAAAACGAGACAACGTAGGAGCATGACTTCGAGTCTAGCTACAAGACTCATAAATAAAGAAAAGCTCTTCGTTGGAGGCAACCCATGCTTAATTATTTGCTTGTTTGTGTGTCATATATCTTTTCATTGCTGTATGATCTCATGTTTGAATTTGTGAAAATGCTTTATTTTGTCTTTAACCTCGTCTTAATTACATATAAAGGTATTTTATAAAAAGGATAAGTGTATGGAGGATTGCATACGTTTTTCAAAAACGTGAACATGAGAACTACGATTATTGAAATTGATATATGTGTGTTTGTTAGAGTCAAATGCTTGTATCGAGTCATAATGGATGTTTTGCAGGAATTTTTCCAGATTTTAAAGGTGTAATTTTTCGAGAATTTTTTCCAGAAAAACATAGCAGACCAGTCTCTGTCAGGATAACCTGACGGCGTCAGGAATAGAACCTAACGGCGTCAGGAGGAGTAGAAACAACTTATAAAATTCTTCTCATTTTTTGTGCTAATTATAAATTTTTGAAAATTCTCAAGTCTTCATTTTCCAGAAAATCTGCAAACATCCATTCCACAAGCATTATACCTAGTGTAGTTGAGTCATATATAATTTTACCGCCGATTTTACGCGAAGGTTTCGTCTATTTTCTTAAAGTGTGCAGGTTTTATTTATCAAGAAGAAGAAACATAATATTGGACGGAGCTTGTCACGCATAAATTCTTCTTGGGAAAGAATTTAACCACTACTTCGCACACGGATCCTACTGAGCTAATCAGGGGAGTACTAGTTTCTTTCTCTTTTACTTACCTTCCGTTATCATAACTTTGATACTTTCAGGGAACATTGGGGACAATGTTCAGTTTAAATGTAGGGAGGGAGAATAAAACGGGAACTTTGAAACTATGCTTATCCTTGATTATTTGTCTTGTCCTATTTCATTTGTGTAATAAGCTATGAGAAATATTTGTTAGGGCAATTTTAGCGCCAGATTAAAAAAATTTCATGACATGTACGAGTGGGTCTTTAGTATTAATAAAGCGTCTGATGGATAGGAGTTATATGACTAGCACAAAAAAACCGTTTACCACTTAAATTCCACTCCAAAAATGTGAGGTTCTCCCCTAGATCTATAGGAATTAAAGCATTCATCTTTAATGCATCGAGAGTGTACCAGTAGTATAATAGATTCTAGAACTTGTTTTGTGATGCATTCCGAGATCGCTAGTGAGACTACACTTGTATAGTTTGGAATAACTAAATGATAAGAGGCATTAGGATAACCCTTGTTTGATACCCGTATTATAATTACTTTTTCCACATCGGTCAATTAATTACCCCACACCCTTGCGATGTACTCATCTTTAATACACGATACCCTTAGTTGTCCCCTCAGAGCCTATCCTTTTCGCGGTTCTCATGATGTTTTGGTTTTCCGGAATATCAGTGAAGAGCATTGTTTACAATCCACCCCCAAATGTACACCAAAATCGCCTTAGCCTACCTTGTATGCACTCTCCTTTAGTGCATTATTGTTATCATACTAAACCCTTAGTTCAATTATCTAGTTACTTGCATGGTTGCTAAGTCGAGCCATATATTTTGTACACAGTTTTGGGATGATGGGACTCATGGGAAAAGTAAAATTTTATGGAGTGACGGGAAAGAATGTTAAATTCAAATTCCTTTTATTTACGTAATTAAATACTCCAAGTGTTTTGATCTTTTCAATTCGGGTCAAATTAGTGTTAGAGTAATAAAAACTCAAGTGTAGGGATGCTCCTATAAATCCCTTATATTTTGATGTTATCGTAGAGGATGGTAGAGTAAAAATGTATGTAAAAAAATCGAAAAAAAAGAAAAGAAAAAAAAAAGAGTGTTTAAAAAAAATGAAGAAAAACATACGGGCTACCATCCTACATATATCTTTATGTTTATGTTTTTCAATTTATGTTTGTTTGTTTCAAGTATCTAGAGTTTAGTTAGTCGAGTCTTGGCTTAGCAACGCCATTCTTTTCATGCTTGTAACATAAAAATTTTGACTTGCCACCACTAAATCTCCTATCCAACCAAACCCTTTGTTTCCCTACCGTAAGCCTAACATTACAACCCTTTAAAAGACCTCTTAGATAGTTGTTCCTAGGTGCTTACGCCAAAGCGGTAGAGGTTTGATCTAGTCTCAAGCCTATGGTAATATATGTACTATGACCGGTTAATGAGTGTTTATCTTCCATTTCTATTTACTATATTTCATATACACCCGAGAGATGAGAGAATCCAAACACCCCTTGTGAGGTGCTAGTATATAATTTCCGTGCTTGTTATGACTATTGCGATGCTTTTACTTGTTGTGAATCATGTTAAACCAATGCTTCATGCCCCCTAACTTATAAATTGATTGGCTTAAAGCACATTTGCTTGAGGACAAGCAAATACCAAATGTAGGGATATTTGATAAGGATTTAAAACGTACACTTTTAAGGGGTCATTTAAGCCTTTAATTGCCCACTTTTATTTCCATTACTGCTTAATTTCATTCCTTTTCACTTTTTAGGTCTCTTGGAAGCAAAATACTGGAATGATGCATTTTTTGGACGAAAAGGAGTGAATATATGAAGAAAATGGCTAAGTCAAGATAAAAAACACTTAAGCTGCTGGAATTGCACCTGACGGCGTCACAATCAAAGGGTGACACCGTCCTTTTATACGTAATTAAATATGTGACGACTCAGTAGACTTTTTGCTAAATTACACCTGACGGCATCAGGCGTTGAAGAGGAAGGGTGTCACGAAGACTTTTCATCCCAGACAGCCTAGATCCAGAATCAGACGACATCACAGCTGAAGCCCGACGGCGTCACAACTACAACGTGACGCCGTCCCAACGATAACTTGGCCAAGATGAAACCCTAATGACGGCGATATGAAGGCGTCCCAACTATAAGGTGACACTGTCGCAAGTGTAAAATTATATATAGAAATCAAATTTTCAGAATTTTAAGAGGTAGACTTGTGGAGTAAAAACCTAAAACGATTATAGTCCGGTTTGGACAGTATCTTAGGGTTATCATACCCTATTTTACATCAAGATAAATGTTTTACTTCATTGATTTCATTATGTCTTCGATTGATTGTGTGTATTCTTGCATGTTTAACATGTCCGGCTAAATTTCTTGTGTGTTTGCTTAGATCTATGAAACATAGTTATTAATTATTGATTGGTTGTCTCTTATCTTAATTGTAATTGGCTTGGGAGTGCTATTATGTCATCGTTGTGTTTAAATGCTTGAGTAATCTTTGTGAACCTTAGTTTATGAGTCACTTCGTGGATTTGTAGGTTAAACATCCAAAGATAACCCTTAAAGTTAGTTTATGAATCATAGAGATTTCGTAGGCAATAACCTTAGGGTAGTCTCAAAGAGTTAGGGATAAAGGAATACCCTACGACCTTAGAAAACACAACGCGTTAAGAATAAGGACGTGAAAATTCAACTACCAATAAAAGATAACTAGGGAGTAATAGTATCTAGGTAAACACATTTTTAATCATTATACGAGCACACATCAATAGACATAAGACTACCCATAGTTTAGATAATTAGATAATAGAGTAATCGGTAGAAGTACCAACCCCCAAATCCAAACCCCGAGATTTTACCCTTAGCTTTATTAAAAAAATATAAAAAGATAAAAAATAATCTTCCTCAACCTCAACCTTAGTGTAGTACACTTCTCACTAGCATTCTTATTCCCCTAGAGAATGATATCAATATCCGAGGCTTACCCAATACTACACTACAACGATTAGGTTTACTGCCTAGGGTGTTGAAAAACTTGCTCGACAAAAAGGAAGTTCCTTTGATCCCGAACGCAGTACGCGCATCAATTCCCGTTGAAAGAAGAAGTCAAGAGGGTTGAAGAGGTAAAATATGGAAATGGTAGGCCATTCAATGGATATAATGATAACGGAGTTAAATACCATAAAGAACCCCTGGGATATTATACAAGAATTAATAATAACCCTTCTAAACCGAGTCTTGATGAGTTGGTGCATAAACACATCGAAGAATCTACGAGAAAAAATGACAGGTTCAAAAAATGGATGATCAAAGTGACAGAAGACACAGGTATGAACCTACGAAACCAGGATGCCGCAATCAAAAACCTAGAGACCCAAATTGGGCAGCTGGCTAAGAATCTCGGGACCAGGAATGATGAAGCTGTTACATGCAAAGTCGTGTTTCCACAAGATAAGCCGGAGGAAGAGCAGCGCACCCCACTGTTACTAATGACCTTCGTAAGATTAATTACTTAAGAGAAGATGACAGATCTGAGGATGAAGAAAACTTGTCGTGCCAACTTCCTGAAAAGGAACTTTATCAAGAAAGTTTTCTGTTGCCTTGCACTATCGGTAACCTAAAAATTCCCGCTTTAGCTGATTTGGGAGCTGGGGTAAATCTTATTTCCACTTCATTGTTTGATACCTTGAAACCAACCAATTTAAAAGAAAAAACAATGATGATTGAAATGGCTGATTCTTCTAAGGCTGTACCTCGGGGGGTTGTTGATAATGTTATACTAATAATTGGCAAATTCCTTTTTCCTACTGATTTTGTGGTTATTGACATGGGCAAACGGGAGAATTATAATTTAATTATTGGGAGGCCCTTTTTAGCTACTTGTCGCGCTCATATAAATTTTTTTGAAAAGCAAATTTCTTTAGGGACTGGGGGAACGAGTTACTTTCGACATGAATGAACAATTGAAACCTCATTTGGAATTTTCAAAAAAAGTTGACATTGTCAATATACCATTACTTGACCCACCTTTATGCAATGAGCTTGGGACTAAAAATTGTGAACAAGATATTGATAGTTGTAAATAGGAACAGGGAACAAGTGATCAAATTAGGGACATCGATAAAGCTCCAAATCTTAGCAAGCATTACTGCATTCCTATAGTAGCTGAACATGACGGATCTATGAAAGCATGGCCCACGTGTAACCCTTTTCGTGAATATTGTAACGGGGATATGAATATAGAAGAATGGACGTGCCCACACGAGATTGAGAGGCATGACATAAAGTTTGGGAATCTATCCTTTCAAGATTGGTATAAAGTTAGATTTAGGGACTCAAATGTCAATACATGTTTGATCAAACGGCTAAAGCTCAATTACAATGAATATCATCTTCAAGATACAAAGACCACTGATGAAGGATCAACCATGAATGCCGCCCTCGATGACAATAACTCTATGATTGAAGACAACGACTACGGAAAGTTGTGTCTATCATTCAACGCATGGATTTTGCAGAAGTTTGATCCCTGCAGCATCAGCAACACAATCAGGAAAAAAGTTTTTGACGAATGGTTGAGTGATTGCTGCCAAGAAATGGAAGAAGTTGGTCAGGTTCGAAGGCCACCGTAAAGCCTCATGGATTTGAGTCTAACTTAAAGACTCAGTAATAAAGAAAAGCGCTCTTTCGTGAGACAACCCGAAATATCCTTTTTATTTCTTTTGTTTCATTTTTTTGTTGGGTTTTGTGTTTTTAACAATTTTGTAGGAATTGGCGATGAATTAAAAAGTGATTAAAATAGGGACATGTTCTGTCCAACAGTTACGGCATAACTCATCCTCATGGTTACGCCGTAACATATCCTCAGTGGCGATTCTCTCCAAGACATAAACCATTACGGCATAATCTCATTCTATGGTTACACCATAGCTATTCTTCAGTAGCCAATTGCTAGGTTTTACCACAATTACAACGTAACTCCTCTATGGGGTTACGTCGTAATTCTCATGCAGTTCTAATTTTTCTAGTATTAACGCAATAACCTTGTATTAGTTTTTAAATGAACTTTGTGGGTATGTTCCCTGTAAGCCCTCACGAGACTACACTCGTTCACTTGGGACACCAATTGGTTTAAAAGGCTTGTTGCATATGCTAAATGCAACCGTGATTCCTACGAAAGTGAGTTAGATTTCTTTTTGTTTTTGTTTTTCTTTTTTTAGAATTATGCTTGTTGGTTAGTATGATTTCAGGGATTAAAGTTTGCTCGTGGATGCTTAAGCGAAGGCACAATTCTCTTCGTGGGCCTTCTTTCTTTTTAGGAGCGAATTTCAGGGAAGTTCTCGCTCTAATTCTACTTTCTCTTCACCTTTATTTAACGTTTAGTACAAAAGGGATTTTGTACATATCAAGTGGGGGAACGAGAGTAGAATTATTACTTGAACTTTATTGCCCTCATTTTTCTAGTTTATTTTGAATGCCATTTTTAAAATTTTGACATGTTTTTCTTAACCTAACTAGATTAGACCTTAGCCGAGCACATTATAACCCTTGATATTTTATGGTGAGATTAGCCTTATCCGTTTTCACTTATTTACCCAAATCCACCAAATTATGAGTGTGCCGATAGCTTGTAAACTTTAGAACTTGGCATTTGCATCATTTCGAGAACATATACGAGGTATGTTAAGTTCGCTTAATGTATATGGAATAATCAGTTTGAGAAAGCAATATTTTTAGGATTATCACCCAAATAGCCTATCCTTGTGTGTCTATCGATTATTCACCTCGACTTTTCGACCCCCATGTTAAACCCTTTTGCTACACTCACCTTTAGTGCAAGATACCCCTAGATACACCCGTCTGAGTCATTCATTTTATTTTGTTCACCCAATATATATTGTTTCGTTACACCCATTCGCATTAGCCTACCGTGTAGTCTTATTTTGTGATCGGGAAGTCATTGTTTGCCTAAGTTTAAGTTTCAAGTAGAAAGGTTCGGGGATCATGCTTTCGTCAAAGACTTATATTTGAAGATCATTGAAGACCCCCCAGATTATCATTATATGTTCATCTCAAGTGGGGGCATGTTATGTTTTTAGTTATGATGTAAAAAAAAGTAGTTTATTGTTTATTGTAAAGTGCAATGTTATAAGCACTATGATTGGAGCTCATCAAAGATTAAGCATCGAGGAGGCCACCTCGGTCACATTTGAAGAATTGAGTTGGTAATTATTGCGCCAATAGTTAAAGAACAGGTAATGTGCCCATCATGACGTTCGCTAATGGCACATCTGCTTGTTATATCATGATCAGATTTCTTCACCTTAAAGCTTGAACTTTGGATGAACGGTAGGTGGTGACAACTTGGTTATAGGTTAAGACTGTTTGCTTTCTTACTTTTATTTTACACAAATTATTTCCCATGTCTTATCCTACCCTTTAGTCATGAAGCGTGTCTAGGTGATGAAGCGAGCAATCTTTGGTGTCTTGGCCATGGATTTGGTCATGTATCATTGATTTTGTCCACTTTGCCGCGACACGTTAGTAATGACATTTCACCCTTAACGCATGTTGTGTCTACCCATATTGCCTTCAAGAATTGTTTAGTCCTTAACTCTAGTGGTGGAGATTTGTGTAACCGCCAAGCTTATGATAGAATACATGCTATGATTGTGATTTAAGTGATCACCTCGAAATTGACACTTAGACTAATTGCGAGAATTTGAGTGTTTTGTTCCCATTTTGTGAGGTGTCTGGCTTTGATTTATTCTAGCATAAGGGATTTTTAAACTCATATATTCTAGGTAATTGGGGATATCTTTTTAGAATACTTTCTAATAAGGTCTACTTGAGGGCAAGTAGAGTTCAAGTGGGGGGATATTTGATAACATCAAATAGTCCTGAATTTTAAGTGTCAATTTCCCCCGATAATGCGCATATTTTATATCATTTATATGGATTTACGCTTGTATTCCTTTATATTTCACTTTCAGGTAAATTATGAGCATTTGAGCATATGAGACGCGGATTTGGATATTTTTATAAGGATTTATGATAGTATGCCAACTAAGAAGAAGCTACGGCGTAACTCTTTCTCTCACATTACGCCGTAGCTAGTGTTTTAACTCAGAAGACCAATTTAACAGCAATTATGGCATAACTCCCAAATAAGGTTACGCTGTAATCATATAGGTCAAGAAATATTTTGTGCCTCCATCAACTACGCCGTAACTCCTCACAAGGATTATGCCGTAGTCCAACCAAAAGAGATATTTATTGAAGATACGACGTAACCTTTCCCAGGTGTTACGCCGTAACCTGCTTAACGAGAGTTTTAATTGGAGGATCACTGAAGTTACGGCGTAACTCTCAACTCAAGTTACGCCGTAACTAGGATCGTGCCTATAAATACATGCCCTAATTTATTCATTTCACATCATTCACTCACAAATCAAATTCAGAGAACGTGAAGAGGGGCCCAAAGGCAGATCATTCGGAGCATACGGAGCCATCTCCAAGGGAGGAATCACTCCGTATCGATAAGCATTAGCGATCATTTTATCTTTTACTTTCGATTCATGTCTTTCATTATGTTAAACATCGAATTCTTTGTTTTTTTTTAATATGAGCGGCTAAGCACCTTTGATGTTAGCCTAGTTATGATTCCTTGAATGTTTTGTTTATGTTTTCATTCTTCCGTATAATTGTTTCTAGTGTATGCATGCATAGTTCATTGGTAGCTACCCTAGCTTCAGTAGTTTTGAAAGGCGGTCGTATCTAGTTGCTTAGGATAATTGACCAACTGACCTTAAGTATTTAGGTAGAGTTAGGGAGGGTAAGAATTGACCAACTAACGACCCTTCCTCGCTTGTGCGAACTGACCAAATGATCACCGGTCGTCCGGATGAACTTAAGAAGTTTGGGATGAGTGTCTAAGACGCTAGCACCCGGGCACTCATTGTTTTGAATCTTGCATGTAGGGTACTTAATGACTTGGCTTAGGCGACTAGAAATCACTCGACTATCAAGGGTAGAACCTTGACTCGGGTAGGAGCCTTTATTGATAGGTTAGGACGAATTGATCAAATGCTGTCCTTGCGACTTAAGCCCATACTTGAATCAATTGGAAGGAATAAAACATGAACATTACACGATAGGATGAGTAATTAGGTTAGCACGCTTTCCCTTTATTGATCACAACCTCTCTTTATTTTACGCTTTTATTTTTTGTTTATTAGTTAATTAATCATTTCAACCTTAAACCTGTTATAAACAATGATACGTAGACTTAATTAGAATCCGCTCACATAGCTCTTCGGACGACCTCGGTTTTACCGATTACTACACTACATACGACCGGGTACACTGCCCGTGAGTGCATAAAGTGGACCACTGGTAAACGAGACATTATAAATATTAAAACCTGGTTAGAAAACCTGCATCAGATACTAAACGAACCATTTTATTATCATTATAATCAGAGTATACAAGAGCATATTACATATCAATTCTTAACTCAAATCACACGAACATTTACATAAAAGATTAAATTGTTAGTTTGCTACTTAATTCTTTTCAAGCTTCGAAACTTGAAAAGTTGAAATGCTCATGTATCCACATGCCCACCCCGTCCTTCCATTCGTGCTTTGAAATAATTGCTAAAACTTTTCTTTTGCCTCTCTCTCAAGCGCAAAGCCCTACAATTGTATATGAACCAAAGTACCAAGTCAATAATGCCACTATATTGTCAAGGAAAGAATGTTATTCTCATGTTTGTATGTGTTTCTAACGTGAGACAATCGCAAACAAGATTATCTCTGACACTTGATTCTGTAGAAATTAAAAAATGAATTTATTTGAGCATTTCATCATACACCTATTATACAACACAACAAGAATTTACACAAGTTAGTTTGACACGGTAAATGGTTGAACAATCTGTAATCTTAAACTCTAAACAAATATATATGTTTCAACTATAATATAGAAGAATTCGCAGATAACCATCTCCAATCAGTTTATCTTAAGATGCAAATTACCATTTCAAATTGGTTTATCTTAAAAAATATATATATCTTATGTCTTGACATTAAAGACTGCCATAGATCGGGTACTAAACTTACGATGGTGAAAAAACATGGCGAATTTCAACTCCATTCTTAAAGAGAATGATACGAGTGCCACATGTACTAAACCGAACCGAATGAATAACTCGATGCCCCATTCAGTTTCATGTTTGAAGAATAAAGAGAGCAAGTCTTTAAGAAGACTTCTCCATTGTCTTCATTTGTTTTAGTTAGTCGTTAGGTAGTTTAGAAGTACAATCACCATCTAAAATCGGTTTTTATCGGAGAAAATTAGGGATTAAACTTCACAACGGATATTCTGAGACAATATGGATAATGAAAGTCCGGTAAGAAAGTCCGGTAATTGGATCAAAGAATGGAAGACTAACTTGGTAGTGAACTACTGATAATTGATGTGATTCCCTTCTGAAATATAGATGCCTGTATTTTTATCAAAACACAGTCGTTTAAACTGGTTCTACACCCAAGGTTATATACATGACAGCCACACACTCTCTTTCCTCTATATTTTATTGTATAACTGTGATTATATGTTTTAGCCAACTAATCTATAGGTTGATATTGTGTTTGTTTGGGCTGGATTTTACAAGTTTCACATTTTGAAAAGCCCTTTTTAAAATTACATAGCTTTTTTTACATGGTTTAATTTAAAAAAAAAAGAAAAAAAAGCTCATATTCTAGAATAATGTGAGCCATCTAATCTTTTTGTAGTTATCTAAACTTTTTTTAGTGTCCCACATCTCCAATCCGCACATATAACTAACAACAAAATATAATAACATAATTCCTATAAATCAACAGAGTGAGGATCAAATGAGAAATATAATTAAGATGAGAAAGATGAGAAAAAATTACAACCACAATTTTGAGATGCATTTACAAAAATAGATAATTTCCCTATTATTTCTCCTTTCTTATTTAAAATATATGACTAATATTTTTTCTCATTCTTCTCATCTCAATAATTCTTTTTACAACCACAAAATTAAATTTAAGCCAAAAACAAGAAATACAAAATCTAAGGCACAAAAGAAAAAAAACACACTTCACCCTATCTTATTTAAAACCCCATCAAAACAAAACCAAAAAGACTTTGAAACACAACTCAAAAGAGGATTTATCCACCGTCTTCGAATTGTCCACCAAACACCATTTCGAACATCAAATCTTGCTTTTAAACATCAGTCTTACAAACCCATTTGTGGGTTTTCAAGATCTTTAACTAATTCTTATCTGGGTCAGAATTGGGGTTCTTTTAGACCCATTTGTGCTTCCAAGAACACAACTGTTGAGGTACTTTCTTGAATTTTTATTATTATTTATGGATAAAGCTTTGTACTTTCTTGATAGGCTTCAGCTGTTTGTCATCATTTTATAGAAGGGTTAATTCCATATATACCCAATTTAAACTCCTAAATGTCATATTTGTCCAACTAAAAATCATAATGTCAAATATATCCAATTTTAACATCATAATTATCATATCTACCCATTCTATTACTAAATTAGTTAAAACAAAGTTTACATAAGTAAATACCTATTATACCCTTAATCAAACATAAAGTTTCTATTAGACACCATTGGGACCAAACAAAACCACTACTGATTGAAGCCAAACAAAAACACGAGGAACCATGTCTAACTCGATTATGACTTCTGCAAATTCTTTTTCGTACCTTTTTTTGTGAAGAACAGAAAAAATTCTCTATTAAACAATAAGAATCATTGAGTAATAGAATAAATAAATAAGCATCATGCTTCGGCAACTGTCTACAATTAAAATAGCCGTGTATGTAGATTGGAAACCATTTACATACAGTTAATGTCAAATGTAGGGCCATGTGTAACAAGTATTCCACTACGTAGATTAGTAACCATTTATATACATGTCTCTTTTCCTCCGAGATGAAGATAAATAAAAAAGGACCATATGATTTTATTTTAGTTTTGGTAAAAGGGATACACCCCAGTAAAATATATTAACCAAAAACTCAATGAAGTACAATGGAATGTGACTGAGTGCCACATTAACCTCAAGTAAACGCTTGAACATCCAAGAGAAATCTAGTGACAGGCCATTAGACATTACGGCTATGTTTGGCACACAAGATTATGAAGAGATTATGCTTATTTTTTCAAAAAATAAGCTACTTAAAAAATAATCCTTGTTTGGCAACATAACTTATAAAAGATTATAAAAAAAATAATCTTCTATAATCTCTGAAAATAAAAGGTTACTTCATGTAGCTTATAAAAATAATCTCTTTTTATAATCTTTTTCAGCAACAACATCAGCACCAGCACCAGCACCAGCATCAGCACCAGCACCAGCACCAGCACCAGCACCAGCACCAGCACCAGCACCAGCACAATCTATTTTTGCCAAACATACCCTACATCAACTAAAACATACAGTAACTAAAACTCCAACAGGTAAAAAACCATTTGATGGAACAAGAAACTCCAAAAAGATCCGCCCACCTGTTCGAAGGAGATTGATGAACCAAATGAGACTGCCTCCTTAAAAACCCTTTCCAAGTAAAAACCCAGTGGGAAAATCTTGGAATAAGGAAAAAGAGTACAGCTCTCACCCGGATCTCCAGCGAACCCACACATCGACCAAGAAGACTATCCATCATCAAACAACTCCATGACCGGCCATCACGAACCAAATAAGCAAGCTGACTGTTGGAATCCGAATCCAACCAATGCAAACCCCAAACAACTCTCATCATAGCAGAACAAATCATGAGCGAGAAATACGGATGAGAGACTTCGGGAGCTTCCATAAATCCAAAAGCATTTCCATATTCGCCGTCTTCTTAAAAGAACACGAAAGAAGCTTAAGGCGAACCGTCGACATAATCACACCAATAACTTGAGCTTATGATCTTTGCTGATTCTTGAAAATCCTGTTGTTGCGTTCTCGCCAAATGAAGTAACAAGCAGCCGCAAAAACCAATTTAGTGATAACACAACGAATAGACCTCTTGTGCTCCATTGGAACCAAATAATCCACAATAGGTTCCAGCAAACAGGGAATAGCAGAATCACCAGTAAACCGCTTGAGGTGAGACCAAACCTGCATCGAAAAACACACTAGAAAAAAAGGTGATCATGAGAATCTGGTTGCGTCTTGCAGAACAGACACTGAAACAGATTCAAATCAGCATCACTACTAACATCCCATTGTCTCATGTTATCTTGAGTCTTGAGCCGCCTCTTAATAATCAGCCACAACGTAATGGCGTGCCTAGGAATACGATGCGAGAACCAGACCAGATTGTACCATAAAATAACATTCCCACGCGGCCGTATAGACTCCCACGCTGTAGAGACCGAGAAATCACGAAAAACATCATCTTGCACTCTCCAAACAAGCCGATCCGAAGAATCTGGGTGAAGAGAAGGGACATGAATAGATCCAAGAAAAGGGTACTTAGAATACAACTCATTCGGCCAGATCCAACCACCATTCACAATAGAATCAGCAATCGAAAAAGAAGGAGTAAAACCAGCCCGATAAATATCCCTATAAGAGATCCTGTGAGCAAGAGGGCTCGAACTACACCAATTATCAAACCAAACAGATACACTAGAACCCGCTCCTACTTTAAACCAAAAGAACTGACGAATAATTTGCCTCATTTGAAGAAGTTTCCTCCAACTCCAAGACATATTCCCACTTAATGGAACATCCCAAAAACTGCGATCCCTTAATTTATAAGACAGAATCCATCGAACCCAAAGAGATTCTGGGTGGGTAAAGAGCCGCCAGATCTGAGACGTAATAAAGCTTTGTTGAACCATTCCAACCTCCGAATGCCTAAACCACCCTCTGCCTTAGGAAGGCAAACTACCTACCAAGCCACTTTTGACTTCCCACGATGAAGATCTCCTTGGCACCAAAGAAAACCCCGTAATAATTGTTCCTAGTCCAGCATAACACGAGACGGGAGAATAAACACAGAATCCCAATAGATATGCGTAGAAGCTAAAACAGACGTAATCAGTTGGGCCCTACCCGCAAAAGAAAGGAACTTATTCTTCCAATCACAGATTCTGTTCTTAACCTTCTCAACCAACTCCCTACAATCTCGATAAAGCAGTCTAGAGGCAATCAACGGAACACCCAAATATTTAACCAGGAGCCTACCTTCTTCGAAAGGAAGGACATGGAGAATAGCAAGTTTCATATAATTCAACATGTTGCAGAAATAGGTTGTGCTCTTAGGAATACTAGGAACCAAACCTGAAAGATTAGTGAACTCATCCAACGCCTCCATAATAACCCAAGCAGAATTAACATTTCCATAGGCAAAGAGAAACAAATCATTAGCAAAACATAAGTTGATAATATTGAGATTAGAGCAATACTGATGATAAGAGAAATCCCCCGAGTCACGAACTTTTTTCTGAAGCAGCAGAGTAAGAATCTCCATCAGAAGAGTAAACAAATAAGGGGATAAAGGATCCCCCTGCCTCAGACTTCTCTGACCTTTAAAGTACCTATGAAGAACACCATTAACACTCAAGGAGTATGACACAGAAGTCGTGCACTACATAATCCAACCAACCATCCGAGGATGAAACCCAAAACCCAGTAAGATCTCCTTAAGAAAATTCCAATCAACCGTGTCATAAGCTGTAACACCCCAACCCGACAAGGGCAAAGATGTCACAAATACAGCTTCATATCAGAAACTTAAAATACTTTACAATAGCGGAAGCCTTTACAAAACTTACAAAAGAAAATATAAGTAACTTAATAATCAACATAAATCTAAGATCCCTATTTCAAATCTTGCTCTCAACTCTACTCTCAACCCTGATCAGCTATCCCATAAGCTCATCTTGAATGCTTAACACCTGCCGCAGGAAAAGAAAATGCGGCTGAGCTTACAAAGCCCAGTGAACAGATATAACAAAACAAAAGCTAAAACAGAACAGAGATACAAATAACGAAATTACAACGAAATGATAATGACGAATCATTGAGGATTCTGCGGAAGCACAAAATATACAGAAATCCGAAAGAAACAAATGACAGATAAGAACAACACAGAGCACATTAATAACGCAAACACAAACACATCAAAAAAAAATATAGAGTACATATAAGCCAAACGAAAAGTCTAAAGGCTAACGGAAACAATTTCTAGAAAGTAAACATGGCATTCATACAAGTCAATTAATCTACATTTAACACACTTAATCCAATATTGTAGCAGCGGAAATAGCAGTCAAATCATGGCAGTCACACATGCAAATAGAAAACATAGTAGGAAAACTATAACTAAATAAGCAAAAGACATAGCATAGCAATTATCAAATTATCAAAACAAATATCATAATTAAACCATTTCCTAGATCAACCTTAATATAAGCAAAGTCTAAACATAGCAGATCAATCATAAGCAGATAGATAACTAACGGATAGGCAAAGTTTACAAAATTAACTGAACAATCACACATACTAAGCTTTCAGGATACTCAATTTCACACTAGCACATTCATCTCACAGATCAACGAATTCACATAATGATAAACTAACATAACATCAGATGACAACATACGAATCATATTTAAACATATTAATCATATCCTAGCATAGCATACGGTAGTTACATAATCATATACGAGCATAAACTCATACAATAACATATAATAAACTTAATACATAGTTATAAACACTTGAACATACCGAATCATAATCAGAATACTTAACATAAAAATAACAGATAAGGGTTTAGTTAAACTACCACGATCCCAGAACATATCATATCAGAACATCATACTTATTCAGAATTAATCTCAGAAAATAATTTGGAGTAGCTAGCTCCCAGAATTTTTGTGAAGACGCGTATTGCACACGACATCATTCACCAGAAACATATCAGATAACAGATCAGATCTAGGATGCATCCATACGCCCCACAGACAGATATTGGCCATAACATATAATTGAGCTCATAACAGATAACAGATAAGGGACGTGGCAGAACATCACTCTACTGCCCTAGAGTCATGTCAGAGGTGCATCACTGACACGGACATGGAACCCCCATGACTAGTGAAATATTTGGCTCGGGTGTCAAACTATCTTAGGTCAAATCAGAATGTCAAAACTGACACAGATCATACTTTATCATAAGGTTAATCATATTTTCAAAATCAGAGTTTTCATATCATATAGTTCAAAATCAGATGTTTCAAAATTCAAAAATCAGAGTTCAGATAAGCAACAGCTCAAACAAACAGAATGGGGTTCATAGCAAAGGCTTAGGAAACCTAATATAAACGCTAACGAAAAGAAAACGTTATAAGGAACCTTTACCGAAAAGGTCAGAATATCTGTACCTTAAAGCAAATGAGAGAAAAGCAAACGAATGAGTGAATCACGAAGATATAACGTCACGTCTCCTTCAACGAATCTACACGGATTATGATTTATTTAATACTTGTTAGCATCATTAAGTTATAACGGATTTATCGCATTCACACTCTTAGAGTTGTAAGTATATTCTTATTCTTAGTGACGGACATAATTACAATGTTTTAGGGTTTTAATCATTAATTAGCCAACCTCATGAGACCATGCATACATTACTTTAATTCATGACACTTAGTTCTTACACAAAATCATAACTCACGCATGCTTACAACACTCTTAATACTAACTGGTTATACGCTTAATCAACAGTTATTAATGACCTCAAGACTTACTATTTTACATGAAATAACGAATTACACACTTAGCTTTCAAACCCTAATCGACTCTCATTTATGTTCTAGGGTTTTCCCACTCTTTCAATATCTTATTAATGCGCATTTACTCTACATGTTACGTCTTTTAAAACTCATTGCTTTAACCTAGATCGTATGAAAACAAACCTTTCTTTCCTTGCTTCACCATGCACGCACACACACATGCAAACACTTATCCATACTCAAGTCAACTCACACAACTTATTAACTCTTGTTCCAAACATGCATGCATTAGACACGTCAAGACTTTTTCAAAAGACCCACGCTAGTAAACCATGCATATAAATCGACTTCCATTTTTACTTCTTTTATTTGTACCCAGTTTTAAGATCAACAAGATGGTCATGATAGGGTCTCATTAGATAGGTTACAACAAACTTTCTTATGCATACTTATAAAGTTCTACGATCATATTATACCGACTCGAACCGGACATATTACACACGTTATTATCTTATGTTTAAAGCTTCCATGTTCGACTTATGGTGCCCACAAAATCACTTTTATATGATGAATTTCATAGTTGGTCATGCATGTATATATATGTCTCCATTCGTATACAGCTTATTAACGAGTGTATTAAAGTATAACCTGCATACTAAGATCAACATATTCCTGGTTGGGGTCGAGCACATGGTGTCGACAACGGATTCACAAGAAGTTGCATGACACGCTAGATATTATGTGTTTCTGGTTATGACTTCATGCAACCAAGTAACTGTTCAAGGTGATGGTTTTACTCGACAAACATGCATTCGAAGGGGATAACTTACGACAACCTTCAAAGAAAACTAAGAAGAAGAAGGTATTGATACCTTGGCGGTGGCTCGGAACAGGAACACAACGATCTTAAACAAAAGAGTAGCACCGATCGGATACAAAGGAAAAACAAAGGGTTATGCCTCGGCTTGTAAAATTAGGGTTCCAAATTCGACGTGCTTGGTTTCTTTTCTACTCACCGGTCGGAAACAAGGGGAAAGCAAGTCTTTGGCCGAGACTTTTTGGAGCTAGGGTTTTAATTTTATGAACTTTGTATGGTATATATAGGTGTGGGTACCTGATCGGTTTAGGCTTGAGATGGGCTCTCGGCTTAACCCAAACCGAACAAACAAAACACATGGCCCAAGTCGGCTCTCTTTGGATCCTCGTCTCAAACAACGCGGCCCATTGGTTCGCAAACAAACGAAAGGCGAGGCCCAAACTTATGTTGCGTAACTTATTTTCTTCGACGTACAATGTCGATCACATAAACATATTCGTTAGGTTTTAGTTATTCGTAAGTTAGATTTTTAAATTTCGTTAAATGAGCGTAAATTTGTTTTACGCATTTTAAAATTTTGATTTTAAAAGGGTAAATTAGTCTTTTATTATTTTTCGTATTTTAGGATTTTACAACTCTCCCCTTCTAAAAAGAAAATTTCGTCCTCGAAATTGAACAAGACGGAACAGAAGCAGCAAACAAATCGGATTTCAAAATTTCAGGGAAATAGCACAAACGCGAATCTTTTCTCAGAACAAACAGATTCTTATCAGATTATTCAATCCCGTACATCTCAGAAATCGAAGCACTTAATCAAATACGCATAACAGATAATTACATACCTATTATAGTAATGGCAGATAGCAGATGAGATGCAGAAAATCAAACAACACGCCCTAACTTATTTGGACATCTAATGATGAGAATAAACGTATGTCTAGACAGAATGAATTCTAACGGTCTTACTAATCACAGATAATCAAACCAAAAGGATTTAATATTTCTCAAACACTTCCTGAAGTATCCTATGAACACAATAAGGGTACGTCATATGATGTAAGTATTATTACGTTGATCAGGCGTCATAATACTAGCATCACATGAGTATACCATCATGATGGTCATACTTTATTTCAAGCTGTGCTTAAGCAACATCATCAATAGAATTGAATAGGGAACGAAATTTATTAGAGCTAACGGAAACTTAACGAATCTTATCAGAAAGAAACAACAAACAGTAACTATACTCCCAAAGTTTTGCTTTATTCTCACTAATCAAACAAATTGCAGAATTGTCATAACTAGAACTTCCAAAACGAAACTTAATATCCAAAGATTTCAATCATCTAAATGAAAAACAAGAACAAGGTCCTAAACTCATACTCCAACGTTAGTAACTTCAAATAAAAGGACAACTAATCATGAACGCGAATTTCTATTCTTGCATCAGATTAAACCTACTAGTAGCCATAGACTCTAAATCCGAGTCCACCTCGTATTCTTCCTCATGTTCTTCTTCTTCCTCTTCTTCCTCACTTATCCATCCGTTCCTATTTCCTTCGCGCTGCGGTAATTGGCGACTAGCAAAGTCACTTCTCCGATTCCTCTCTTCTTCTTCCGGCACACGATCTACAAAAGCATACAAGTCGCGACTCCTAGTCCAAACTACTCCTCCATCTTCCAAGAACTCGGGACATCTATCATGATACCTAGTGGTGAAGCCTTGGTTGTCAACGACTTTAGTCTCGTACTACTCTACTATTTTTCCGTCTACGTTCTATAAGGTCAGCTTCTCCTCAACTGTGCATGGCCACATACTAGCCGGGACTCGTATCCTCTTGTTGGTCCGCTTCGCTCCACCAATCCTCTTGCAGCCCTTAACAATAACAACAATCCACTTCTTTCTCTCTCTAGGTTGCCTAGCTGGTCCTTGCTTGATCCTATCAGGTGAACTAGAACGACGAGGGATAACCATCTAAAAGAATAATCAACTATCAGAAAAAATCTAAGTACGATAGGGAACACAAAGAAAGTACGCAGAAGGAATAATCCTAAATCTACCCAATCCTCACAGGTCATAGCCTAAGCTCTAAGGGTCCTAAAACCTGGCTCTGATACAGTAAATTGTAACACCCCAACCCGACAAGGGCAAAGATGTCACAAATACAGCTTCATATCAGAACCTTAAAATACTTTACAATAGCGGAAGCCTTTACAAAACTTACAAAAGAAAATATAAATAACTTAATAATCAAAATAAATCTAAGATCCCTATTTCAAATCTTGCTCTCAGCTCTACTCTTAACCCTGATCAGCTATCCCATAAGCTCATCTTGAATGCTTAACACCTGCCGCAGGAAAAGAAAATGCGGCTGAGCTTACAAAGCCCAGTGAACAGATATAACAAAACAAAAGCTAAAACAGAACAAAGATACAAATAACGAAATCACAATGAAATGATAATGACGAATCATTGAGGATTCTGCGGAAGCACAAAATATACAGAAATCCGAAAGAAACAAATGACAGATAAGAACAACACAGAGCACATTAATAACGCAAACACAAACACATCAAAAAAAATATAGAGTACATATAAGCCAAACGAAAAGTCTAAAGGCTAACGGAAACAATTTCTAGAAAGTAAACATGGCATTCATACAAGTCAATTAATCTACATTTAACACACTTAATCCAATATTGTAGCAGCGAAAATAGCAGTCAAATCATGGCAGTCACACATGCAAATAGAAAACATAGTAGGAAAACTATAACTAAATAAGCAAAAGACATAGCATAGCAATTAGCAAATTATCAAAACAAATATCATAATTAAACCATTTCCCAGATCAACCTTAATATAAGCAAAGTCTAAACATAGCAGATCAATCATAAGCAGACAGATAACTAATGGATAGGCAAAGTTTACAAAATTAACTGAACAATCACACATACTAAGCTTTCAGGATACTCAATTTCACACTAGCACATTCATCTCACAGATCAACGAATTCACATAACGATAAACTAACATAACATCAGATGACAACATACGAATCGTATTTAAACATATTAATCATATCCTAGCATAGCATACAGTAGTTACATAATCATATACGAGCATAAACTCATACAATAACATATAATAAACTTAATACATAGTTATAAACACTTGAACATACCGAATCATAATCAGAATACTTAACATAAAAATAACAGATACGGGTTTAGTTAAACTACCACGATCCCAGAACATATCATATCAGAACATCATACTTATTCAGAATTAATCTCAGAAAATAATTTGGAGTAGCTAGCTCCCAGAATTTTTGTGAAGACGCGTATTGCACACGACATCATTCACCAGAAACATATCAGATAACAGATCAGATCTAGGATGCATCCATACGCCCCACAGACAGATATTGGCCATAACATATAATTGAGCTCATAACAGATAACAGATAAGGGACGTGGCAGAACATCACTCTACTGCCCTAGAGTCATGTCAGAGGTGCATCACTGACACGGACATGGAACCCCCATGACTAGTGAAATATTTGGCTCGGGTGTCAAACTATCTTAGGTCAAATCAGAATGTCAAAACTGACACAGATCATACTTTATCATAAGGTTAATCATATTTTCAAAATCAGAGTTTTCATATCATATAGTTCAAAATCAGATGTTTCAAAATTCAAAAATCAGAGTTCAGATAAGCAACAGCTCAAACAAACAGAATGGGGTTCATAGCAAAGGCTTAGGAAACCTAATATAAACGCTAACGAAAAGAAAACGTTATAAGGAACCTTTACTGAAAAGGTCAGAATATCTGTACCTTAAAGCAAATGAGAGAAAAGCAAACAAATGAGTGAATCACGAAGATATAACGTCGCGTCTCCTTCAACGAATCTACACGGATTATGATTTATTTAATACTTGTTAGCATCATTAAGTTATAACGGATTTATCGCATTCACACTCTTAGAGTTGTAAGTATATTCTTATTCTTAGTGACGGACAGAATTACAATGTTTTAGGGTTTTAATCATTAATTAGCCAACCTCATGAGACCATGCATACATTACTTTAATTCATGACACTTAGTTCTTACACAAAATCATAACTCACGCATGCTTACAACACTCTTAATAATAACTGGTTATACGCTTAATCAACAGTTATTAATGACCTCAAGACTTACTATTTTTACATGAAATAATGAATTACACACTTAGCTTTCAAACCCTAATCGACTCTCATTTATGTTCTAGGGTTTTCCCACTCTTTCAATATCTTATTAATGCGCATTTACTCTACATGTTACGTCTTTTAAAACTCATTGCTTTAACCTAGATCGTATGAAAACAAACCTTTCTTTCCTTGCTTCACCATGCACGCACACACACATGCAAACACTTATCCATACTCAAGTCAACTCACACAACTTATTAACTCTTGTTCCAAACATGCATGCATTAGACACGTCAAGACTTTTTCAAAAGACCCACGCTAGTAAACCATGCATATAAATCGACTTCCATTTTTACTTCTTTTATTTGTACCCAGTTTTAAGATCAACAAGATGGTCATGATAGGGTCTCATTAGATAGGTTACAACAAACTTTCTTATGCATACTTATAAAGTTCTACGATCATATTATACCGACTCGAACCGGACATATTACACACGTTATTATCTTATGTTTAAAGCTTCCATGTTCGACTTATGGTGCCCACAAAATCACTTTTATACGATGAATTTCATAGTTGGTCATGCATGTATATATATGTCTCCATTCGTATACAGCTTATTAACGAGTGTATTAAAGTATAACCTGCATACTAAGATCAACATATTCCTGGTTGGGGTCAAGCACATGGTGTCGACAACGGATTCACAAGAAGTTGCATGACACGCTAGATATTATGTGTTTCTGGTTATGACTTCATGCAACCAAGTAACTGTTCAAGGTGATGGTTTTACTCGACAAACATGCATTCGAAGGGGATAACTTACGACAACCTTCAAAGAAAACTAAGAAGAAGAAGGTATTGATACCTTGGCGGTGGCTCGGAACAGGAACACAACGATCTTAAACAAAAGAGTAGCACCGATCGGATACAAAGGAAAAACAAAGGGTTATGCCGTGGCTTGTAAAGTTAGGGTTCCAAATTCGACGTGCTTGGTTTCTTTTCTACTCACCGGTCGGAAACAAGGGGAAAGCAAGTCTTTGGTCGAGACTTTTTGGAGCTAGGGTTTTAATTTTATGAACTTTGTGTGGTATATATAGGTGTGGGTACCTGATCGGTTTAGGCTTGAGATGGCCTCTCGGCTTAACCCAAACCGAACAAACAAAACACATGGCCCAAGTCGGCTCTCTTTGGATCCTCGTCTCAAACAACGCGGCCCATTGGTTCACAAACAAACGAAAGGCGAGGCCCAAACTTATGTTGCGTAACTTATTTTCTTCGACGTACAATGTCGATCACATAAACATATTCGTTAGGTTTTAGTTATTCGTAAGTTAGATTTTTAAATTTCGTTAAATGAGCGTAAATTTGTTTTACGTATTTTAAAATTTTGATTTTAAAAGGGTAAATTAGTCTTCTATTATTTTTCGTATTTTAGGGTTTTACATAAGCCTTCTGAATGTCAACTTTAAAAGCACATCTAGGAGGCCCACGATCTAAATGATAGTTATGCATGATTTCTTGAGTCAGGAGAATGTTATCAACAATACGCCTACCCGGAACAAATGAAGACTGACTAGGACTCACCAAAGTAGCCAAACAACCCTTTATCCGATTAGCAAGAATCTTGCTAACACATTTAAAGAGAACATTGCAACAAGAAATAGGCCTATAATCAGTAATCCGGAGAGGAGAATCGACTTTAGGGATCAAAGCAATAATAGTATGGTTTAACTCTTTAAGAAGCGTCCCATTAATAAAAAAACTCCTGCACCGCTTTGATCACATCATGAGAAACAACATCCCAAGCTTCTTTAAAGAAAGTGGCCGAAAACCCATCAGGACCGAGAGATTTGTCATCACCCATAGAAAAAATAGCATCACGAACTTCCTGAGCAGTAACATTACGAACCATATAATTAGCAGCATCCATAGACAGCCTATTAACAAACAAATTAGATAAATCAAAAGGATGAGTGACTCCTTGTTGGCCCAAAAAAGACATGTAGTGATCAGCGAACGCCATAGGAACATGCTCTCCATCCATACGAATACCATGCACATCAGTAACACTATCAATACGGTTCCGAGTAGCCCGACTCTTAACAATTTCATTTAAATAGGCAGTATTCGAGTCACCCAATTTAAGCCAGTCAATCTTAGATTTTTGCTTAAGAAACATTTGATTTTATGTTATTACTGTAAAACTAAACTAATTAAAGAAAGGCGAGAATACTTGTCCCAAATTAAAAAGGGTAAATTAGTCAAAATAGTTTGTATTGATCATTATTAAGATTTTTAAAATGAATAAATTCGTATTGTGGACAAATATTACTAATTTTGTATTTAAATTGGGTATATATGTAATTATAACTTTTGATTGGGTAAATATGACATTAAGAGGTTTAAATTGGGTATATATGGAATTAACCCTTTATAGAAAATGAAGGTCCCACTATTTTGGTGTTAATTAGATGTAGTTTACAGTATATAAAATGAAAAGAATTTTAGATAATAGCCTGATATTCTACCCACAATGGCGAAAAATAATAAAGGTCACATAAGCGCATTAGCTGATGTCACTGTGGCCCTTAGCACCCTACAGTAATGTGCTACCTTGCAATTCATAGACTTGCTACGAACTTCAGTTTTGAACTTTGATGGAAGTAGCACCTCTTTTCACGTACTTAAAGTTCGAGTTAGAATTGCAGTCTCTTATCTATCAAGTTCTTGATAGAAACTACGTTTTCATTTAGATTATTAGTTCACAGTCCTTTTTCTTAAGCATTATCCTGTGCTCACGAATCATGATAATGTTTGATATTGCCATATAACTATATAAGTGTCTAGTATTGCTTAGAAATAACAAAGTTAGACATCCCTTTATCGGGTGCGAGCCTAGAAGAATCTTAATTTCATCATAATTGTGGTGCTTTTAATCATAAAGTAGTGCATACACTATGTTTATGTGGCTTGATTGACTTTGAATAGTAAGTTATGAATATAGTATGATTAAATATGGACGAAAACCCCCTTTTTTTTAAAAAAAAACCTTTGGCCTTTAAGATGGTAGTATTCTCACCCAATTCTATTTGTTAAGTTAATAGTTGTATAGGTAGTTTCTTGCATGTTTGTCCTTAAAACATGCTAAGTTGTCAACAACAACAAAATGTACCATCATGTTGTAATCCTTTATAAATATAGAGTAGGATAATTTATTAGCTCTGTTATGTTTGAACACATGTGATAGTATGTGATAAATGAGCATATACATTAAGCTTGGATCTTATCAACTTTGTGAATCAAACTATTCATCATGTTCAGATCCTTTTTGTGTGAAGCTTGTAGAAGAATTTTAAATTGGGTTTAAAAGGCTTCATCTAGCAATAGTGTAAAACTTCATGGAAATGTGTACGTACCTTATAATAACATACATAAGTGGCTGTTTTATTTACCACAACGCACCTCATAGTTCTTTTTATATCTTTTGTATCTAGCCACGAACCTTCCCTATTCACCTTCAAAGTGATATTAAAAAACAAACCATGGCTATAGGGAAGTTGGGTGACTTGGATGCATAAGTCAATTGTATTTATACTTATAAGTCGACCTTTGAACATCTTCATCATCAATGCGGAATGGTTTGCATTGACAGTTCATATTTTTCTTCCTCACTGCATTCATTCCTGCAAATAAATGATGCTATGAATCAATATAGAGGTTTTGTGTAGCTTTAGCTATGTTGTACCATACTTATTTTTGTGCACAATGCCTCTTGCACATTAAATTAAGCACTTCACTCTTTAGATAGTATAGATGACCATTCTACCCTTTTTTTCCTACCCATCTCTAACACCATAATTAAACATCAATTAACAAATACACTAATTTATTAAAATGAGATTATATTTATATAAGCAGAATAATATTTCAAAATTATACCCGATGTTGGCCAAATAACCCAAGTGACATACATCTTTGGGATCTTTTACAACCAAAGTTAATTTTTAGATATTTTCATCGCATAATTCAATTATTATTGTAATCACCATTTAAAACTTAATGGCAGAGTATAAACGACCCAATCCCAGTTACTTTTATTTATGCATTTCATTTTAACACAAACGGTTTCAACTTTTAAATTGAATAAACAGTGGACTGAAAATTTTATGGGAACAATCATAGGCAGTTAGTTTTTAATGATAACATGTAACAACAACAAATTATTGTTCGAGGAAAAAAGTAACAAAGACAAATTTAGATGTGGATGGAGGCATATCAAATTGTTTTGGAACCCAAATCATAGGAAAATAAAATGCTATAATTGTCTTAATAAAAAAAATATATGAAATGGGTAAATATGTAATTTTGAAATTTGGTTGGAGGAATATGTAATCTGTAATGTTTAAATGGGGATAAAACTCAAAAAGTGTAACTGTTTGGTAAAATGAGGGTGATGGATTCAAACAATGAAAGGAAATCAACCACCCCCACATTTAAAACAACCTGGTTTTGAGCTTATTTATCCAGGTCAAGCCGGTTTTAAAACAAACATCATCCCCTTGCCCTGATGCTACGTTCCCGAGTTTTATTTTAGAAAGAAGAGAAAAGAAGTGGGAAGACAACAAAATAAATTCGTGTTTCAGAGTTTTCTTAGGAGAGAAGAGAAGAGAAGAGGAGAGGAAAGGAAATTTGGTTAAACTTCTCTCCAAAACTTTCTTCCAAAAATAGGATAATTTGAAGAGAAGTTATTTTAGGAAGCTTTTACTAATATAAATTACTTAAATGATCTAACATTAAACATAACTTTTATATATAATAAAGGGTATAATTGTAAAATCATTAATTATCTCTTATTTTCTCTACTAAATTGGGAACATAATATAAAAAAGAATAGGGGGAATCTGGGTTTTAAAAAGCGTGATGTGCGTCGATGCGATAAGGGTCAAAAAGCCGAGGTGCGATGCGCCGAGGCGAATGCGCGCGCATCACGTACCCGAGGCGACAATTTATAAAAAAATATTTAAATTATATATAGTGCACAAAACACATTAATAACACATTTATATATCACATTTAATGTCAAAAGATACCATGCATGTTCATAGTTCACGATTCTATATCACTAAAATCCATAAATAGTCGAAAACTAAGATCAAAAGTCTTATCATTTATAAGAAATTGGTCAAATTGGACCCATATTTTAAAAGTAAAGCCCATGAGAAAAAGACCGATACACATTATTAAGTCCAATTAATAATTAAAAAAAATAAAAATAATAAAAATAAAATAAAAAAGGCCAAAAGTACATGATGCGCAAAAAAGCGCTGATGCGAGCCTGATGCGCGCGCATCACCTCGCATCCGGTAAACGCAACGCATCAGGGTGTCTGATGCAACAAAGCCTCGCATCGCAACGCATCACGCATCAGGCGCGCTTTTTTAAATAGAGGGGGGAATCATACCTACAAATGTAGGCAATTCCCAACATTTCCTTTGAAAAAAAGGGACTTACCGCAGGGATTGAACTGTACATTTTAAAACTTTTTTCAAATGAAATGTAGGGAATTGCCTACATTGTAATGTAGGTATGATTTCCCAAAAAGAATATTTCATTCATTTCATCTTTTTTTCTACCCATTTTTAACTCTTCTCTTCTTTTCTTTCATTTTAAAAACTTAGGAACAGAGTGTGAAAGTGAAGGGAAGGGAGGGAGAGTAGTAAGTTTTCAGGGTTTGAAGATTTGATTGATCCCTAAAATAAACAAAGAGTTGATGAAAATGAAGAAGGCTAATAAATACTTCATACATTTCATTTAGTTACCGCTTTGTTTATAAGCTTGCAATTGAATTAGGTTACTCTTATGGTCCGAAAGCTTAGTGTTTTTGTAAAAACCGGTTTTAGGCTTCAATAATTGACTTAGAAATTACTTAGTCAAAGTGTTCCGTTTATGACATTTTAATAGACCAGGGTTCAAATCTCATTTGGTGAATATGCCAGTAAATACTAGTTAGGCCGCATACATCATAGCCAATAAGGTTTGACTTACCCTGGGTAGCGGATAATTGACATTTATAGCAGCTTCATCTCAATATTTCCTAGTAAATGTGTTTTCATGATGTTAATGTGAGTTTTTTTTAACCAATACAGCCCATCAACCAAGAGGTTGTGTGTGTTCCTAGTACTAGTAGGTGTTATTTATTGCGGTTTGCACTATTGTAAACTACAATGTATGCCATGCCTTACCTACTCGAAGAAGAAAAAGGCTATCAAACTTACATACAGGGTATGTTTGGCGAAAATAGCACAACTAGGATGTAGCAGAAAGCAGTAGTTGTTTGTTTTAATAAAGCGTTTGCTAGCATATAGGTGTATGGCTATAAGGGACTATGTGAAAACGCTAGTTGCTAGTTGCTTCAAAATGCTCGCTGTCATAGCCTTGCAATACATTTTTGTAACTTTATATGACATTAGAACCAGCTTACTCTTCAATATTATTATAGTATTATTTTGCTCGTTTCCTACTAAATGTGTTCTATCATGTTAATTTCCTTATATGACTATGAGTAGTACTAGTGTTATGTGTGTCAGTATAGTTGCTTACTGTGGTACCTTATAAGTTAACTTTATTAACATTACGTGAACGCGTTTAATTATCTTCCCCTGCTGGCATAATGCGACTTGTACTAATTTTTTATGTAACGTTATGTTGATTATGTATTATGCAAATATTTGTTGATCGCTTTGCGTGTGGATTCTGTTTGTTTACGGGTGATTTTGTTGAATTGTAGGAATGGAATGCTCCAAGCGCTAAGCACGTTCGTTTATTAGAGGGTAGCTTTGCTTCAACAAATTGTGAGTACGTGCTGCCTTTTTATCATATATGTATAAAATTCGTCTAAAACTTGTGTCGTTTATGGAATCTTATATCCCCTTTATAACCAGTCTGAGAAACAAAATTCGGATATTTGGTCTCCGTTGCCTGACCAAGGATGGAAACCTTGTACAGACTCAGCTACGGTTCCATGTGAGCTCCTTAACCGTCTCTGTTTCATCGCTCATCATAATGTAATCGAATCCCGATGTTTTTTTTAAGCCATTCCAGAAAAATATAAGCTAAAACAAACACCCTTTAAGAAAAAACGTAATGTTTAAATGGGGATAAAACCCAAAAAGTACCGTATTTGTTTGGTAAAAAACAGTATGGATTCAAACAATGAAAGGAAATCACCCACCCCCACATTTAAAACAACCCGGTTTTCAGCTTATTTATCCGGGTCAACTCGGTTTCAATAATTGACTTAAAAATTAGTAAGTCAAAGTGTTCCGTTATACTAGTATCACATTTTAAGAGACCATGGTTCAAAGGGTGAACATCTTGGGATCATTGACTTTTGTAGCAGCTTCATCTCAATATTTCCTAGTAAATGTGTTTTCATGATGTTAATGTGACGTTTTTTTTACCAATACGGCCCATCAACCAGGACGTTGTGTGTGTTCCTAGTACTAGTAAGTGTTCTTTATTGCGGTTTGCACTATTGTAAACTACAATGTATGCCATGCCATGCCTTGCCTACTAGAAGAAGAAAAAGGTTATCAAACTTACATATAGGGTATGTTTGCACTAGTAGGATGTAGCAGAAAGCAGTAGTTGTTTCTTTTAATAAAGTGTTTGCTAGCATAGGTGTATGGCTATAAGTACTATGTGCAAACGCTAGTTGCTTCAAAATGCTCGCTCTCATAGCCTTGCAATACATTTTGGTAGCTTTATATGACATTAGAACCATCTTACTCTTCAATATTGTTATTTGCTCGTTTCCTACTAAATCTGTTTTATCATGTTAATTTCCTTATATGACATATGCGTAGTACTAGTGTTATGTGTGTCAATATAGTTGCTTACTGTGGTACCTTATAAGTTAACTTTATCAACAGTTACGTGAACGTGTTTTAGTATCTTCCTCTACTGGCATAATGCGACCTGTACTAATTTTCCAACTCCTTGGAAGGTCTTTATGTAATTTCTATGTAAAGTTATGCTGATTATGTATTATGCAAATATTTGTTGAGCACTTTGCCTGTGGATTCTGTTTGTTTAAGGACGATTTTATTGAATTGTAGGAATGGAATGCTCCAAGTGCTAAGCACGTTCGTTTATTAGAGGCTGCTTTGCTTCAACAAAATTGTGAGTAGGTGCTAACCTTTTCATATATTATCAACGGTTATCGTTATATGTAATCTTATACCTTCTTTATAACCAGTCCGAGAAACAAAATTCAGATATTTGGTCTCCGTTGCCTGACAAAGGATGGAAACCTTGTACAGACTCGGCTATCGTTCCATGTGAGTTCCTTAACCTGCGTTTTTTATATTTTATTATATGCCGGGACATCTCTCATCATAAAATCTCGGGGATATTCTGGTGTTTCTGGATGGAGGATTGAACCAGCAGAGAATGGGGGTATGCTCTATTTTATCTCTTAAATATGCATAAGGGGGTGTTTGGCATATGGGCTTATTGAATTTTTGAAAAGCTAATAAGCTTAAGTTTCAAGGCTTATGAGCTTATCAACTCGAGCTTATGGATTATTTAAGTTCATAAGCTCATAGGCCTAAAAGATTGAGCTTATTGGCTTTTCAAAAGTTCACTAAGCCCATTCACCAAAAATATAAGCTAAAACAAACACAATTTAAGAAAAAACTCAAGTAAATACGGAGTAATAGTTTATATATATATTTTTCTAAATTTCTTGCCCGTGTTAAAGATTTGTGATGCAGCTGCTGTTGCTAAAATTCTAAACGCAACGCTAGTAATCCCGCATATAGAAGTAAACCCGGTCTGGCAAGATACAAGGTACTTTTACGGCCACTATCTTGGCTTTATATCGTGTTTTTAAGTTCTTAACTCGCAGACTGTTGGTAAGATGTTGCGTTTACTATGCAGTTCTTTCACCGGTATATTTGATGTCGACCACTTTATTGAGGTCTTGCAAGATGAAATCTCCATAGTTAAAGAGCTGCCGGGCATGTACTCTTGGAGCACAGGGGATTACTATGGTACTGGCATACGACCTACTCGAATCAAAACGGCGCCTGTCCATGCTTCTGCTAATTGGTATCTCGAAAATGTGCTCCAGATGCTAAATAGGTTCGTGATACAATTTCTTTGACATTGTAATTCAATTCTAGCATAAACAGGTCAAAGTTATCGGTTTTCTCAGTTTTCTGCTGTCACTTAATGATTTAATGCGTCGCTATCTGATCTCTCGCCTGATCTTATGGTTTTACCATGTTTGCTTTCTCTGATACTTTAACCCTATAAAAAAGTATTCGTGCGCCACTTAAAATTTACTGTTTGTCCTGAGGAAGCTGCAACATTTGTATGGACACGTAATTTATGGGAAGTGTCTAAGTAGTAGCCATATGTGTTTGATATCCATCACAAATACGCATTATGGTCAGTGCTTCTTGTTGATATATTGACCGTATAAAATAGTAACAGAGGTCATTGCATTATATATGACTAATCAATTTGACACATTATGTTACAGTGTTGTTTATATTATTGAGTCAAACAGAACTGTTATATCTAACAACTGCAGTTCTAATGTTTCAGTCATGGATTGCTGCTATTGCCTCATTCTCGCATTGTTTAGGTTTTGATAACCTACCAAAAGAGATCCAGCTTCTTCGATGTAAGGTTAATTTTCAAGCATTAGTTTTTGTTCCTCACATCAGAAGACTAGGAGACACCCTCGTTCAACGCCTTCGAAGCTCTCCTACTACAAACAAAAGAACAACGAATGATATATTGGAGGATGAAAGGGGAAGTGGAAAGTTTATTGTTTTACATCTCCGCTTTGACAAAGTATGTCTCCTTCCAAGTTTCTCCATCATGATCTTTAGAATGTATATTTAGCGACTTTGTCTTATTTTCTCTAAATGTTTTTTTTTTTTTTTTTTTCACCTATGTTGTTAACTACTTGATTGTATATATCTTTTTGTGATCCAAGAGTGGCACCAAGTGGGTCAAAAGGGGTCGGGTTGACCCACCAACAATGTTTTGTATTTCATACTTCTATAAACGATTAATACCTTAAAAGGGTTTTACAAAAACCATCACTAACATAATATTCCAATTTTGTTCCGATCAAGTTATTAGAGGTGAATGTGCTTTTTATAGGAACGGTTTGATCCGTTGTGGTAGCAATTTAGGCTCATTTAGTTTTGAATCAATTCAAGTTATGTTTTTATCTCTAATGGGTAAACTCAAAAATGAATAGCGTGAAAGGAAATGAGCCAAATGGGTTGAATATCATCCAAAGTGTATTTTTAATCCATAAAACCTCTTAATAAATCATTTTGTGTTAAAAATTTAGACTAATATCGTAATAATCTAATTTTTGTAATCATGCGTGCCACTGATTATATATAGTTAAGCTAAAATTGGACTAAAAGTGGTTCTGGTCAACCTTAACTCCACCCCTACCAAAAAGTATACCAGGTTCACCCGTTACCTATCTTGCCCATATTGCCACTTGCCACCTTGATTACTTTTGCATAAGTTACACATAGGTGATTGTTGGATTATGAAGGACGTGTTGTTTACAATATTTTTATCGAACAGGATATGGCTGCCCATTCAGCCTGTGATTTTGGTGGTGGAAAAGCTGAAAAGTTGGCATTTGCAAAGTACCGCCAAGTAATTTGGCAGGGAAGAGTGATGAAAACTCAGTTCACTAACGAGGAGTTGAGACACCAGGGACGATGTGCACTCGCTCCTGAAGAAATTGGACTGCTTTTGAAAGCTTTGGGCTTTAACAATGATACACGCCTTTATCTTGCATCGCAAAAGGTAACATCTGATTCACCCCATGGAAAATTTCAACTTTCAGATCCATACACGATTTAAAGGAATTATTTGCACATAATTTGGAGAAGTTTTCTAACTGTGATAAAATCTGCACAATTTAAAGAATTAGTGTTACTTATCCATCAAATGTCAAATCACCCTTAAAAAGACGACACGCGGAATTTCTTAGACCTAAATCAATATCATCAAATTTTTTGGTCTGCTGATAATGGGCAAATTAGTATTGACTATATATAAACTTAGATCTTTTTTGTGAAAGAAAAATGCAATTTTCATGCATTGGTGGGTGTAAATAGATTAATGTCCACTTTGTCCCAAAAAACTCGGTATAAACAGCAAGTATTTGAACTTATAATGTATGTTACTTTCACTCATCAACCATATCAAGCTGTTATTTTAGCAATTCAAACAATGAAACCAGCAAATTTTCCATAATCTGCTTGCTTTATCTCTGAAACATAGGTATACGGTGGAGAAGCAAGAATTTCTGCAGTGCGTAAACTGTTTCCACTTATGGATGACAAAAAAAGCCTTGCATCTGACAAAGAACTGGCAGAAGTTGAAGGAAAAGCGTCGTTATTAGCGGCTGTTGATTATTATGTCAGTACGCATACCGACGTCTTCATATCAGCTTCACCAGGCAATATGCACAATGCAATGGTATGTATGATTGACCTCATTCATTTCTGTTAAAAACTAAAAGTAATATTCTCCCTAACATGTAAAAAAGAAACCAGCTATGTAAATAGGAATTTTAGATCATATATGAGAAAAAATATAGAGAAAATTAACTAAATGAGCTGTGGAACATATTATAATCTCTACCTATTTAATGGAATATATCCGGAAATGACCCTATAAGTCGCAAGAGTAACTTTTAAGAAACAAAATATCCCAAAAAGGTAAAAAGTGCTGGATATATCATATATGTATAAATTTTAGAAAAAGTATGTTCACCAGTTCACCAAAAAAGTACACATTTTTCCTGAAATAATTGTTTTGTACATTTTTTATTTTATTTTATTTTATTTTTGTGAAAATTTACAGTTTCTTATTAGAAATGTTGAAAATAATCTGAGTTTTTGCCAGATTTTGAGTTATTAAAGAATTTTAGGTGTTTTGCAAAATTTAATTTGCTAGTTATAAGGTCATATTTGGATAGAGATGAATAAAATGCATAATTCATTTATTTGTATCAGGCTTTACACCAAAAAGTCAATTAGGTGTTTTCGAAAAATATGCAAATATGACCGTTGATCTGCATATTTTCATTAAAAATCGCTCATTTTGCAAAATCTTTGTTACATTTTCCAAGAAAAACACGAAAAACCGATGTTTTTCTTTAGAGGCCGCTATTTCAACCCATTTAAATAAACAGATAAATTCCGGTTGACTTTTATTGATGAGGACTCTAACGGGTCAAGTATTTAGGTTAATGATAAAGTGAACGAGTTGAATAACTTGAATGTGGTCTGAAGTGTATTTGAATTCAAAAGACTTGGACAAAACTGTGTGAGTGGGTCCAAACCCAACCCATTCTGTTCCAACCCGTCTAACGGGCCTTTTTGACCCTTTGCTATCCTGACTTCTAAAACAAATAATTGTTCCTTGTTTTTCAGCTAGGGTATCGAGCATACAAAAACTTAAAGACTATCAGACCAAATATGGTGCTCTCGAGCCAGCTCTTTCTTAACAAAACTATGGACTGGCCTGAGTTTCAGTGGGCTATACAAAACGCGCCTAAGAATAGACAAGGTCAAAATAGATTCTTTTTTCTCACAAGTTGTTAACTTGATTGCATGTATTTTTTTGTGATTCTAGAGTGGCACCAAGTGGGTCAAAATGGGTCGGGTTGACCCACCAACACTTTTTTGTCTTTCACATTTCTTTACATGATCAATCCCTAAAAAAGGTTTAAAGGTTTTATAAAAACCATGTTTTCCGATCAAGTTCTTAGGAGGTTATAAACACTTGAATCTGCTTTTGATATTAACTGTTTGATCCGTTATTTGTAGCAATTTAGACACATTTAGTTATGAATGGGTCAATTCATAAGTGGTTCTGGTCAACCTAACTCCATCCCTACCAAAAAGTATGCCATTGTTCACCTGTTACCTATCTTGCCACCTCGATTACTTTTGCATAAGTTACAAATAGGTGGTGGTGGGAAAGCTGAAAAGTTGTCACTTGCAAAGTACTGCCAAGTAATATAGCAGGGAAGAATATGGCTGTAGGTGATGGTGGGATTATGAAGGACATCCTTTTTACAAAATTTTATTGAACAGGATATGGCTGCCCATTCAGCTTGTGATTTTGGTGGTGGAAAAGCTGAAAAGTACTGGCAAGTAATATGGCAGGGAAGAGTGATGAAAACTCAGTTCACTAACGAGGAGTTGAGACACCAGGGATGATGTCCACTCACTCCTGAATAAATTGGACTGCTTTTGAAAGCTTTGTCTTGCATCCCACAAGGTAACATCTAATCCACCCTATGGAAAAAGGCAACTTCCGGATTCATACACAATTTAAAGGAATTATTAGACTATCTGGTTGATTGTGCACACAGTTGGAAGATATTATTTGACTATTTGAAGAAATAGTTTTACTTATTTATCGAATTTCAAAATTAACCTTCTAGAAAGAAAAACATGGAATCTTCTTAGATCCAAATTAATATCAACATCTTTTTGCTATGCTGATAATAGGCAAACTAGTATTTGACTATTTATGAGCTACATCAACCGCACCGAGGCTCAGTTTCTAGCAAATTAAACAGTGAAACCAGCAAATTTTACAAAATCTGCTTGCTTTATCTCTGAAACATAGGTATACGGTGGAGAAGCAAGAATTTCTGCACTGAGTAAACTGTTTCCACTTATGGATGACAAAAAAAGCCTTGCATCTGACAAAGAACGGGCAGAAGTTGAAGGAAAAGCGTCATTATTAGCAGCTGTTGATTATTATGTCAGTATGCATACCGACATCTTCATTTCAGCCTCACCAGGCAATATGCACAATGCAATGGTATGTATGGTTGACCTTACTTATCTTATCTCTGTTAAAAACTAACAGTAGTCCTTTCCTTGACATGTAAAAGAGAAACCATACACTATGTAAAAAGGAAATTTAGATCATTTTTTAGAGAGTTTACAAAAAATTAACTAGATGAGCTGTGGGATATATTATAAACTCTTACCTTTTTATTTGGGTATATCCGGAAATGATCCTATAATTGCAAAATTAACTTTTAGGAAACAGCAAAACAGTAAAAAGTGCATAATATAATGTAAAATTGTAATGAATTAATACAATTTTTTTGTGATAATTTACGATTTCTTTTTATATGTGAAAATTATTGGAAGTTTTTTACTTATTTGAGAATTTTAGGTGTTTGGAAAATTTAATTTTGCTAATTATAAGGTTATTTCTGGATGTGGATGAATCAAATGTAGAATTCATCCATTTAGGTGATTTCGAAAATATGAAAATATGACCGTTGTACATCACATCTTCATAGAAAATTGCTCAGTTTGCATAATCTTTTTTGCATTTTCAAAAAGAATGATGTTTGCTTTAGAGGCAGCTATTTCAACCCATTTAAATAAAAAACGATAAAGTCCGGTTGACTTATATTAATGAGAATCAAACGGGTCAAATATTTGGTTTAATGAAAAAAGTAAACTGGTTGAATGTGGTCCGAAGTGTATTTGAATTCAAAAAGACTTGACATAACTGTGTTGGTGGGTTCAAGCCCAACCCATTTCGTTCCAACCCATCTAACGGACCTTTTCGACCCTTTTGCTTCGCTGACTATAAAAATAAAATATGATGCTTTAACAACTTGGAATTATCCTTGACCCTTACTTATAAAACGAATCATTGTTCCTTGTTGTTCAGCTAGGGTATCGAGCATACAAAAACTTGAAGATTATCAGGCCAAATATGGTGCTCTCAAGCCAGCTCTTTCTTAACGAAACTATGGACCGGCCTGAGTTTCAGTGGGCTATACAAAACGCGCATAAAAATACACAAGGTCAAGTTAGAAAGGAGACACAATCCATATATACTTATCCCGTACCAGATTGTATGTGTCAACAACATTAGTTCTTTTTTCAGTTTTGTAGAGTTAGAGAAACTATAGTGTTCTAAACTGTTATTCACTCAGTCATGCGTGTAAATGAGCACGGATTATAGTAACAGACAAATTCAATATGTATTTGTGCTTCTCTCTGAGGGTGTTATGTGCATGCACAAGCTGTACCAAATAGATGAACCGATATTTTTTATTGTCATATGTCGGTAGGTGAATGATGCAACATCTGGTTTGATTTGCAAGTTTTAATCCAAATGTATGTTTTGCATGTGTTTTTTTATCGTTGTTGATTAGTTATATCTGATTTTGGTATACTAGATTTGTTATTATATAACTATGGGTGGGTGTTTTAGGCGACTTACAGATAGCCAAATAGATTGAAGGATGGATTTCACGTCAACAGTTTTAAGGGATCTGATTCGGATATCACAAGGATTGCTGCATGCCAACCATGGTTCCTACTGATGGTTCCTAGCCATCAGATTTTGAAATATGTCAATGTTTAATTGGGACATGTACTTCATTTTGCTTAATAAACAGGACTTATTTTCGCAAGAATTGTCATGTTATGCAATTTTTACTTTATATACACCACCCTTATGGAAGTTAAAAAATTAGGAGCTAGCATGGTTTGGTTTCGCTAGATTTTTGCGTAAAAGCAAAACCAATCACTGTCTGGTTATTAATTTTTCCTCTCCACCTCCACGGCTGTGGTTTCAACTACTAGTGGAGGAAATGGTATTGATATATTTGACGAGGATTTTCGCTCATTAAATATACTGTTACTAGAGTTTCTGCATAATTCGAAAAAGAAGATGAATTAGAGAGGGTGACAGTGAGACATAAACATAGTAGTAAAGCACATGCAGATCATTTCACATATACATATAAGTTCACACATAATTAATTTACCAATAAACGTTCTACCAGATTATCATAAATTGATTCGACGAAAGTACAAAAAACAAATTAGCTAAATACGTTATAAATAGAAATAGTAAAATGATCAAACAGTACAAGTGAAGATGGGCAGCTTCTATGGAGAGCAACGAGTAAGTTTGAACACACATTGAGACCATTCACCAAGTATACTTAACAAAGAGCTTGTTGGCGTTTCCCATTCTCCTTCAAGACCATTTCTTATTTCACAACATTTGAGGTCAGGCCAATTTCCAGATTTGTTTTCCATCACCCCCATATCAAGAAGTAACATTACTTCTTCAAATAGAAAACAATGCATCAAAGAGGAGTAAAGGGGTTGGAAAATAGAAAACAATGCATCAAAGAGGAGTACCAGAGTAGTTAATAAACGAGCCTAGCTCGTTTAGGCCTATACTCGACTTCTTTCGAATCGTTAACACCCTGTCTAGATCCGCCACTGCTTGATCCGCCGTTTATGCCAGAGTGCCACCTTAAAGACCAGGAAACTACTTTAGCTTATATGGAATTGCGCCATTAGTATGAAATTAAAATGCAATCGACAATAGAGAATCTTTGAAAAGAGGTACAATAGTTGCATTTTATCCATGGACCGTCTACCATCTTTTTGAAACTGTAACATCTTTAACACAAAAGGGACCAAAAGTGTAAAACGTTTTATAATGGATACCGTTTATGTAAATTTTGGTATTTAGAGACCAAAAATGTAATTTGGTATAAAGTATAAGGACCATCATGTAATTTACTTTCTACAAAGCTACTCGTATTATTTTGTTCCAATAATTTTTGTTGGCCAATATCAAATTCTATATTAAAATAAGAGAAAAAGGAATTTAGAAAACAAGGAAAGTGTGTAATTTACTTTCTTTCTTTTTTCTTCTCCAAAGAAGAAGCCGTGGAGGAGATACAGTGATATCTTCAGGTAGCTTCTCAAGAAGAGCACAACCACGAAGGTTGAGATACTTCAGATGTTTTAACTTACAAATGCTATCAGGAAGATGTTTAATCTTTGTAGCCCGCAAATTTAGAATCTCCAGAGATTCTATCTGACCAATGTCCTCAGGCAACTTCCCAAGACAAGAACAGCCTCCAACAATGAGCAACTTCAGACGTTTTAGCATGCAGATGCTATCTGGAAGATATTCAATCTTCTTGCTCCTCACATATAGCTCTTCTAAACATTCTAATTGGCCAAGATTATCTGGTAGCTTCTCAAGAAGATCCTTTGATATCTCCAGAAAAAAATGATCATCATAATTGACTTTGAGAGATTTGAGACATTTCAACATACAAATGCTATCCGGAAGATGTTTTATCTTTGTAGATGACAAACAGAGCTCCTCTAGACATTCTAACTTGCCAAGATCTTTGGGAAACTCTGGAATATCACCTTTGAGTTCAAGCTTTCTTAAGCATCGTAAACTACAAATCATGTCTGAAACTTTCTTAAAGTCTGTGCAAGCACATAGACCAAAAGAAATAAGCTTCTCAATATTTCCAACTGATGACGGTAGATTTTCTTTATATTTACAATCAAACTGAAACTTTGGGAGATTACTGTTGGGGTGCAATGGGCATAAATCTAGGGACTCGCCAACCAGACGTAAACTGGCTGAAGAACGACTAACCTTTGGTTCCAATCCACCAACGGAAACCACAAAATAGAAAAACCTCAAACAACCTTCTAAGTTTAAGTAGCCAACTTTTTTCAGACATCCAACGGGAGCGTTAATTTCTACCAACTTATCACAACCTTTAAGATCTAACCTCTCAAGATTTGGAAACAGCTCAAGGTCAAGGCTCCTCAACCTTGATTTAACAAGTTCAAGGAATTTAAGATTTGGACATGCACTAGACCCCTGAAGTTCTTCAAAATCAGCACAACCATCAAGATCTAACCTCTCAAGATTTGGAAACAGCTCAAGGTCAAGGCTCCTCAGCCTTGATTTACAAAGTTCAAGGAATTTGAGATTTGGACATGCACTAGACACATGAAGTTCTTCAAATTCAGCACAATCATTAAGATCTAACCTCTCAAGATTTGGTAACAGCTCAAGGTCAAGGCTCCTCAACCTTGATTTGCAAAGTTCAAGGAATTTGAGATTTGGACATGCACGAGACACGTGAAGTTCTTCAAAATCAGCACACTTTTTAAGAGATAATTTCTCGAGATTCGGAGTTAACCCAAGGTCAAACGTTCTTAACTTTGAGTAACTGATACGGAGGTAGTTGAGCTTTTGACAGCTAACAGGCATGAAAAGTTCTACTAAATTAGGAGAATCTTCAAGAGATAACGTCTCGAGATTCGGAGTAATCCTAAAGTCAAAGGTCGTCAAGTTTGACTTTTCTAGACAAAGGAATTTGAGTTTTGGAAGAACCTGCCAGCAAAAATAAGACAAAAATATTAATATTACTGTATTAACAAGACCAATAGATTAATAGCATTATCATAGGAACTATGCAAAACAACCAATCAACAATTATTCTACCTTTTTTTCCCCCTCTTCCCAAAGTTGTTCCATTCTTCTGCACCGCTTAATCTCAAGTCCAACAAGATTGTTTGCTTGAAATGTTTTGGGTAAATACAAGAAAGGGTAATTCCTACATCTTAGATATTTTAAAGAGTTTGAAAAGTATTGGGTGGTATTATCAAGATCTTCGGCATCTCTTTCATAATAATCTTGATCTGGAAAAAACAGCTGAAGATATCTAAGTTGCTTCATTTTTCGAAGACCTTTCATAACAGTTCCCGCATTTGTGTCCGGCAGACGAAGTTGTAAACATATTGTTTTTTTAGTACCCTGCAATACAAAAACAATGTCGAGAAACCTCGGGAAGTCAGAACAGATGCAAAAGTTTTAGTTTTCTCTACATTACAAGTAAACTGATCTTTACCTTGTCATTAGCCAATATATCTTCAATTTCCTCTTTAATCCACAGTCGGCTATGTTTGTTAGGTTCATTCGGGTGCCCACGACGAACAATGTTCTTTCCCATTTCTTCTAAATGGTCATGCATCCTCAAGAATTCATATTCAGAATAAAAAGTTATGAGAGATCTCTGCTCAAGAACTTTTAAACCATTTATAGCATGAAATCCACAGCATTCAAGAACTCTGATTGCATCTTTTCTTCTCCAGCCTTTCATCATGCATGCAATGTCTAGAAATATTTCCTTACAATCATTCTCCAGACTTGTATAGCTTAATTCTAGCTTTTCCTGAATCTCCTCCGGTAAGGGAAATTCTTTTAATCTTTCTATGGCATCTTCCCATTCATGCTCAGCTTTACCACAAAGAGATGAACCCAAGACTTTGAGTGTTAAGGGAAGACCAGCAGCATAATGTACAACTTTTCCTGACAGCTTTTCGAATTCTTGAAGTGGATTCTCTCTTCCAAATGCATGCCTACTAAAGAGGGAAATTGCTTCCTTATCTGATAAGAGATCGATATCTCGAATCTTCACTCTGTGAGCGACCTTATCTGATAAGAGATCGATATCTCGAAAGAACACTCTGTGTGCTTCCAATACTTGCTCATCTCTTGTTGTAACGATAATTCTACTTCCCGGCTTAAACCACTTAGGCTCACCGGCTAACGCCTGAAGTTGGTCTATGCGATTCACATCATCTAGAACAAGAAGAACCTTTATACCGCGCATCCTCTCTTGCATCATGATTTTCCCATCATTAACACCAGTCACAGTGACGTCTTCTTTCAGCACATCTGAAATGACCTGTTTTTGTAACTTCTTCAAGCCAAACATAGAGGGTTTTGAAGCTTCCCTCACATTCTCAACAAAGCTTTTTGCTTCAAACTCAGCAGATATATGATCAAAAACAGCTCGAGCTGTAGTTGTCTTCCCAGCCCCTCCCATGCCCTTAATCCCTATCATGCGAACATCATCAATTCCCATTTCTAAAGATTCAACAACATCCCTAACTCGAGTCTCCATGCCTACGTACTAACATTTTATCAAAGCCGGAATTGATGGGGCGTAGCTCTAGTAAAATCTCTCCAACAATTGTTTTGATGAATTCAGCTTCGTGCCTGTATGCATGATAAAAGAAGGTTCTGTTTAGCATACCCTATATCCCACATGAACCGTGTTTTAGATCTATAACATACAATCATAGATCAAGCAAAAACATAGTAATCCTTTTTAAACACATATTAGCAACAAACAAAAGTAACGAAGGAATTACCCATCTTTCAGCGCCCAACCAGCCAGATCGGCTGCTTCTTTCAGAGCGTCTCTCCATTTATGAGCAGCCTCTTTCTTTTTATTCTTGGAAAAGGCATTTTTTACCGCCCCACATTGGTTTCGGACTTCGGTGGGTTCCACATCATAGAAAACAGGGTAAGCAGTGTGCTCATCCATCTTCTGGCACTCCATAATCTTGACAAGCTCATCCAAACACCATGACGAAGAAGCATAGTTTTGGGAAAAAACAATGATGTAAAATTTGGAGTCTTCAATGGCTTTGATTAGCTCATCGCTGATAGTTTTCCCTTTATGGATTCTTACATCATCCTTGTAAGTGTAAATGCCTTTTGCTTTAAGAGCTTCATAAAGATGGCCAAGAAAGTTCTTGCGAGTGTCTTCACCCCTGAAACTCAGAAAAACATCATACTTGAAGCTAGTTTGAATGGATAGGCTTGAAGTGGACGCCCCTGGAGTTATGGATGAAGGATCGGATAAACGTAATCTCTTGTTGCAGGACATTTCTACAAACTGATTGCAAAGAAAAGTTAATGAAATGGATCGATAACCCTGATCAAAGATAGGCGTTTACTAAAAAAACTTGATAATGTGAAGGTGATTGTGAAAGAGTATATGTGAAAAAGTGTTTGCGAAACAAAAGCCACTCATATGGATAAATGATCGGAGAAGAAACGTAATAATCTGCTGAAGGACATTTCTACAAACTGATTGCAAAGAAAAGTGAATAAAATGGGAAAAACAAACACCTTGAAAATGTGAAGGTGATCGGTTAGGTGTAAATTATGATGAAACTGAAGCTGTTAAAAGAGTTTATGTGAAGAAACAAACTAGTTCCAGCTGCGGTGATACACCCTCTAGGAAAATGCTTATTCAAGTTAACATAAAACTACAAATTATTCACAGAAATCAAGCAGGCTCAGTAGAATGAGTTACTGACTTGCATTGACTACTGTGTGAATCTCATCAATGAAGAGAACAATTTTTCCATTCGAAGCAGTAACCTCTTTAAGATCACCTTTAAGTCGCGCCTCAAAGTCTCCTAAGTATTTAGCACCAGCACGAACCCATATCGAGTGGTGCAAAAGGATCGAAATTTATCAACACAAACTTGTGATTTTGAGAATGAATGCACAAACAGCATATCAGCACGAAACGTATTAAAACCAGTGGTAATGATGGTGACAGCTAAGAAAAAACTAATTTTCCAATCTACCTATTTTCCAAGCAGTCTCTTTTATTAGTTAACCACCTGTTGCAACCTATATAATAAAAAAGTACAACAGATAATTACAACAAATGCCTACTGTCGAAACTGATCATCTCGGGTAGGTGTTCTTTGAAGAATTTGGACCGGAGCTGCTTGAATTCTAACCCTACTGCTTCATTTGGTTGTTGAATTTATGTATGGTCAAGATATGCTTTTTATCAGCACATTATAAGCTAGTAAGCTACTCAAGATAGTAACTTGGTTTTACGGATCAAATTTTTACAAACTGTGTCACAGCTAAACTACTACTAATGAGCCCATTGAGCAGTCATATATTCAATTATGGTTTACTAAGGATAAGATAGTTTGTTTTTCTGTTATTTAGATAATATCCGTTGAAAATAATCATGAAGCAGTGTATGTACATATATAACTGGCGAATCATAAGCAACATTAAATCAATATGTCATAGCAAACAATCACGTACGTAGGGGTAAGCAAAACCGACTGAATCCCGAAAACCGACACAAACCGACCAATACTCGGCCCGATACGATCTTATAATATGATAAAAGCAATTATTACATCTGTTCCAAACTACATCCTATGACATTATCAAAACTTATATTCATATCAATCAAAAATCAAATAAACATGATAAAACTATAATTAGCTAGATATTGAAAATCATACCTTTTAATAAGAAGCCGATGATGATTTGGAGTGACCGGAAATAATGATTATTTGGAAGATCTGTTGAAGTGTGATTGACTCATATGTTTAATAAATAATTTGGATGTGTTTAATATTTTAATCATTTTTTGGATCTGTTTAATAAATTAATCATTGTTTGGATCTGTTTAATAAATTATTTGGATATGTTTAACATTTTAATCATTGTTTGGATCTGTTTAATAAATCATTTGGATCTATTTAATAAATTAATCATTATTTGGATCTGTTTAATAAATTATTTGGATCTGATGTTTATGAGCTTATGATGTTCTGTATGTATTAAGCTCTATTAACTTTATGACTATAATGATTATTATCATGTATTTGTAGCTTTTGTTCCTTATTTTTTGGTTATGCTGCAATTGTTATTGTTAATGGTTAAATAAATTGATTTAATACATGAATGGTTATGTATTGTGATTATAATATAAGTGTAGAAATTATAGGTTAGTTGTATTGTAAAAACCACAAGCAAAGACCTGTACAAAACACTGATAAAAAGGTTACACATTTGTGATAGATGTACATGGTACAAAATATTTGATTATAAGAATACTGTTGTAAAATAAAAATAAAACCCAAAAAGTAATATATTTGTTTGGTAAAGAGTAAATTACAAAGATGGTCCATGTGGTTTGCATTGACTTTCCTTTTGGTCATTTGACTTTTTTTTTTGTACGTACAATCACCAACTCTAAAACTCTTAACACTCACAGTCATTTGATCAAACGACGTCAGCTTTGACCGTTAAACACCTCTCATGTGACTTTGAGGGTAAATTTATCATTTCATCATCTCTTTCATTATACTCTTTTAATATCACATACCCATCTCTCCTCCATCATTTTTCTAATATTAAACAACTACAACAAGTAGAACCAGTATCTACAGATCCTTAAAGATCTAAAGAAAACCCATTATCTACACCTTTCACAATAAACAAGATCTCATGTCGATGAAAAAAAAAATACCAAATACCCTTAATTTGATGTTTAAACCTTAACCCATAATTTGAAATTTTAGATCAACAATTCCAAATAAAATCTTAAGGAGGGGAAATAAACTTCTTTATGATGTTTCCCATAACCTGGAAAATATGAGTTTACAAATCCCTTATGCTAGAATAAAACAAAACCGAACACCTCACGAAAGGGGAACAAACACTCAAATCTCTCAACTATTCTAAGTGTCAATTTCGGGGTGATCACTCAATCTCACAGTCATAGCATGTATTCTATCATAAGTTTGGCGGTTACACAAATCTCCACCACTAGAGTTAAGGGCTAAACAATTCTCGAAGGCAATATGGGTAGACACGACAAAGGTTAAGGGTCAAAGCAAGATCTCATGTCGATGAAAAAAAATACCAAATACCCTTAATTTGATGTTTAAACCTAACCCATAATTTAAAATTTTAGATCAACAATTCCAAATAAAATCTTAAGGAGGGGAAATAAACTTCTTTATGATGTTTCTATACTTGGGGAGCTAAAAGACCTTGAAATTCTAATTCTAAGTGAAACTCGAATTACAGAAATTCCTCAAGAGATCAGAAAATTAGTCAATTTAAGGTTGTTTTATGCTGCACGTTGTTGGGGTTTATCTCGTTGTACTATCAAAGCTTCGTTGGTTGGAAGAGTTGATTATCAGATACTATTAGTGATTTTTTTTATGTGTTTTGATCACATTGGTGATTATCTGAATGTGATTATCTAAAGAGATTGAAAAAAAATTGAATCTTTATAGTGAATTAGTGATTATTTATATGTTTTGATCACATTGGTGTTTATAATAAATGATTATAACAAAAGGGTTATTGTCAATTTTTTTTAAAGGTTAGAGATAATGCATAAACAAAATCAACCCATTCATAAAAATGAGTCAAAATTGGCAAATCTAATAGAAAGTTATCATTGATGCTAAATCATTCATCTGCATAATTAAGAGAGAACTCATGTATTTATTACTCCCTCCAATATTTTCATCATTTGACTTTGGAGGTCAAAGGTGTATTTGCCAAATTTATTGTTACTATATGTTATTTAGGAGGCGTTTGGTAGAGAGGGTCCACCCCGTTTGGCTTTATTTTACACGTTTGGTTGGAGGGATGGATTACGTTGGGCCCACATAAATCCAAATATACGGGCTTCTATAAAAGTTGGCTAGGAGGTTGGGATTATAGAAAAAGCATATGTATTTCTCTGACATTCAAACGTGGAGCAAGTTACCACCTTATGTTTTTTTTACTTTTACATGCATACTACTTTTTTATTTTTTATTATATTTTATTTGTATGGGTCACTTCATTATTTCTAACCTGAATATTTATGCTACATCCTAAAGTAAATCCTAAAGTTAATCACTTAAGATAAACAAACGGCTCCTTAGAGTTTAAAGAATGATTCCCATATGACTGAAAGCTTGACCATAACATGGATGCACATGACAAAGCTTGTAATGGTACAAATGGTTTTACAAACAAATTTTCACTTAATTAGTTAGTTGAACAATAAGAGAATCCCTCCCTAAAACAATATTCTCTCTGGCGATTTAGGGAATCATGGCAGCCCCTCGATCTATCCCTTCCTAGATCGTTAATTCCAAGCCTAAACATCTGATCTATATTCCTCTTTGATCATTCCTTGCTTCTGCAAAAGCGATCTTGAGGTACGATTTTTTGTTTTTGGGTTGCGATCAAACATAGGGGCTGCCATGATCGGTTTTGTTATCTTCTATCCTTTATCCCGAATTGCCATTATTATTGCTGCACATTTTTTTCACCTTGTAATTAAGCTGAATTTTTCAGTTTAGGGTTTAACGTTCCTATCAAACCCTTTTAGGGTTTATTATTCTTGTGTGTATGATGGTCATGATCCTTATTGCTATATCTGGTTCAACTATGGTGTCTGATTCTTGAATGCCAATAAAATCCTTTTCTAGGGTTTTGATCTAATGACTTGCAGGTAACCCTTTTTGGGTTTGTTTTCGCATGCATGTTCTATTCTCAGATGCTTGTTCTTGTACGTGGGTTTTATGAGAGAATTGGTAAGTCAAGTTTGTAGGGTATTCTTGTTCAAAAACCCTATATCGTGTTTCTCAGACCTGTTCTAATGGCTGTTATATTATTGGTATTGAGTTGATTCGAATTGGAAGTTATCTGTTAGGGTTTCTAAAACACTAGATTTTGTCTATGGCTGGTCGTGACTGCATTGGGTTACCTTTGGTGCAAGTGCCGGCATGGATCGAGCCATGGTTGGGGTGTTCTGCTCTTGACACATGCGGATGTTGGTAAGCGCTGTTTGGTAATGATTGACTGCACAAGGCTTTTCTCTTGTGTTTTGTCGCATGTTCATTACTATGCATGTCGCATTTGGATGTATTGTTGCTACAATGGGTGGTTACTGAAGGTACAGGTCTTGTGGATGCTCGAATTTGGCTATTGGTCTCCTTCTTGATGATGGATAGTGCCGGTTTGTGCTTGATATTTGGACTTGTGGTTTGTTGGTGATGTGTTTGATTTGCTGCTGGAAACGGCACATTTTCTGAGCATATTGCTAATGATTTCCCCATGTAAGTTTGTCTTCTTGTCAATTCTACTTGGCGAAGCAGATAATTTGCTCAACGATGATGACTACGAGGCTTAAGTAGTGCTACGTTTGTAGTGCTAGCTTTATGATTGTTTATTTCAGCTTTAGTAGTTATTGTATGTATATGTGTTAGTGTTACTTATAAGAATGACATGTCATTCTTATATAGTGGTTATGGTTTGCATTACGATGCATGTAAGTGTCCTTTGTTTGGACTGAGATGTGGGAGTCACCCTCATCCATTCGTACTTCATTGTTTTTTGGTGTAATAATATTTACCGGGGAAACCTTTTACCCAAAAAAAATAGTTAGTTGAACAAAGGCTATGTGTGTTTATCTTAAAACTTAGACTAAAATACACGGTTGGTCCATAAACTTGTCACTGCGCTTCTCGTTGGGATAAACCTGGGCCTTTTCATCGTCGGGGGTCCCTATTTCAAGTTTCTTACTCGTTACAGGTCCTTTGACTAAGTCAATATCTGATTTTTGTTTTGTAGTCGAGGTTATTTTAGTCCATACACATTTATACTTTGATAACTCATTTATATTTTATCCCTTCATCTTTCATCATCCTCATCATCTCCCCAAATCATTCATCTCCCCAAATTATCATCTCCTCAAATCATCACCACCCATCTTAAAAACATGTGAATTATTCCTTTTAAAAAACAACCCACCAATGCATGAAAATTGCATTTTTTTTCACAAAAAAGATTTAAGTTATAGAAAGTCAATACGTACCCCATTATCAGCAAACCAAAAAATTTGATGATATTGATTTGGATCTAAAAAAATTTTGTGTGTTGTCTTTTTAAAGGGTGATTTGACATTTGATGGATAAGTTATCACTATTTCTTCAAATTGTGCAGATTTTATCAGACAGTTAAAAAAAATCTTCAAATTAGTGCAAATTAAAAAATAGTCAAATAAATCCTTCAAATCGTGTATGGATTTAAAATTGAAATTTTCCATAAGGCGGATTAGATGTTACCTAGTGGGATGCAAGGCTTTTTTTGTCACCCATAAGTGGAAACAATTTACGCAGTGCAGATATTCTTGCTTCTCCACCGTATACCTATGTAAACAAATAGTCTAATAATTCCTTTAAATCGTGTATGAATCCAAAAGTTGACTTTTTCATAGGGTGGATTAGATGTTACCTTGTGGGATGCAAGATAGAGACGTGTATCATTGTTGAAGCCCAAAGCTTTCAAAAGCAGTCCAATTTCTTCAGGAGTGAGTTAACATCGTCCCTGATGTCTCAACTCTTCATTAGTGAACTGAGTTTTCATCACTCTTCCCTGCCAAATTACTTGGCGGTACTTTGCAAGTGTCAACTTTTTAGCTATTCCACTACCAAAATCACAAGCTGAATAGGCAGCCATATCCTGTTCAATAAAATTTTGTAAAAAAGATGTCCTTCATAATCCCACCATCACCTATAGGTAACGGGTCAACAATGGTGTACTATTTGGTAGGGATGGAGTTAGGTTGACCAGAACCACTTTTCGTCCACTTAGAGATAAAACATAATATGAATTGACCCATTTATAACTAAATGTGTCTAAATTGCTACCACTAACGGATCAAACAGTTAATATCAAGAGCAGTTTCAAGTGTTTATAACCTCCTAATAACTTGATCGGGAAAAACTGGATCAATATTTCAGTGATGGTTTTTGTAAAACCTTTTTTATGGATTGATCATGTATAGAACTGTGAAAGACAAAAAAGTGTTGGTGGGTCAACCAGACCCATTTTGACCCACTTGGTGCCACTGTAACACACTTCCCCTTTCTCTCAATAATATAAACAACACTGTAACATAATGCGTCAAATTGATTAGTTATACATAATGCAATGACCTCTGTTACTATTTTATACAGTCAATATATCAACAAGAAGCACTGTACCATAATGCGTATTTGTGATGGATATCAAACACATATGGCTACTACTTAGAAGGTGTCATGAAAGGTAGCGGTGACCATTTGTGGGTGAAATGTGAGAAAGTTGGGGTGGCGCTAAGGTGGAAGGTGATGGGGTGTGACCAAGTCTTAAGTCCACATTTATTAATTCAACGACTAAAGTTTTATTGATGTAAGTTTGATAACCTTTTTCTTCTTCGAGTAGGCAAGGCATACATTGTAGTTTACAATAGTGCAAACCCGCAATAAATAACAGCTACTAGTACTAGGAACACACACAACCTCTTGGTTGATTAAAAAAAAAAAAAAAAAAAAAAAAAAAAAAAAAAAAAAAAAAAAAAAAACCTCACATTAATATCATGAAAACACATTTACTATACTAGGAAATATTGAGATGAAGCTGCTATAAATGTCAATGATCTGCTACCCAGGGGAAGTCAAACCTTATTGGCTATGATGTATGCGGCCTAACCGGTCCATCCCAAGATGTTCAACCTTTGAACCCTGGTCTCTTAAAACGTGATAATACTAATATAACGGAACTCTTTGACTTAGTAATTTTTAAGTCAATTATTGAAACCGGTTATTACAAAAACACTAAACTTTCGGACAATAAAAGTAACATATTTAATTGCAAACTTATAAACAAAGCGGTAAGTAACTGAAATGTATGAAGTATTTATTTATAACAACGTACTTCAATTAAAAAAAATAAGAAACTAAATTGAATTGACCTAATAAAATGAAAGAAGGTGCTTGCTTACGGAGAATAAATAGGGATAAGATCGTTTTGGAGGAAGAAGAAGAAATTGGGTTTAATTATTATTATCAATTAACTCTCATTAAGAAGTTACTACTCTCCCTCCTTTCCCTTCAGACTTTCAGGCCAAGGGGGTGATCCGTGATGTTTCTTTTTAAACCGCGTTGACCCGGGTAATACCAATTTTGAAAACAAACATAAGCTCAAAAATTTTACCAAAAAGTAAATTACAAAGATGGTCTATGTTGTTTGCATTGACTCTCACTCTTGGTCCTTTGACTTTTTTTTTAATTGATAATCCCTAACTCAAAAACCCTTAACACTGAGAGTCCCTTGACCAAACGGCGTCAACTTTGACTGTTAAATGTTCCTCATGTGCAAGGCACATGAGGGTAAATTTGTCTTTTCAAATTAAACCACGGGGACCATCTTTGTAATTTACTCTAAATAAAAACCCATGAACAAAAACCAAAACTTTAATAAAAAAATCAAAAAAAAATCAAAAAAAGTTATAAGAATTAACCTATTTTTGCTAATCAAAATTACTTTTTTCAAAAAAACCCATTTCACCAAATCACTCACATAACAAAACCCAAGTTTCTTAGCAAAATTTAATTTAATTTGATTTCAAGAAATTGTCTTCATGAGTGAAGCACCTGTTAAATTTGGTGATTAGTGAAGTTGTGAAAGAAATACATACAACTCGCTAACTTCGACGCATCTGCTCTGTTCTTTTACTCCATCTTGAAAGAAATCCCCTTTCATTCATTTGTGATATATGGTATACTTTTGAAATGTTTATTTCTGCAATAATTCCTTATAATTTACTACAACATTCATTTTATAACCTACTAGAAAACGGTTTATAAAATTTCTAAATTTGATGACTTTATGTGCCTCAAGTAATTCCAAACTTGCAAATCTTTGTTTTATAACATTGTTTATTGGCAGCGTTTGTTAACAAATGTATCGGTCAGATATAAAATAGACAAATTATGCTACCAAAACCAATGTTCTTAGCATTGTTTACTGATTGTTACCTGCATTTTGCTAAAAGAACTAAATTATTGTATACGAACAACTTTTGGCAAGAAATAGATTTTGCATTAGAAAGGAAAAGCGAGGCATTAATTTTGGGACTGAGGAAGTAACTCATTTGGCTCATTTGTATAAGCTTTTAATTCCACTAAAGAGAGAACCATGACAAAGGTAGTGGTGAAACCAATAGGTGTCTTTATAAGTTTTAGACTAAAATACACGGTTGGTCCCTAAACTTGTCACTGCGCTTCTCGTTGGGACAAACCTGGGCCTTTTCATCGTCGGGGGTCCCTATTTCAAGTTTCTTACTCGTTACAGGTCCTTTGACTAAGTCAATGTCTGATTTTTGTTTTGTAGTCGAGGGTATTTTAGTCCATACACATTTATACTTTGATAACACATTTATATTTTAGCCCTTCATCTTTCATCATCGTCATCATCTCCCAAAATCATTCATCTCCCCAAATCATCATCTCCTCAAATCATCAACACCCATCTTAAAAACATGTGAATTATTCCTTTTAAAAAACAACCCACAGTCAACACAAAATTTAACAGTCATTTGCCTGAATTGGTCTTTTCTTCAAAAAACAAAGATAGTTCTAAACCTACAATATCATCTACGGTATCAGTAGATAATATCTTGGAAGAAATGGTGCAGCATGACAGGCTTCAAGATATGTTTGAGAAGGTGATCTACCAACCAAAAGAAGCAGACTTAATCGAAACTTTTGGTTGACAGTGTAGATTTCTGGGACAGGTACGTCATTATTTTCTCTCTTTTAGTTTGTTGCTATGTCTTAAAAAACAAGTATGCTGAACTATCAACATAATGTTATGGTGAATCTAATTTTCTAGCCATGATCGTTTTTGTCGAGTGTCTCATAAACATTCGCAATATTGACGACTGTATAAAAGTATGATATCTGATTTTGTAGACTTTGATTATCTGTTATACCTACATGTTAAATGGACAAGGGTTGGTGGGGTTAAATAAGGATTAATGTCACATAGCGTTTTTTTTTTTTTGTCATTTATAATTCTACAAGCTCTTTACTTATTTTTCTATAGAAATGATCCTTTTTGCACATATATTCTTAGCTTTCTTTAATAAACCCCTTGTCGAATGAACTCTAATCTTTTATATTTATATCTGTGTCTACAGGTTGCTGAAGGAGACATGATGTTAGGATAATTGTTATCCAGAACCGTAAAGAACTCTCGTAGTTAATTGGTACATGGCCCTCTGTTTGGCCTTTTGAACTTGTTAAACTGGTAGTTTTTAAGGTCAAATATTTTTGTACATTTTTCACTCATCAACCAAGTATTTGAACTTATAATGTTTGTTACTTTCACTCATCAACCATACCGAGGCTGTTATTTAGCAATTCAAACAGTGAAACCAGCAAATTTTACCTAATCTGCTTGCTTTATCTCTGAAACATAGGTATATGGTGGAGAGGCAAGAATTTCTGCACTGCGTAAACTGTTTCCACTTATGGATGACAAAAAAAGCCTTGCATCTGACAAAGAACGGGCAGAAGTTGAAGGAAAAGCGTCGTTCTTAGCAGCTGTTGATTATTATGTCAGTATGCATACCGACATCTTCATTTCAGCTTCACCAGGCGATATGCACAATGCAATGGTATGTTTGATTGACCTCATTCGTTTCTGTTAAAAACTAAAAGTAATATTTTCCTCAACATGTAAAAAAGAAACCATATCATATGCTATGTAAATAGGAATTTTAGATCATATATGAGAAAAAGTATAGAGAAAATTAACTAAATGAGCTGTGGAACATATTATGATCTCTACCTATTTAATGGAATATATCCGGAAATGACCCTATAACGCAAAAATAACTTTTAAGAAACAAACTATCCCAAAAAGGTAAAAAGTGCTGGATATATGTATAAATTTTAGAAAAAGTATGTTCACCGGTTCACCAAAAAAGTACACATTTTGCCTGAAATAATTGTTTTGTACATTTTTCATTTCATTTTATTTTTGTGAAAATTTATAGTTTCTTATTAGAAATGTTGAAAATAATCTGAGTTTTTGCCAAAGTTTGACTTATTAAAGAATTTTAGGTGTTTTGCAAAATTTAATTTGCTAGTTATAAGGTCATATTTGGATAGAGATGAATAAAATGTATAATTCATTTATTTGTATCAGGCTTTACACCAAAAAGTCAATTAGGTGTTTTCGAAAAATATGCAATTATGACCCCGTTGATCTGCATATTTTCATTAAAAATCGCTCATTTTGCAAAATCTTTGTTGCATTTTCCAAAAAAAAAAAATTGATGTTTTTCTTTAGAGGCCGCTATTTCAACCCATTTAAATAAACAGATAAATTCCGGTTGACTTTTATTGATGACGACTCTAACGGGTCAAGTATTTAGGTTAATGATAAAGTGAACGTGTTGAATACTTGAATGCAGTCTGAAGTGTATTTGAGTTCAAAAAGACTTAGAAAAAACTGTGTCCAAACCCAACCCATTCTGCTCCAACCCGTCTAACGTCCCTTCTTGACCCTTTTTGACCCTTCGCTTCCCTGACTTTTAAAATGAATCGTTGTTGCTTGTTTTTCAGCTAGGGTATCGGGCATACAAAAACTTGAAGACTATCAGACCCAGTATGGTGCTCGCAAGCCAGCTCTTTCTAAACGAAACTATGGAATGGCCTGAGTTTCAGTGGGCTATACAAAACGCGCATAAGAATAGACAAGGTCAAGTTAGGTTAAGAAAGGAGACACAATCCATATATACTTACCCCGTACCAGATTGTATGTGTCAACAACATTAGTTCTTTTTTCAGTTTTGTAGAGTTAGAGAAATGTGTGGAAACGACCACGGATAACAGTAAAACACAAATTCAATATATATTTTTGCTTCTCTCCGAGGGCGTTACATGCATGCACAAGTTGTACCAAATAGATGAACCGATATTTCAGTTTAGTTGGTTCTTTTTTCAGTTTTGTAGAGTTAGAGAAACTATAGTGTTCGAAACTGTTATTCACCCAGTCATGCGTGTAAATGAGCACGGATTACAGTAAAAGACAAATTCAATATATATGTGTGCTTCTCTCTGAGGGTTTTATGTGCATGCACAAGTTGTACCAAATAGATGAACCGATATTTTTTATAGTCATATGTCGGTAGGTGAATGATGCAACATATGGTTTGGTTTGTTATTATATATCTATGGGAGGGTGTTTTAGGCGACATACACATAGTCAAATAGATTGAACTATATATGGACGTCACGTTATCAAGGAGTGAAATTATACGACACACCCATTACCGAGAACAAGTATATGGGATCTACTACCGATATCACACGGATTGCCGCACGTCAACCATGGTTCCTAGTCATCAGATATTGCAATATGTCAATGTTTATTTTGAGGACATGTATTTCATTTTGCTCAATAAAGGTTTTAATATCACAGTATGGTAATCGTTTTTTCCTCTCCTCCACCTTCATGGCCCAGGAGAGTGTCCACAGCCATGGTTTCAACTACTAGTGTAGGAAAGGGTATTGATATATTTGACAAGGGTTTTCGCTCATTAAATATAATGCCACCAGAGTTTCTGCATGATTTCAAAGAAGAAGATGAATAAGAAGGTGAGAGTGGTGAGATAAAAGATTAAAAACTCAGTAGTAAAGCACATGCGGATCATTTCACAGTACATATAAGTTCACACATAATTAGTTTACGTTACAATAAACATTCTACAATATTATCATAAGTTGGTTCGACGGAAGTACAAAAAACAAATTAGCTAAATACGTTGTGAATAGAAATAGTAAAATGATCAAACAATGCCAGTGAAGATAAGCAGCTTCTACGGAGATCAATAAGCAAGTTTGAACACACATTGAGACCATTCACCATGTAAACTTAACGAAGAGCTTGTTAGCGTTTCTCATTCTCCTTCAAGACCATTTCTTATTTCACAACATTTGAGGTCCTGCAATTTTCAAGATTTGTTTTCCAACGCTCCCATATCAAAATAGCTTCAAGAAGTAATCAACGACCTTGAGCCTCATCTGAAGATGTGCCTCTACGTACAGCGGTACAGGGGCAAATAGAGAACAATGCATCAAAGAGGAGTACCACCTTAAGAACCAAGAATAAACTTTAGCTTATATGGAATTGCGCCATTTGTATGAAATTAAAATGCAATCGACAATAGAGAATTTTTGAAAACAGGTACAATAGTTGCATTTATCCATGGACGGTCTGTCGGTCTACCATATATTTGAAACCTTAACACCTTTAACACAATAAGGGACCAAAACTGTAACAAGTTTTATAATGGATACCATTTATGTAAATTTTGGTATTTAGGGACCAAATTTTGTAATTTGGTATAAACTATAAGGACCATTATGTAATTCAATATTAAAATAAGAGAAAAATGATTTTAGAAAACAAGGAAAGTGTGTTATTTACTCACCGACGGTTACAGGTTGTATTCTTTATCTCCAAATATTAAGCTTGGGACATGCAGCGATATCTTTAGGTAGCTTCTCAAGAAGAGCACAACGAAAAAGAAAGAGATACTCAAGATGTTTTAACTTACAAATGCTATCAGGAAGATGTTTAATCTTTGTAGCTGACAAACTTAGAATCTCCAGAGATTCTAACTGGCCAATGTCCTCAGGCAACTTCCCAAGACAAGAACAGCCTTCAACATTGAGCAACTTCAGACGTTTTAGCATGCAGATGCTATCTGGAAGATATTCAATCTTCTTACTCCTCCTCACATATAGCTCTTCTAAACATTCTAACTTTCCAAGATCCTCTGGTAGCTTCTCAAGAAGAGCACCATTATCGACTTTGAGAGATTTGAGACATTTCAACATACAAATGCTATCCGGAAGATGTTTTATCTTTGTAGATGACAAATAGAGCTCCTCTATACATTCTAACTTGCCAAGATCTATGGGAAACTCTGGAATATCGCATTTGAGTTCAAGCTTTCTTAGGCATCGTAAACTACAAATCATGTCTGAAAATTTCTTAAAGTCTGTGCAAGTACATAGACCAAAAGAAATAAGCTTCTCAATATTTCCAACTGACGATGGTAGATTTTCTTTATAATTACAACGAAACAGAAACTTTGGGAGATTACTGTTGGGGTGCAATGGGCATAAATCCATGAACTCACCAACAAGATTTAAACTAGCTAAAGACTGACTAACCTTTGGTTCCGATTCACCAACGGGAACCGGAAAATAGGAAAGCCTCAAACATGAGTTTGAAAATAAGTAGACAAGTTTTCTTAGACATCCAACGGGAGCGTTAATTTCTACCAACTTATCACAACCTCTAAAATCTAACCTCTCAAGATTTGGAAACAGCTCAAGGTCAAGGCTCCTCAACCTTGATTTAGGAAGTTCAAGGAATTTGAGATTCGGACATGCACTAGACCCCTGAAGTTCTTCAAAATCAGCACAACCTTCAAGATCTAACCTCTCAAGATTTGGAAACAGCTCAAGGTCAAGGCTCCTCAACCTTGATTTACGAAGTTCAAGGAATTTGAGATTTGGAAATGCACTAGATACGTGAAGTTCTTCAAAATCAGCACAATCATTAAGAGATAATTTCTCGAGATTCGGAGTCAACCCAAGGTCAAAGGTTCTTAACTTTGAGTGACTGATACGGAGATGCTTGAGCTCTTGACAGCTAACAGGCATGAAAAGTTCTACTAAATTAAAAGAATTTCTAAGAGATAACGTCTCGAGATTCGGAGTAATCCTAAAGTCAAAGGTCGTCAACAATGACCCATTGAGAGAAAGGAATTTGAGTTTTTTGAGAACCTACCAACAAAAATAAGACAAAAATAATTAATATTAATGTATTAACAAGACCAATAAATTAACAGCATTATTACGAAACAACCAATCAACAATTACTCTACCTTTTTTTCTCCCTCTTCCCAAAGTTGTTCCATTCTAGTATTATCCATATCAAGTCCAACAAGATTGTTTGCTTGAAATGTTTTGGGTAAATACAAGGAAGGGTAATTCCTACATCTTAGATATTTTAAAGAGTTTGAAAAGTATTGGGCGGTATTATCAAGATCTTCGGGATGTCTTTTAGATGGAAAATACACATGAAGATATCTAAGTTTCTTCATTTTTCCAAGACCTTTCATAACAGTTCCCGCATTTGTTTTCGACTTATGAAGTTCTAGACATCTTGTTGATTCAGTACCCTGCAATCAAAAAACAATGTCCAGAAACCTCGGGAAGTCAGAACAAATGCAAGAGTTTTAGTTTTCTCTACATTACAAGTAAACTGATCTTTACCTTGTCATCAGCCAATATATCTTCAATTTCCTCTTCAATCCACAGTCGGCTATGTTTGTTAGGTTCATCCCGGTGCTCACGACGAACAATGTTCTTTCCCATTTCTTCTATATGGTCATGCATGCCCAAGACCTGATAATATTCATTAGAAAAAGGATCAAATCTAGAAGAAAAAGTTATGAGAGATCTCTGCTCAAGAACTTTTAAACCATTTATAGCACGGAATCCACAGCATTCAAGAACTCTGATTGCATCTCTTCTTCTCCAGCCTTTCATCATACATGCAATGTCTAGAAATATTTCCTTATAATCATTCTCCAGACTTGTATAGCTTAATTCTAGCTTTTCCTGAGTCTCCTTTAAGGGAATTTCTTTTAGTCTTTCTATGGCATCCTTCCATTCATGCTCATCTTTACCACAAAGAAATGAACCCAAGACTTTGAGTGTTAAGGGAAGACCGGCAGCATAGCGTACAACTTTTCCTGATAGCTCTTTGTATCCTTGAGATGGAATCTCCCTTCCAAATGCATATCTACTGAGGAGACAAATTGCTTCCTTATCTGATAAGAGATCTATATCACAAATCATGTTCACTCTCTGTGCTTCCAACACTTGCTCATCTCTACCGAGGAGACAAATTGCTTCCTTATCCGATAAGAGATGGATATCTGGAATCAACTTCACTCTGTGAGCGACCAGCACTTGCTCATCTCTCGTTGTAACGATAATTCTACTTCCTGACTTAAACCAGTTAGATCCACTAGCTAACGCCTCAAGTTGTTCTACGTGATTCACATCATCTAGAACAAGAAGAACCTTTATACGGCACATCTGGTTTTTCATAATGATTTTCCCATCAGTAACAGCATTCACAGTGACGTGTTCATTCAGCACATCTGAAAGGACTTGTTCTTGTAATTTATTCAAACCCAATTTTGTGGAAACTTCCCTCACATTCTCAACAAAGCTTTTGGCTTCAAAATCAGCAGATAGATTATCAAAAACAGCTCTAGCTGTAGTTGTCTTTCCAGCCCCTCCCATGCCCTTGATCCCTATCATGCGAACATCATCAATTCCCATTTCCAAATAGTCAACAACATCCTTTACTCGAGTCTCCATGCCGACCAACTTTTCATCAAAGCCGGAATTGATGGGACGTAACTCTATAAAAATCTCTCCAACAATTTTTTTGATGAATTTAGCTTCGTGCCTGTATGCATGGTAAAAGAAGGTTCTGTTTAGCATACCCTATATCCGACTTGAACCGTGTTTTAGATCTATAACATACAATCATTTATCAAGAAAAAGCCTAGTACTATATGTTGAGTTTATGATATATAAAATACAATAAAACATAAAGACATCAAGAGTACACAGCGGAAGACTTAAGATCATAACAAATAAATTAATTAACTGAAAGTATGCGTAACGTACCTCTTGCGAATGTCAAATCCCTCGACCAAAGCAAAACAACCCTCGAGCAAAGCAAAACAAAGAGGTACTAATTGGTGTAAGAATAATGTCTTACAACCACGTTCTTGTACACACGAATTAACCAAACGAATCAAGCGATTGCTAGATCTAACACAAGTCCTCGTTTAAGAAAAACGAAACCAAACTCCCTTACAAATGGGGTGTTCGGCCGATTGGGACAAGAGAGAGGAGAAGGAGAGATCTAGGGTTAATTCAATGCACAAGTGTATGAAACCCTAGAACCTAACCCTCTTTATATACTAGTAGGTAAACTTAGGGAACAAGTTAAGGATTAGGCCTTGGAAAGCCCCATATGGCCGGCCATGTAGAAAGCCCAAAGCCAAACCCATAACTTTTCCAAGTTTTCCATTTCTAGTCCTTTCTCTTTTCATTTAACGGTCGTTAGTCATTTTTCCATTAAATACTTAATGATCGTTAACCGGACTTAATGTGCAATAATTAATCGTAAACATAAACATTAATTATTAACTTTAATTCTCATTCGCTAATGTGTGCAATCCCGTGGTCACGAGTTCGAATCCGGACATTCACATGTTCGTAAATATATACATTTCCAACAGCTCCCACTTGGATATGTTTACAAAACGTGAAATGACATTGGTTAGCGTCTAGCAACACGCCAATGCCCCCGGTACAACTCGTGTATGGTATTCTGGAGAAAAACCAAGTTTGATGATTCATCATCATATTCATCCTTTTGTTTCTAATACCATGTTAATAAGAATATGGATCTCACTCATTTCTTAATTAACTATTATGTTTCTCGCTTTATGTGATTGATTAAGATTACCAATTCTTCTGAACATATTCCAGAAGACCTTGGGCATGGCCATGCAAACATCTTAACAACCCTACGAGGGGCCCAGTAGTATTATACTTCAAAATAAATTTAAAGGAAACAAATCCCATTTTGACTACAAGAAGGATTCATAAATTTCGCAACACTTCTGAAAACAACCCTTATAACTACCAGTTACGTATAGCGTTAGATTGCTTCACAAAAATGCACTACATCCATGACATATCTCTTGTATCTCAAGTCAGAGGATAAATATCCATGATATATACTTAATGACAAAGATCCATAAAGTATCATCATGTGAGTGGGATAAGTCCTATACTCAATTCATTGAATATCATCTGAAATTAGTCATGCTACGCATCAATATACTTTCAAGTATATTATAACTAATACTCAGATTTGTCTTAATTCAATATCATTCCCATGTTATTGATTGACAACGGACTATTTAGAATAACTTAAGTTATTCATGGATTTAAACATGCAAACATAGGACACAATATTATAAATGAAATTAAACGTATACCGTACTTTAATTCATTATAAATAATAATTGTTTAACATCCTTTATCCAAATACTAAATAGATCAATGCATGATAATACTAGTTAATGAATTTTTTCCACAAGTCATGAGAATCATACTTGTTGACAAGGCATAATTTCAATTAACTTTGATCTATAGGAATTTTGAGAATACTTATTTCAAAAATTCAATAAGTGAATTTCTTGTATATGTTTACACATATCTGGATATTGTCATATAATTCCATAAGGTGCGTGATAACCTGAACCACCCTTTTATGACAATCATCTTTCAAAACTTTAAAGTTTTAAAGTATTCTTTTTCTTTAATGTATAATGCAACTATGCTCCTAGTTGAGCATAACTAGTCAACATGGTCATCATCAAGGATACCATGAATAGAATTGAGTGTCATCTCAATTATACCAGCATCATTGTGTACAACAATATGCTCTTTAAACGTCCGTAAACTTCGAACAGTTATAGTGTAATGTTGGTGCCTACCAAACTCAAGTTTGTTGGCAATGACAATTATGAAATAATTGTCATATTTCCATCCATAGAATCTAGGAGCATCTCCAGACTGTGGAATGTGATTCTAAATCCAAACATATTCCTTTTAAAATATTTATTACACTAACAACTTTCAATGTTGTCAAATCATCTTGTAATCAAGCATGACACAACAATCTTATACACAACATGATGTTCATGATGAATCTTCAAGTTAAACTTTAAGATCTCATCTATCTTGTCAAAGATATGTATTCATCATGTTCTATTAGACTCATTTATTTACCGCATATGTTTATAATAATAAACATATTTTTCAAGGTTATATATCTTATTTCCAAATCTTACAAACGAAGTTCATTCCCAACTAAAACTTAATTTAGGTGGAATGTAGTTGCCCATACAACATATAAGATTTAAAATAATACTCCCACTAACTTTTAGGAATACTTATGAGCTATCTTATTTTAATTATTAAATCAAACATGGATTTAATATCAAACATAAGAAACATCTCTTAGATGCTTGCATATATCCATTCATGGATTCTTGCAGTTTGTACATATCCAAGGATTATTTGAATTCATAAAACTTCTTTGTATTACTCATCGTCCTCGCAAAAGTAATTCCACATCAAAGAGTTATGACATTCATTGTCAAAATTTCATATCAATGAAACTAAGTATGACAATTATAATCTTTATACTTTTATTTAATGTATCTAGTAAAGAATATTCAATCATAGTTAATTGCTTAAATATGATTAATATTATTATCACTAGACATGCATTAAATATGTGTACAATATTGTCCATATGATTTCTATATAAAGATTTAAACCACTAGGGTTTCCATCCTTTGAAGAAACTCATATTCATTATTAAGATAAACCAAGTATCTAAAGTTGATTATCTTTATGGACAGCATCTCAACATTCATAGTATGATTGATTTACCACAATTCAACATTTGATAAATTCATCATTATGATTAACAGGCTTACCATGATCCTGTAACTCTTATTCCTCAGCATATTAAATATCTGAGATATCCTTACGAATCTATGAATGACAATTCCATCATATTAAGGTCTATCATTTTCATGTTTAGCCTCATTATGATATTTGCTAGTGCATTTTAGAAGATTATGTTTTTTTGTAATTCAATCTTTCAAGATCTAAACAAAAATCCCACTTGCCTTTTAAAAATTTAAAGATTACATTTAAATAGTTTATCAAGTAGAGCAACAATACATTGTTCTCTTTTGGGATACTACAAAAAACATTGACAGTTCCTAACATTAGTTTGTTACAACTCACTCTATAAGTAGTTTAACAAATTCAGAACTTCATTTATAAGACTTAATGTGATTCATCACATTCCATAAACAAATGGTGTCTTATCAATCTTCTAGGTTGGAGTCTTATTGAGTATATTCAATCTATAATCAATCTTCTAACCTTGATAACATGTGGAAGAAACTATAGTTATCTTGAATCAAACATGCCAATAGATTTTGATTCTTCTAACTGAACATACCATAAAACTATGGTATTTCATTAGAATTAATATTGTAAGATAATCTAACAATATCTAAGATAACATCTACTATTTGGCTTACCTATTTACCAATAAAGTAAAACTTAATGGTACAATAGAATTACCAACTCAATTGCATGTATTATAACACAAGTATTTTTGACCAAGTCAAAAGACAAAACAGTTATAATCCCACTATACGTTATAAGTCATTGATCACCTCATTGACTTCGTGCATATGTCTTAAAACATAGCAAGTTAACGTCTTACTTTATATTGTAAGTCTTGTATTAACAGACTTCATGTTTGTGACTTTACAAAATCATAAACATTTATAATTAAAGTAATTATGAACACCACCTCGGGTTTCAATTAATATTTCAAGTTAATATTTACTACATATATTTAAGTCATTCAACGAATACTCAAATTCAAAGTAGTATCAGATTACTTCATTTAATTATGTCATTCCATGAAATGTTCAATGTAAGAAACTGCAGAATCATCCATGCTCGTTCTCACGACACGTGGATATTTTACCTTGGGCTACAATCTAGTTCACGTTCTCACGTAACATAAATTGTAACTACAAGTGTTTCTTAAATATTGAATGACATAAATATTTAAAATAAAGTAGTCTTTGTTATCATCTTGACACATGTTCTTAATAGGGCAATCATACATATTTAAATGTGTACTTCCTATTAGAACGTTATTCTCTTACTTTTCAGTCAAGAGAATTCACTTAAATCATATTAATATGTATTGTACCTTGCACACAATAAAGATTTCTCCCACTTGTGCTTGGAACAACATCATGTAGCAGATAAACAACACGATACATGTTCGTTTATTTGATTAATATGATTTGTGTCATAGATATAACAAGTAGATGTAGGACTACATTGATTAGTAAGGAAACGCACATGACAATCCTTGAAATCCATAAGTGCCTACAATTGGAAAGTAATTATCTTTTGAAGATAATCTGGGTTACTACACAGGAAATAAGGCTTGTAGCTCCCACTGAATTAGAAATCATTAAAACAACTTCTTATTCAGTAATGCAACACAAATGCTCCCACTGAATCTGACAACATTGTAAGTGTTGCATAACCAGTGAAAACAACTTGCTTGCTTTCTACTTTCTTACACCTTTAAAGAACCATACGTAATCATTACTAAGGTACTAAAAGGTGTATTCTACTCTTTGAATGATGGGTTATCCATCAATGTTATTAACTTGAAAAATTGGGTATGCAATTTCTTCCTTAACAGGCCTACCATCCCATACTGGTATGTAGTACCTTTAAAGGCTAAAGCAAAACAACTAGATAAAATATGCTAGTTTGCCTTTTACCAATTTTCGCGGTAATTAGTCTAGCTTCTAATTTAGTAACTCATATACATGTTTTCCAATTAACCAACATTCATGTTGTTACAAAGGATTCATTCACCAAATGAGGGTAATGAAATCTTTATGGAAAATAAGATGTGCAATTCATTGCTATGAGTTACATTAGAATTTAGACAATTCAAATGTTCCTATTATACCTTTCTCATTCATGAAAAGGAATAGGATTGAGTCTCATGCTTCTCCCATGGAAAAGAGACTTCGTTTGTCTTTTCGGTAAATTATTCTCGATCAAACAATGTTTGAAAGCAGAATGGAGCAATTTATTGATCAAAGACTAAACTGTGTTTACGGTTAAATGTTGCAATTATACATTCAAAAGAATTACAAAATTTTATTTAGTATTTTCGATAATTAACCTTTTTCAAGAAAATTAATTACCCATGGTTCATAAGCATATAACCATTTAATTTTCACTGAAAAACTAGGATCCAAATTGTCATAATCTCATCACATCAGTTGATCTGCTAGTAATGAACCTTATACAAAGTGGTAGAGCTTTTGCTCAATTGCCAATTTCAATTGCAATTCCTAGATTTATGGGATTTACATATAGCCAATTTCAATTGCCATGTAAACATGTTTTATCTCATCTTATGCCTTGAGTTGCCAGTTCTCACTACAAAACTCAATTAAGTTGTCCAACTTAAGAAACTACAAAAGCGTCCATGCCCGTTCTCACGACACGTGGACATTTTACCCTTTGATTACGATCTAAGTCACGATCTCACGCAAATAAAAGGTAATCTTAGGTGTTTCCGTTTCGTTGGATGGCATATAACTTAAATTAAAGGGTAATAATTTTGATGTAAAATCAAATATGTACAAAAATGTCATGCATTCATCTTTGTAGCATAGTTTTTATTAAAACATTTATATCTTGTTTTAATGTTTAAGTTTTTCATCATCAAACTTTAATTGAGGTATTGGTTTCACCAATCAAGGAATTTAGTGTTAATTATCATCCATTATACCGTACTTTTGCATAAGTGTAAACACTTAGTGTTTCGGGTAATTACCACCGAAGTGGCGCATGGAATTAAAACTAATTCGCCCTTAAGATGAGCTTGCACATTTAATGGCTTACTAAGTAGCTCCACTCGAACTTACAGGGGGCAGAGGACCAGGTACGCACTAAAGCACAACCTTAGACATCTATTCAGTGTGACTATGCGCACTTCTTTAAACCCCTTTTATTAGTTCATTCTCATGGGTGAGCCGTTCAGTCATTTGTACCAAAGTCATCAATCAATTAAACGATTATGATTACTATTCTTAAAAATACATGTTTCACCATTGTTTATGTCAGTTTATTTTTCTTGTAAAAATACCCTTGTTAGAAAACACAAACAAGCAAGTATTTATAAAAATAAACAAATAAACAATGAATGCATAACAAATAAAAGTCATGCATATCAAATAGCCACATGCAAACGGTTTTTGATAAATCTTATTAAATTAATAATGATGGAGGTCTTCCCCAATTTTAGATCTATCAAAATTTAGAGTATATCACTTAAACAAGAAAGACATACAATAAAAGCAGATCCATGATAAAACATGCAAATAATTATCATGGACATAAAATTACACTTAACAATTAATGCAATTAAAACAGAGTTACGCATATACACATAAAGTTGCATGCATCTTAGGGTTTCTAATCCAATTAAAACTTTAGTTTACAAAACCCTAATTAGGGTACCAAAATAAACGCCCCCTATAAAAAATTAGGGTTTAGGATTGCAAACCCTAGATCTATGCATACAAAAAATAACACATTCATGTTTATTTTAATTATGTGTTTCAGTAATTAATTACTTGTTATACAAGGCTCGTGATGCCACTGTTGAGTTTATGATATATAAAATACAATAAAACATAAAGACATCAAGAGTACACAGCGGAAGACTTAAGATCATAACAAATAAATTAATTAACTGAAAGTATGCGTAACGTACCTCTTGCGAATGTCAAATCCCTCGACCAAAGCAAAACAACCCTCGAGCAAAGCAAAACAAAGAGGTACTAATTGGTGTAAGAATAATGTCTTACAACCACGTTCTTGTACACACGAATTAACCAAACGAATCAAGCGATTGCTAGATCTAACACAAGTCCTCGTTTAAGAAAAACGAAACCAAACTCCCTCACAAATGGGGTGTTCGGCCGATTGGGACAAGAGAGAGGAGAAGGAGAGATCTAGGGTTAATTCAATGCACAAGTGTATGAAACCCTAGAACCTAACCCTCTTTATATACTAGTAGGTAAACTTAGGGAACAAGTTAGGGATTAGGCCTTGGAAAGCCCCATATGGCCGGCCATGTAGAAAGCCCAAAGCCAAACCCATAACTTTTCCAAGTTTTCCATTTCTAGTCCTTTCTCTTTTCATTTAACGGTCGTTAGTCATTTTTCCATTAAATACTTAATGATCGTTAACCGGACTTAATGTGCAATAATTAATCGTAAACATAAACATTAATTATTAACTTTAATTCTCATTCGCTAATGTGTGCAATCCCGTGGTCACGAGTTCGAATCCGGACATTCACATGTTCGTAAATATATACATTTCCAACACTATACTGCTATAATAATAATAATCTTTCACCCATGATCCTTTTTAAACACATATTAGCAACAAACAAAAGTAATGAATATGGCAAACATAGATATGATGAAGGAATTACCCGTCATTGGTGTTCTTGAGCTCCCACCCAGCCAGATCGGCTGCTTCTTTCAGTGCGTCTCTCCATTTCTGAGCAGTCTCTTTCTTTTTATTCTTGGAAAAGGCATTTTTTACTGCCCCAATTTGTTTTCGGACTTGGGTGGGTTCCACATCGTAGAATACAGGGTAAGCAGTGTGGCCAGGCATCTTGTGACACTCCATAATCTTGACAAGCTCATCCAAACACCATGACGAAGAAGCATAGTTTTTGGAAAAAACAATGATGTAAAATTTGGAGTCTTCAATGGCTTTGATAAGCTCATCGCTGATAGTTTTCCCTTTATGGATTCTTACATCATCCTTGTAAGTGACAATTCCTTTTGCCGTAAGAGCTTCATAAAGATGGCCAACAAAGTTCTTGCGAGTGTCTTCACCCCTGAAGCTTAAAAAAACATCATACTTGAAGCTAGTTTGAATGGATAGGCTTGTAGTGGACGCCCCTGGAGTTATGGATGAAGGATCGGATAAACGTAATCTCTTGTTGGAGGACATTTCTACAAACTGATTGCAAAGAAAAGTGAATGAAATGGATCGATAACCCTGATCAAAGCTAGGTGTTTATTCAAAGAAACTTGATAATGTGAAGGTGATTGTGAAAGAGTAAATGTGAAAAAGTGTTTGTGAAATGATGTTGAGAAACAAAAGCTAAGATTCAACAACAACAAAAAAAAAAAAAAAAAAAAAAAAAAAAAAAAAAAAACCATCTTCCTGGAAATTGGTTAAAAGGGCTTTTCATGTCAAAGTAAACTCATCAATTTATCTAACATCTTAGAATCTGCTTTAAAGACTTGCTACAACATTGTTATTATAATTATTTTGTCCACATATGAGCTTCCTTGTAAACTATTGTCCGGCCACTTATACTATATAATTGTTTTTATCATAGCTACTTTTAGTATAATATTCGGGCAGGGTGGACTTAGTCCGAACATGAGTTCCGCGAAAGTCCGTTGAACCTAATTTTCATATTAAGTATCGACGTGAAAAGTATCACTTCACTAGGATCACACAAAACACAAAATTCCCTACTTAATCATTAAAACTAATTTTCTTTTTTACCAAAAGCTAAGACTAGCAGTAGTGGTGACCACAAACTTGACAAAACAGCCCCGCCAACTCCGATAGACCAAATGCGTGACCATATGTTCGTAGTAGTGGCCACTTGTTGGAATCATATAAATGAAGATGTGGTCTTTTAAGGATGCCCATGTCAGACAACTACAAATGTAATAATAGCACTCCTAATATGAATCATAATCAAAACTAATAATATCACCATGAAACTTATTAACCAATAGTATCACATTCATGTACAAACTTATATTCAACAAATTAACAGTAAAATTAGAAACACTTGTGACATGCAACTAAAAGCCCTCGTATATCTGATTCGAATAAAATAATACCTTTTGGTCGGGTTTTTGTTCTTCCATTAAAAATATGATGAGACCCTAACATCAAACCATCTTCGAAATGTTGTTTGTGATCGATAAAGTAATGATGAATTTTGAATTTGGAAGATCAGGTTCCGGAGATGACGTCATTTCTTATGATGATCTGGAAATTGGAGTGACCGGAAATTATTATTTGCATCTGTTGGGAATTTGGACTGTCTAAAACTACCAAATTACCCTTAAGTTACATTCATGTACACGTACACAGTTGCTATTAAAGTTATGTGTTAGGTGTCGCAACAAGTCTAAGCTCTTCATTCGGAAGGCCATGGATGTCACATTACTATAACAAACCTTCACAACTAACCATAACTAACACCCCCTCCTCACTCATAACTAACTTCAACTTACCCATTTGAGTCCCACCACTTACAACTTTATTACTCTCTCCGTATCTAAATAAGTGTCCAGTTTGACTTTACAAAGTTAAACTGGTTCAACTTTGACCTTAACTATTTTGGTGGATGTTATATAATACTTGATGTAAAATATATAAATGGATTGTTTTTAAGTGTATTTTTCATTGTATAATTATTCATCATGTATCATATAACAAAAAATAATAATACTAATTTATTTATTAAAATAAAAATACAATACAATATATTAAAAAAAAAGTTTTAAATTAAACATTAAAAAAAAAGAAAAAGAAAAAATTGAATGTAAAACTTATCAACAAGCCCGCCTTGCACAAAAAAAAATCAATAAGCCCAACCCATTATTAACCTCACTTTAAAAAAAAAAAAAAACATCTTACCCATCATACACACTACACACAGTTACACAACCTTATAAATCCAAAAAAGAAAATATATAAACCACTTCTGACAAAAAGGACAAACAAGGACGAAATCTTGCCTCGCCGAGCAGACGATGAACCCTCCAATGGCGAGCGACTACGAGTTCAGGCGGTGTGGTGGCGAGGCTCAACGAAAACGCCACATAGGAACGGCGAAGGGCAACGAAGATGACACCCGGTGCTCTTATATCTATATATAACTTACACCACCATCAGTTATAGTATGTAAGCATTGGTGCTTAAGCTGCATCTAATGACTATCAAAAAAGTTGCGCCCGCAATCATTGTTGACACGGTTACTGTTTTCCCGTATGCAAGGGAAGATGCAGAGATGCCCGTACGACAACATATATGGACTCCACTAATGCTCTTACCACATCAATTCTCATGAGATGCCCGACATACAACTAACAGCCCTCCTATATCTGCTTCGAATAAAATAATACCTTTTCGTCATTGAAAGGGTTTTTGTTCTTCCATTAAAAAGATGATGAAACCATCTTCGGAATGTTATTTGTGATCGATAAAGTAAACTAACCAGGCATCATCAAGGCATTCTCGGAAAAAATAAAAATATGATGATTTTTGGCTTTGGAAGATCAGGTTCCGGAGATGACGCCATTCGTTATGATGATCTGGAAATTGAAGTGTTTGAGAGTTTGGACTGTCTAAAAGTACCAAATTACCCCTTTACTTGCAAAACTTATAAAACTTGTTTTAAGACGATTATTATATCGCAAAAGACGATTATTTTATCGCAAATTACCCCTTAAATCATTTTTATCTTACCAAATCATAAAAGACGATTATTTTATCGCAATTCATCTTCAAAAAACTAGTAGTAATAATATACACTCCGTAATACACTTATGAAGCAAGAATTGTTACGATGGAAATAAAACTCAAGTGAAATATTTGCGCTTTTTAAATGGTTGAATTGTTAGAGTAAAAATATCTATATACTTTTAGTCTTTGAAGATATTTGTAGCCACCCACCACCACCTACCACTACCACTACCATTCACCACTACCACTACCATTTACCACCACCACCCACCACCGCCACCCACTACCACCTACCACCGCAACTACCAATCACCACCACGCACCATCGCCACCCACTGCCACCATGCACCACCCATTGCCACCACCGCCACCCGACACCAACCATCACCATGGTGGTGGTGGCAGTGGGTGGTGCATGGTGGTGGTGGTAGGTAGTAGTGGGTGACGGTGGTATGTGGTGGTGGCGTGGGTGACAAAGATGAGTGATGGTGGTAGGTGGTGGTGGGTGGCGATGGTGGCAGTAGGGTGGCGGTTGTGTGTGGTGGTGGTGATTGGCAGGCCTGGATTTGCACCTGTGTGGGCCGCTCAACCGCACTGGGCCAACAATTTTATGGGGCCTCAAATTTGAAATAAAACCTAATATACATAAAACTGTTTGTATATTTTGAGTTGTGTAAGGCCCATTTCACCTAGCATGATAACGAGCAGTGGTTATAATTACGAAGAAGATTCAGATTGTATCAAATAATCAGATTATGTGGGATGAGTTAAGTAATTAGCTTTAGTCCCATTACTTAACTTGGATAAAATATTACAAAACTTGAATTCTAAATGTTTCGCAAGCTGGTTTTTTAAATGGTCCGAATAAGAAAACCGTTAAAGAAAAAAGAGTAAAGTAACACGTTAAAATTTTTGTTTTCAGGAGGCCTCTTTTACTATCATGGCACATGGCCCTCGAAATCCACGGGATGACCCTGGTGATTGGTTGTGGTAGGCGGTGGTGGCAGTGGGTGGCGGTGGTGATTGGTAGTATTGGTGGTAGGTAGTTGTGGGTGGCGATGGTACGTAGTAGTGGTGATTGGTAGTGGTAGGTGGTGGTGGTAGGAGTGTGTGGTGGTGGTGGTGCTTGGTAGTGGTGGTGGTAGATGGTTGTGGGTGGCGGTGGTGTGTGGTGGTGGTGATTGGTAGTGGTGGTGGTAGGTGGTGATGGGTGGCGGTGGTGTGTTGTGCTGGTGATTGGTGGTGGTGGTAAATGGTAGGTGGTGGTGGTGGTGATGGGTAGGGGTGGTGGTGGCAAAGGGTGGTGCATGGTGGTGGTGATTGGTGGTGGTGGGTGGCGGTGGTGGTGACGATGGTGAGCAGTGGTTATGTATTTCGGACTAACTAAAAGGTTATATATTGGGGACCAAATAAATGGACTAAAAGTGTTACACTCGGGAAACTACGATGACCAAAAATGTAGTTAACCCTTAACAAATACAACAGTTAACAATAATGATGAAATATTAAAAGAATGATACATAGAATAAGAAAGATTAGAGAGTTTGATACATACAATAAGAAAATTAAAAGTTGAGTACACAAAAAAAGAAAGTATTAAGTTGGATACATTTCTAGAGAATTATCCCTATTTTGAAGATAGCATATAAGCATAAGATAGTAAACCTATCTTTTGTCTTCAAATTGGGGCTTATGAAATATAAGCCGAAATCAAATAAGCTCATAAGCCCACATATAAGCTTAAATAAATACACATATATTAGGTTGTGACCGTCTACATACTACCTCTTATAGCTACGTGTGAGCCGAGAATGAAGGACTATTATATAACTTCCGTTTGCGCGTATTAAGTTAAACGGATGAGCTTTTCCTTGTTCAAATTACCCGGGGAGGCATTGGCGGAGATAAAGGGGGCACAAGGGGCATGTGCCCTCTAGCGAAAAAAAATTGTAGTGTAAATTTTCGAAAATATTTAGCTTTTTTCGTAATTTGCTCCCCTTAAGTACCAATTTATAGTTTAGTTTCCAAAATTTATCAAAATGTGCTCCCTCGACCAAAAATTTCTGCCTCCGCCCATGCCGGGAGGGCAAGTTTTCCGTTAGAAGTGTACTTAGTGAGGTTTGAGCACTAGACCTCTTGTGAAAAGGTTGGGCGTACTAAATTATTTGAGAACATCGACTAGTCTCATCTAGGGCTGAGCACCGAAGGTTCAAAACCAAACCGGACCGACGAAACCGACCGAACCGGACCGACAACCCGTCGGTTCGGTTTCTGTTTCAGGTTTTACATGCTTTCTGTTTCGGGTTGGTTCGGTTTAGTCCGGTTCGGCCCAAAACCGACAAAAACATGCCAAAATACACCTAGACCGACAAAACCGAACCGAACCGACGAAAAACCGAACCAAACGACAACATTCGGTTAGGTTTTGGTTCACGTTTTTCACGATTTTCGGTCCTCGGTTTTCTCGGTTCGGTTCGGTACGGGTCGGTTTATGACCGACGCTCAGCTCTCTCATCCTGCCAATAACTCAAGGTTTGTAGTGATTTCTATAACAGACGTGACTATGAGCTTTTGGTCGGGTCAGCGAGTGATCAAGAGTAGGAAGGAACATATTATTTTTTTACTTCCATATAAGCTCACAATTAGGCAACATGCTAACTTTTGACATACGCGTACAAAATAGTGGAGTACTAATAATTACTGTAATAGAGATATGAATTACCTGCAAATATCAGCAAAGTGCGAGGGAGGGACCACTAATAGGTTTTGCGTAGATTATGGTACAAACTTGTACAGTTATTAGAGGTGGCAATTTGTGCCCAAAATCAAAAAAATGCGCTAAATGGGCAAACTTTTAAAAGATTTGGGCATATTTGGACCCCCTTCTTTTTGTGAAATGGGCATGTATTGCCCATTTAGAAGTTAAATGGGCATAATGGGCACATGTTTTTTTCGAACATTAGATTGTTTTTAAAGAAAAACTTATATTTAATTTTTTAAATATAAACGAGGTGTTATGTTTTAAGAATTTATTTCGTCGTTTTTGGTTTTTTTTAAAGCGAATCGTATAACATGAGCCCGTTTCGCCCGTGCCCGTTTAGCCCGCGCCCGTTTAGCCCGCACACGTTTGGCCCATAGCCCGTTTGGCCCGTAGCCCGTGCCCGCCCGGCCCGCCCGTTTTGCCACCTCTAACAGTTATACACACACAAATCAACTCCTACTCTAGTTAACGCTAGAAGAAACAAGTTACTTAGGAATATAAAACATCATTGGATTTCCTACATATAAAACTTTCAATTTAAAGTTCCAATAGTGTTCTGGTGTATTTAGACTCAGGAGCAGGCGCATCAATATATGGTATTGTTACTCAACAATGGCAAAATAAGATCCGTTTGACTGACTAACACTTATTTAGTATGGGCGTCATTGTCTGTAATAGACTTTTTCATGTTTGGATATTGCCTAATTGAGAATTTATACAGATAATGCTACACTTACAGAACAACTCCAGCAACCCGAATCAGAAATACACAAACCAACGATAATGGCAGATCCAAAGGATGATGTTAGTGTTGTCCAAGAAATCCCACAATCTTACGCAAAACCTATAGCTGATTTGTTTGAACCAGATGTTAACGCAAATCCTGAAGCAGAGGTCCTTGTAGCCACTGCATCGGCTTCACCTACCGACAGCAATTTAAGTTCATCAGAAGATGTATGTTTAGATGATTATGTTGATAATATAAATATATAGTAATTTTAGAGCTTGCGAACATAAGCTGATCTGGCTATAGGATGAAGCCGTTAATGCTGATTCACATGAAGATCCGAGGTTGTATAAAGGATATTTATCGACTTGTTCCGACACTGCAAACGACAATGGTAATTCTTGCATCTTTTGTATCAATGCCATAATGTTTCGGAATTTCGGAATTTATACTAATTTGTTTGTTTTTATGTCTAGGTGTCTTCTGTGGACCATCTTCAGATCATTGCACAAGCAACTTGGAAATGGTTAGTTCATGCATATCTGCTAATCTGACTCAAATATGGTCTTATTCTCAGTAGCATATGTTCTGTTTTTTGTCATGACACATGATCTAGTACAAGTTTGCACATTTTACTCTACGCAAATCATAATAAACAAAAACAAGTGAACAATAATAATCTCCGTAGAACTTGTGCGTGTCAGTTTGTGTATTTGTTTTTTTTGCTTGCTTTAGTTTTTTTTGCTTCATTTCACGAGTGATTTAGCTATAATTGGAATGTAAATAATATTTGTCAATGGCATAATCCCAATCTGGAAGTATGTAATCAGTTTGTAGTTGTAAATGTCCAGCTCATAAGCGGGAAAATAAACCAAAAAATATGGGCTTATGAAATTAAGCCGAATAAAATAAGCTCATGAGCCTGAAAATAAGCTAAAACTAACATATCCTTTGTAATCTATGTACGGGAATTCTTTTATCGTTTAATTGATGATTTCTTTTGTGTCCTCTTTTATAATCAAATCGATAAATTTTTTATATATTGACAACTAGGGATTATTGTTGCAGGGACACTGTCCATGGACACACCGAAGCATCTTTCCCAAAGTATTTTCCCTGGTAAGTGAAATGAAATGAAATTTTCTTTGGTGTTGAAAGCATATATAATAAGTTAAAACATCGAGCAATGTGTTTTGGCATTAATGTCGATCCATGCACTTTACATAATTATGGATGCTTGCAGCTTTGATCAACCTTTTGAAGAAGTTATCTATCCAAAAGGGGAAGTTGATGCTCCTACCCGACACTTTTGTTAACGACACCATCATTGAGTTTTATATCAAGTATGTTAGTCTGTATCTTGTTTCCTTTTTCCGATGATGCTTCTAATTAACTGTTAGTCTGTTACAGTGGCAAATTTAGCATACCTTGTATTTCTCGCTAATAACAAGTGTCAAATTTTAACTGACTACAGATACTTAAAGAACAAAATCAACCCCGAGGATAGACCGAGGTTCCATTTTCTCAATAGTTTCTTCTTTCGAAAGCTAGCTGACCCAGATAAAGAACCTCTTGAGGCCTGTAAAGGGAAGGAAGCTTTTCAACGTGTAAGAAAATGGACAAGAAAAGTGAACCTTTTTGAGAAAGATTACGTCTTTACTCCTCTTAACTACAAGTAAGTTTATAAGCCTTTTGAATATGGCTCGCTTACAAACTCGTTTTGACTAATTAAACCGGCCTTTTGACAGCTATCACTGGAGTCTTATCGTAATGTGTCATCTTGGGGAAGTGGCCACATACCAAGGTCTGTCTTTCATATTTCTTATATCTCGCCATGCATATCGAATGTGATAATTCCTATTCTAAAGCTATGTTCATGTTTAGATGAAGATGTAACCAAGTTGAGTAAAGTGCCATGCGTTCTGCATATGGATCCTATTCGAGGCAATCATACTGGCTTGAACGATCTTATGCAAAGGTAGCATTTGATCATGTTTTGTTTTATAAGTTCAAGTTATAAAACAAGTACACTTCTTACACTTTTTCAGAGATAGCAACTCGGCTTCTAAAATTTTTCCGTTTACCGTGTTTCCTAAGTTTTACTGTTCTCCTTTGTTAACTTGTATCGTGTTTCCAAACTTGTATAATCGAACAATTGTGGTTTACATGTGGATATGTCAATGCAGTTACCTTAAAGAATAATGGAGAGGGAGGGTACCGGAGACGTCTGAAGATATTTGTTCAAGATTTGATAATTTACGCTTCATCTCACTTGAGGTAGCGTGTGTGTTTTACTTGTGTACTTTTTAAAGCATACCCTCTTTATGTAACTCCATAAATATTATCACACAATATTAAATTTCCTTACTAATATGGGACACTTTTGAACGCTTTCCCAACATCCGTTTTTACGAGTTTACGCTCTTTGAAAGACACGGGAAAATAAAAAACACTAGTAATGCCAAACGTGGCCTTGTTAGTACAAACAATTTTTACATTCTCACTTGGCTTTTACTTAATATGAATGTTGAATCTGGAATCTTGTTGTTTGTGCAGTTACCGCAGCAGCCAAATTTATTTGACTGTGGTCTATTCTTGCTCCATTACGTAGAACTCTTTTTGGAACAGGCTCCAATTAATTTCAATCCATTCAAAATATCAAAGAGTGTCGACTTTGTAAGTAAACTGACTCATCTTTCATTCTCATAGCATCAGTTTTAGTTACATGTCTGATTTATTTTCCTACATATTGACGTTTAAGCAGATAAAGATACCTTTTATGGTACTTTATAATATACTTGACGTCACACCATTTGTTCAGCATCTTGTATCGTGACCATGTGCTAGTTTTTCTGGATTATTATTTTTAAAGTTAATACGAATTACATATTTTTCAGCTAAATGTGGACTGGTTTCCGCCTGCTGATGCATCCCTTAAAAGGGTGGTTATCCAGAGATTAGTATATGATCTCCTAGAGGCACCTTCTCACGAAGCTCCTCCCGTACGTGCCAATGATGATAACATCCATAGAGAAACTGCTGTAAATTTCTTTCCACAAACGTTCAATAATAACCCTTCAACGGTTTGTCAAACTTCTCATGATGATGAGGAAATTGAAATTTCTTTGTTACCATCATTAACTATGACAACTGAACCATGTCCTGTGGGTCCTACTGAATCTTTAAAACCGACATTTGAACCAAGCTCATTTCTAAGCATGCAATTCCCTTCCTTCAACGAGGCGACATTTGATGGGTACAAAAGTTCCCTAGCGCCATCACTTGAGGTAATTCTGCTCTAGTTTTTGTCATGTGAAGTCCTAAACTGCATGTGGCAAAACGGGCAGGTTGGGTAACAGGTCAAAACGGTGTATGGGTCGGGTCAGTTGGGTTTACCCGAAACACCTTTTTCCATTTTTAAAAAATTTCTATAAATAATTAGTGCCTTAAAAATAATTTGTACTTTTGATTTTTGAATAACATGAGTCGGAAGTTTTATGCATTGCAAATAAACTTTGGGTGGCTTTTGAGCCTTTTGATCTATTAGAGATAACCGTAACTTGAATTTGACCCGTTGACGGCTGTTTTGGGTAAATTTTGACATTTTAGTCTTAACATAAAACGGCTTTCATTTGTAAAACAGGAAAATTTAGAAAACGGAGGACAATCTGTTTATTCTCTGACAGAAATTGATCTTGAGCAAGACAATGGAATCACACCCGAAATCCCATATTCATCCCAGGATCTCAAAAACATTAACTTTTATGAAACATCGCCACAAACATCAATCTCCGGATGTGAAGATTCATTAGAAGTCATCAATAGTAATAAGCAAATGAATGAAGAAGTCGACTTCATGGAGATGAGACATGAACCAAGATCACCATTAATGGAGCATGTGGAAATTCCTGATGATAACGATAATGGTAATGGCTATGCTTATAATCTTACGTTATCTTCTCATTTTTCTGAAATGCAAGCAAACGGGTCCACTGGTTCCGGTGAGTCCTCGGGCTTGGAATCAGATGTGCAGCATCCCACCAAAAAGATGCGAACGACAGAACCACCTCTTGAAGATGGGTCTCCGTTTAGCTGAATTTAGTGTTAATAGGTTTTTGTTGGATGATATGTAGCAGTTAGAATGAACCACCCCCACAAGTATACTGTCGGTTATTGATATTTTACGTTTTGATGTTTGTTTTTGAATGGTCCAGTTATGGGGGATATGATAAATAATACTAGTAGTGTTTAATCCTTTGAACTACTCTACTTGCTTTTAATTGAGTTATATCATATGTCTTCTAAAATGGGCAAAAAATCAACTCCAATGTGGGCGTTGCACTTCTAAGCTAAAAAGGTGAAAGATGAAAGGTTAGATGAAGTAAGCGAAAATCTACCCTCTAGAAGACAAGTCAGAACTCCACGTAGAGAAGATTAAGCGCGGGTATATGGGTGTTGTTTACTTGTATGTGTACAAACAAAGAGCATAGTAAAAATGTGTAGAAATGAAAAAGGATCTTATGAATGAGATTAGTAGTGTGATTGTTTAGAGACGCACCATCATGAAAATATAAAACTCATAATAAGTTTGGGTATAATGTCTAGATCCGATGACGAGGTCTAACTCGGACGGCCTGTACCAATCGTCTATAAATCGAGCCATTTGATGAGCCGTGCAAAAATCATTTTAACTATACAATTTACCACAATATGCCATTGTTTATTACATTACACCAAATTTTCTTGACATTTTAGTCCTCTTCCTATGCTTCTTCCCCTACCCCTTTTCCGTCCTCGGAATTCTCCACTGCCATGACCTCCATGAGGACCCTTGGCTCGTGGAAAAGTTAGAATTTAACCATGTCAAACACTTTGGATAAATTAGAATAATATGGGATCTACTTCGGATGTCACAAGGATTGCCGCACGTCAACCATGGTTCCTATCAATGCCATGGTTCCTAGCCATTGGATATTGCAATATTTCAATGTTTAGTTGAGGACATGTATTTCATTTTGCTCAATAAAGGTTTTAATCACAGTATGGTAATCGTTTTTTCCTCTCTTCCACCTCCACGGCCCTCGATACTGTCCACAACCGTGGTTTCAACTACTAATAGAGGAAATGGTATTGATATATTTGACGAGGGTTTTCGCTCATTAAATATAATGTCACCAGAGTTTCTGCATGATTTCAAAGAAGATGAATAAGGTGAAGTGGTGGGATAAAAACACAATAGTAAAGCTCATGCAGATCATTTCACACTACATATAAGTTCACACATAATTAGTTTACCTATGTCACAATAAACATTCAACAATATTATCATAAGTTGGTTCGACGGAAGTACAAAAAACAAATTAGCTAAATACGTTGTGAATAGAAATAGTAAAACGATCAAACAATGCAAGTGAAGATAAGCAGCTTCTACGGAGATCAATAAGCAAGTTTGAACACACATTGAAACCATTCACCAACTAAACTTCACGAATAGCTTGTTAGTGTTTCCCATTCTCCTTCGAGACCATTTCTTATTTCACAACATTTGAGGTCCTGCCATTTTCAAGATTTGTTTTCCATCGTTCCCATATCAAATTAGCTTCAAGAAGTAATCAACGAACTTGAGCCTCATCTGAAGATGTGCCTCTACGTACAGGGGTTGGCAAATAGAAAACAATGCATCAAAGAGGAGTACCGAGTAGTTAATAGGCCTATACTCGACTCGGCTCGGATCATTCTTTAGATCCGCCACTGCTTGATTCGCCGTTTATGCCAGAGTGCCACCTTAAAAACCTATGTTAGCTTATATGGAATTGCGCCATTAGTATGAAATTAAAATGCAATCGACAATAGAGAATCTTTGAAAACAGGTACAATAGTTGCATTTTATCCATGGACTGTCTACCATCTTCTTGAAGCTTTAACACAATAAGGGACCAAAAGTGTAACAAGTTGTATGATGGATACCGTTTATGTAAATTTTGGTATTTAGAGACCAAAAATGTAATTTGGTATAAACTATAAGGACCATCATGTACTTCTTTCTACAAAGCTACTAGTCTTATTTTGTTCCAATAATTTTTGTTGGCCAATATAAAATTTAATATTAAAATAAGAGAAAAATGAATTTAGAAAACTAGGAAAGTGTGTTATTTACTCACCGACCGTGACAGGTTGTATTCTTTATCTCCAAACACGAAGCTTGGTAGATGCAGCGATATCTTCAGGTAGCTTCTCAAGAAGAGCACAATCATGAAGGTTGAGATGCGTCAGATTTTTTAACTTACAAATGCTATCAGGAAGATGTTTAATCATTGTAGCCGACAAATTTAGACTCTCCAGATATTCTAATTGGCCAATGTCCTCAGGCAACTTCCCAAGACAAGAACAGTCGCTAACATTGAGCGAGTTCAGACGTTTTAGCATGCAGATGCTATCTGGAAGATATTCAATCTTCTTACACCACACATATAGCTCTTCTAAACATTCTAATTGGCCAAGATTCTCTGGTAACTTCTCAAGAAGATCACCATTATTGACTTTGAGAGATTTGAGACATTTCAACATGCAAATGCTATCCGGAAGATGTTTTATCTTTGTAGATGACAAACAGAGCTTCTCTAGACATTCTAACTTGCCAAGATCTTTGGGAAACTCTGGAATATCGCATTCGAGTTCAAGCTTTCTTAAGCATCGTAAACTACAAATCGTGTCTGAAAATTTCTTAAAGTCTGTGCAAGCACATAGACCAAAAGAAATAAGCTTCTCAATATTTCCAACTGACGACGGTAGATTTTCTTCATAATTACAATAAAACTGAAACTTTGGAAGATTACTGTTGGGGTGCAATGGGCATAAATCCAGGAACTCACCAACCAGATTTAAACTAGCTGAAGACCGACTATCATTTGGTTCCAACCCACCAACGTGAACCATAAAATAGGAAAACCTCAAACATGACGTTAAGTCTAAGTAGACAAGTTTTCTTAGACATCCAACGGGAGCGTTAATTTCTACCAACTTATCACAACCTTCAAGATCTAACCTCTCAAGATTTGGAAACAGGTCAAGGTCAAGGCTCCTCAACCTTGAGTTACGAAGTTCAAGGAATTTGAGATTTGGACATGCACTAGACACATGAAGTTCTTCAAAATCAGCACAATCATTAAGAGATAAATTCTCGAGATTCGGAGTCAACCCAAGGTCAAAGGTTCTTAACTTTGATTTAGTGATATGGAGGTAGTTGAGCTTTTGACAGCTGACAGGCATGTAAAGTTTTACTAATTTATCAGAACTAAGAATTAACGTCTCGAGACTCGGAGTCATACTAATGTCAAAGGTCGTCAATGCTGACTTAGAGATAAACAGGAATTTGAGATTTGGACACGCACTAGACACGTCAAGTTTTTCAAAATCTGCACAATTATCAAGAGTTAACCTCTCCAGATTCGGAGTCAACCCAAGGTTAAAGGTTCTTAACTTTGATTCACTGATATGGAGGTAGTTGAGCTTTTGACAGCTAACAGGCATGAAAATTTCTACTAAATTAGGTTTTTCAAAATCTGCACAATTATCAAGAGATAACATCTTGAGACTCGGAGTCATGCTAAAGTCAAAGGTTGTCAACGCTGACTCATAGAGAGACAAGAATTTGAGGTTTTTGAGAACCTACCAACAAAAATAAGACAAAAAAGATTAATATAAACGTATTAACAAGACCAATAAATTAATAGCATTATTAGTAATTATGCAAAACAACCAATCAACAATTATTCTACCTTTTTTTCTCCCTCTTCCCAAAGTTGTTCCATTCTCATGCACCGCTCAATTTCAAGTCCAACAAGATTGTTTGCTTGAAATGTTTTGGGTAAATACAAGAAAGGGTAATTCGTACATTTTAGATATTTTAAAGAATTTGGAAAGAATTGGGCGGTATTATCAAGATCTTCGGCATCTCTTTTATAATAATCTTGAAATCGAAAACACACTTGAAGATATCTAAGTTGCTTCATTTTTCCAAGACCTTTCATAATAGTTCCCGCATTTGTGTTCGAATTACGAAGTTCTAGACATATTGTTGCTTCAGTACCCTGCAATACAAAAACAATGTCCAGAAACCTCGGGAAGTCAGAACAAATGCAAAAGTTTTAGTTTTCTCTACATTACAAGTAAACTGATCTTTACCTTGTCATTAGCCAATATATCTTCAATTTCCTCTTTAATCCACAGTCGACTATGTTTGTTAGGTTCATTCGGGTGCTCACGATGAACAATGTTCTTTCCCATTTCTTCTAAATGGTCATGCATGCCCAAGACTAGATCACCATATTTCCCAGGAGAAATAGTTATGAGAGATCTCTGCTCAAGAACTTTTAAACCATTTCTAGCATGAAATCCACAGCATTCAAGAATTCTGGTTGCATCTTCTCTGGGAAAGCCTTTCAATATGCATGCAATATCCAGAAATATTTCCTTATAATCTTTCTCTAGACTCTCATAGCTTAATTCTAGCTTTTTTAGAGTCTCCTCTAAGGGAAATTTTTCTAATCTTTCTATGGCATCCTTCCATTCAAGCTTATCCTTAGCACAGAGAAATGAACCCAATACTTTGAGTGTTAAGGGAAGACCAGCAGCATAGCGTACAACTTTTCCTGACAGCTCTTCGAATTCTTGAAGTGGATTCTCTCTTCCAAATGCATGCCTACTAAAGAGGGAAATTGCTTCATGTTCTGATAAGAGAGCAATATCACGAATCACGTTCACTCTGTGTGCTTCCAACACTTGCTCATCTCTACTGAGACAAATTGCTTCCTTATCTGATAAGATATCGATATGTGGAATCAACTTCACTCTATGAGCGACCAGCACTTGCTCATCTCTCGTTGTAACGATAATTCTACTTCTTGGCTTAAACCAGTTAGAACCACCGGCTAACGCCTCAAGTTGGTCTATGTGATTCACATCATCTAGAACAAGAAGAACCTTTATACCGCGCATCCTCTCTCGCATCATCTTTTTCCCATCATCAACACTATCTAGAGTGACTGGTTCATTTAGAGCTCTTGAAAGGACTTGTTCTTGTAATTTATGCAAACCCGATTTTGTTGAAACTTCCCTCACATCCGCAACAAAGATTTTGGCATCAAAATCAGCAGATAGATGATCAAAAACAGCTCTAGCTGTAGTTGTCTTCCCAGCCCCTCCCATGCCCTTGATCCCTATCATGCGAACATCATCAATTTTCATTTTTAAAGAGTCAACAACATCCTTTACTCGAGTCTCCATGCCGACCAACTTTTCATCAGAGCCGAAACTGATGGAGCGTAACTCTAGCGAAATCAATCCAACAATTTTTTTGATTAATTCAGATTCGTCCCTGCGTGTACGTAAAAACAAGATATGTTTAGTACTATAATAATAATCTCTTATCCATGCATTATCCTTTTTCAACACATATTAGCAAGAAACAAAGTAAGAAATTACCCATCATTGAGCCCCCAACCAGCCAGACCGGCTGCTTCTTTTAGAGCCCCTTTCCATTTCTGAGCAGCCTCTTTCTTTTTATTCTTGGAAAAGGCATTTTTAACCGCCCCAATTTGGTTTCGGACTTGGGTGGGTTCCACATCATAGAAAACGGGGTAAGCAGTGTGCTCATCCATCTTCTGGCACTCCATAATCTTGACAAGCTCTTCCAAACACCATGACGAAGAAGCATAGGTTTTGGAAAAAACAATGATGTAAAATTTGGAGTCTTCAATGGCTTTGATAAGCTCATCGCTGATAGTTTTCCCTTGTCGGATTCTTACATCATCCTTGTAAGTGTAAATGCCTTTTGCCTTAAGAGCTTCATAAAGATGGCCAACAAAGTTCTTGCGAGTGTCTTCACCCCTGAAACTCAGAAAAACATCATACTTGAAGCTAGTTTGAATGGATGAAGTTGGAGTAGACACCATTATTTTTGGTTCAGATGAGTTTGAAGAAGATGCCATTGAATAAAAGTAGTAATAGATAAAGCCCACTAGCATCAGCATCAGCGGAATTCCTAATGAAGTTATGGTTGAAGGATCGGAGGAGAAACGTAATATCTTGCTGAAGGTCGACATTTCTACAAACTGATGGCAAAGAAAAGTGAATAAAATGGAGAGACTTAATAATGTGAAGGTGATTGGTTAGGCGTGAATTATGATGAAACTGATATTGTTGAAAGAGTCTATGCGAAGAAACAAAGGAGTTCCAGCTGCTGCAGTGATGTCAACAAACAAAAGCCACTCATATGGTCTTTTTGGTCAATAAAATGAAAGATAAGATTCACTTTTTGAAAAGAAAGATAAGCCACTCATATGGTCTCTTGGTCAATGAGAAAGAAAGATAAAATTCACCAAAAAAAAAATAATAATAAGCAACCCAATACATCCTCTTGGAAATTGCTTATTCAAGTCAAACTAATTTAATCTGTTTCTCCAAAAAGACACAAATATAAAACTACAAATTATTCACAGAAATCAAGCAGGCTCAGTAGAATGAGTTACCGACTTGCATCGACTACTGTGTGAATCTCATCAACGAAGAGAACAATTTTTCCATTCGAAGTAACCTCTTTAAGATCATCTTTAAGTCACTCCTCAAAATCTCCTACGTATTTAGCACCAGCACGAACCCATATCGAGTGGTATAAGCTGCACTTAAAAAAGGGTTGAAATTTATCAACACAAACTTGTGATTTTTGAGAATGAATGCACAAACAGCATATCAGCACAAAACGTATTAAACCAGTGGTAATGGTAATGATGGTGACAGCTAAGAAAAAAGCAATTTTCCAACAAGATAAAACTTTAATCTTTTTGGTTCACGAACCTCCTAAGAATATAATCATACAGTTAAAAAAGGACCCGTTTAAAACTTGGTTTAGTTGAGCATCATCTTGGGTTTGAAAATAATACTTGTAGCTAATATAACCTGTTATTAGTAGATAGTTTTCTAATTCTAAATTAAAAATGCAAACAGTAAACATCTTTTTGGGATTGCTTATTTGAAATTAAGGGCATGCTAATGTTGGAATCATATAAATGAAGATGTGGTCTTTTAAGGATGCTCATGTTAGATAACTACAAATGTAGTAATAGCACTGTTAATATGAATCATAATCAAAACTAGTAATATCACCATGAAACTTATTTAACCAATATCACATATAATTTATATAGTCAAAGCTAGAAAATCATCAAAATAAAGAGTAGAATAACAAACACTTGTGACATATAATTAAAAGCCCTCCCATATCTGCTTCGAATAAAATCATACCTTTTGGTCGGGTTTTTGTTCTTCCATTAAAAAAATGATGAGACCCTCCTATATCTGATTCGAATAAAATAATACCTTTTGGTCATTGAAAGGGTTTTTGTTCTTCCATTAAAAATATGATGAAACCATCTTCGGAATGTTGTTTGTGATCGATAAAGTAATGATGAATTTTGACTTTCGAAGATCAGGTTCCGGAGATGACGTCATTTGTTATGATGAAATGATGATTTCGATATGTTGAAGGGAGTGTTTGGGAATTTGGATTGTCTAAAATTACCAATTTACCCTTTAGTTACATTCATGTACACAGTTGCTATTAAAGTTATGTGTTAGGTGTCACAACAAGTCTAAGCTCTTCATCCGGGGGCTCATGGGTGTCATATCAATATAACAAACTTTCACAATTAACCACAACTAACACCCCCTCCACTTTTTTTTTTTGAACTATAACTAACACCCCCTCCTCACTCATAACTAACCTCAACTTACCCATTTGAGCCCCACCACTTAAAACTTTATTATTTTTTTCACATTTCCTAATAAACTAAATTTATTTATTAAAATAAAAATACAATGCGATATATTTTAAAAAAAAAGGTATAAATTAAACATTAAAAAAAAAAAAAAAGAAAAAATTGAATGTAAAACTTATCAACAAGTCAGCCTTGCACAAAAAAAAATCAACAAGCCCAACCCATTATTAACCTCACTTAAAAAAAAGCATCTTCTTCCCCATCACACACACAGAGTCACACAACCTTATAAATCGAAAAGAGAAAATATATAAACCACTTTTGACAAAAAGGACAAACAAGGACGAAATCTTGCCTCGCCGAGCAGACGATGAACCCTCCAATAGCAAGCAACGGCGAGTTCAGGCGGTGTGGTGGCGAGGCTCAACGAAAACGCCACGTAGGAACGGCGAAGGGCAACGAAGATGACACCGGGTGCTCTTATATCTATATATAACTTACACCACCATCAGTTATAGTATGCTAGCATTGGTGCTTAAGCTGCATCTAATGACTATCAAAAAATTTGCGCCCGCTATCATTGTTGACACAGTTACTATTTTCTCGTATGCAAGGGAAGATGCAGAGATGCCCGTACGACAACATATATGGACTCCACTAATGCTCTTACCACATCAAGTCACATGAGATGCCCGACATACAACTAACAGCCCTCCTATATCTGCTTCGAATAAAATAATACTTTTTGGTCATTGAAAGGGTTTTTGTTCTTCCATTAAAAAAATGATGAAACCATCTTCGGAATGTTATTTGTGATCGATAAAGTAAACTAACCAGGCATCATCAAGGCATTCTCGGAAAAAATAAAAATATGATGAATTTTGGCTTTGGAAGATCAGGTTCCGAAGATGACGTCATTCATTATGATGATCTGGAAATTGAAGTGTTAGAGAGTTTGGACTGTCTAAAAGTACCAAATTACCCCTTTACTTGCAAAACTTATAAACTTGTTTTAAGACGATTAGTATATTGCAAAAGACGATTATTTTATCGCAAATTACCCCTTAAATCGTTTTTATCTAACCAAATCATAAAAGAGGATTATTTTATCGCAATTCATCTTCAAAAAACTAGTAGTATTAATATACACTCCGTAATACACTTATGAAGCAAGAATTGTTACAATGGAAATAAAACTCAAGTGAAATATTTGCGCTTTTTAAATGGTTGAATTGTTAGAGTAAAAAATATCTATATACTTTTAGTCTTTGAAGATATTTGTAGCCACCCACCACCACCTACCACTACCACTACCATTCACCACTACCACTACCATTTACCACCACCACCACCCACTACTACCTACCACCGCAACTACCAATCACCACCATGCACCATCGCCACCCACTGCCACCATGCACCACCCATTGCCACCACCGCCACCCGACACCAACCATCACCATGGTGGTGGTGGCACTAAGTGGTGGTGGCAGTGGGTGGTGCATGGTGGTGGTAGGTGGCAGTAGTGGATGACGGTGGTATGTGGTGTTGGCGTGGGTGACAATGATGAGTGATGGTGGTAGGTGGTGGCCGGCGATGGTGGCAGTAGGGTGGCGGTTGTGTGTGGTGGTGGTGATTGGCAGGCCCGGATTTCCACCTGTGCGGGCTGCCCAACCGCACAGGGCCAACAATTTTATGGGGCCTCAAATTTGAAATAAAACCCAATATACATAAAACTGTTTGTATATTTTGAGTTGTGTAAGGCCCATTTCACCTAGCATGATAACGAGCAGTGGTTATAATTACGAAGAAGATTCAGATTATATCAAATAATCAGATTATGTGGGATGAGTTAAGTAATTAGCTTAAGTCCCATTACTTAACTTGGATAAAATATTACAAAACTTGAATTCTAAATGTTTCGCAAGCTGGTTTTTTAAATGGTCCGAATAAGAAAACCGTTAAAGAAAAAAGAGTATAGTAACACGTTAAAATTTTTGTTTTCAGGAGGCCTCTTTTACTATCATGGCACAGGGCCCTCGAAATCCACGGGACAACCCTGGTGATTGGTAGTGGTAGGCGGTGGTGGCAGTGGGTGGCGGTGGTGATTGGTAGTGGTGGTGGTAGGTAGTTGTGGGTGGCGATGGTACGTAGTAGTGGTGATTGGTAGTGGTAGGTGGCGATGGTGGCAGTGCGTGGTGGTGGTGCTTAGTAGTGGTGGTGGTAGATGGTTGTGGGTGGCGGTGGTGTGTGGTGGTGGTGATTGGTAGTGGTGGTGGTGGCAATGGGTGGTGCATGGTGGTGGTTATTGGTGGTGGTGGGTGGCGGTGGTGGGTGACGATGGTGAGCGGTGCTTATGCATTTCGGACTAACTTAGGTTATATATTGGGGACCAAATAAATGGACTAAAAGTGTTACACTCGGCAAACTACGATGACCAAAAATGTAGTTAGCCCTTAACAAATACAACACTTAACAATAATGATGAAATATTAAAAGAATGATACATAGAATAAGAAAGATTAGAGAGTTTGATACATACAATAAGAAAATTAAAAGTTGAGTACACAACAAAAGAAAAATTATTAAGTTGGATACATTTATAGAGAATTATCCGTATTTTGAAGATAGCATATAAGCATAAGATAGTAAACCTATCTTTTGTCTTCAAATTGGGGCTTATGAAATATAAGCCGAAATCAAATAAGCTCATAAGCCTACATATAAGCTTAAATAAATACACATATATTAGGTTGTGACCGTCTACATTCTACCTCTTATAGCTACGTGTGAGCCGAGAATGAAGGACTATTATATAACCTCAGTTTGCGCGTATTAAGTTAAACGGATGAGCTTTTCCTTGTTCAAATTACCCAGGGAGGCATGGGCGGAGATAAAGGGGGCACAAGGAGCATGTGCCCCCTAGCGAAAAAAATTGTAGTGTAAATTTTCGAAAATATTTAGCTTTTTTCGTAATTTGCCCCCCTTAAGTACCAATTTATAGTGTAGTTTCCAAAATTTATCAAAATGTGCTCCCTCGACCAAAAATTTCTGCCTCCGCCCATGCCGGGAGGGCAAGTTTTCCGTTAGAAGTGTACTTAGTTAGGTTTGAACACTAGACCTCTTGTGAAAAGGTTGGGCGTACTAAATTAGTTGAGAACATCGACTAGTCTCATTTAGGGCTGAGCACCGAAGGTTCAAAACCGAACCGGACCGACGAAACCGACCGAACCGGACTGACAGCCCATCGGTTCGGTTTCGGTTTCAGGTTTTACATGCTTTCGGTTTCGGGTTGGTTCGGTTCGGTCCGGTTCGGCCCAAAACCGACAAAAACATGCCAAAATACACCTAGACCGACAAAACCGAACCGAACCGACGAAAAACCGAACCGAACCGACAACATTCGGTTCGGTTTTGGTTCACGTTTTTCACGGATTTCGGTCCTCGGTTTTCTCGGGTCGGTTTATGACCGACGCTTAGCTCTCTCATCCTGCCAATAACTCAAGGTTTGTAGTGATGTCTATAACAGAGGTGACTATGAGCTTTTGGTCGGGTCAGCGAGTGATCAAGAGTAGGAAGGAACATATTATTTTTTTGCTTCCATATAAGCTCACAATTAGGCGACATGCTAACTTTTGACATACGAGTACAAAATAGTGGAGTACTAATAATTACTGTAATAGAGATATGAATTACCTGCAAATATCAGCAAAGTGCGAGGGAGGGACTTTGGTAAACCCCTTGCCTCTCAACCGAGAGGTCAGGGGTTCGATCCTCACTCCCTACAAAGGCCGGAGGTCCTTTCTACCTTTGGTAGAACTGGAAGCAGCCTCTCTACCTTAGGTAGGGGTAAGGCTGTCTACATCTTAACCTCCCCATACACCGGAAACGGTATTGGGTTCCCATAACCCGTGGAAGACGGCATTGGGCGTTACTTTTACTTTTTTTTTGCGAGGGAGGGACCACTATTAGGCTTTGCGTAGATTATGGTACAAACTTGTACAGTTATACACACACAAATCAACTCCTACTCTAGTTAACGCTAGAAGAAACAAGTTACTTAGGAATATAAAACATCATTGGATTTCCTACATATAAAACTTTCAATTTGAAGTTCCAATAGTGTTCTGGTGTATTTAGACTCAGGAGCAGGCGCATCAGTATATGGTATTGTTACTCAACAATGGCAAAATAAGATCCGTTTGACTGACTAACACTTATTTAGTATGGGCGTCATTGTCTGTAATAGACTTTTTCATGTTTGGATATTGCCTAATTGAGAATTTATACAGATAATGCTACAGTTAAAGAACAACTCCCGCAACCCAAATCAGAAATACACAAACCAACGATAATGGCAGATCCAAAGGATGATGTTAGTGTTGTCCAAGAAATCCCACAATCTTATGCAAAACCTATAGCTGATTTGTTTGAACCAGATGTTAACGCAAATCCTGAAGCAGAGGTCCTTGTAGCCACTGCATCGGCTTCACCTACCAACAGCAATTTAAGTTCATCAGAAGATGTATGTTTAGATGATTATGTTGATAATATAAATATATAGTACTTTTAGAGCTTGCGAACATAAGCTGATCTGGCTATATGATGAAGCCGTTAATGCTGATTCACATGAAGATCCGAGGTTGTATAAAGGATCTTTATCGACTTGTTCCGACAATGCCAACGACGATGGTAATTCTTGCATCTTTTGTATCAATGCCATAATGTTTCGGAATTTCGGAATTTATACTAAAATGTTTGTTTTTATGTCTAGGTGTCTTCTGTGGACCATCTTCAGATCATTGCACAAGCGAGTTGGAAATGGTTAGTTCATGCATATCTGCTAATCCGACTCAAATATGGTCTTATTCTCAATAGCATATGTTCGGTTTTTCGTCACAAATTGCACTTCCATACCTGACACATGATCTAGTACAAGTATGCACATTTTACTATACGCAAATCATAATAAACAAAAACAAGTGAACAATAAGAATCTCCGTAGAACTTGTGATTGTCACTGTGTATTTATCATCCTGAAACACAAAAATTACAGTTTGGCCTATTGCTTCTGTTGTGGGTTGTCTTGTAATTTTACCTCTCTTTAATAATTACAGGACGATGAAGAAGTAACAACAGTTGTCTTCTCTCCTGATCATATGGCGTACCAAGATAGATATTGCATAGATTGTGTCCTAAGCTTCACTAGCAGTTGCATCAAAATAGAGGGCTCGTTTTTAGATGATGATGAAGAACCCTTTCGATTTGCAGTGGGGCATTGAGGATATACTATATATCAAATCTCATTGGTATCAGCACGTAAGTCCATACCAAGTTTAATTTCAATTTTCAACCGCCTCTGAAAAGCTTATGTGTATCTTCTTACTCATTGGTGTACCGTAAATTTTTGCAGGATGGGATGACAATGCTGAAGATTCGTGTACTTATGGAGGATACATTACAAGCTGAAAATGTTGAATGCCCTTCAGGTTATAGTCATTATTCTTATTCTTTTAATGCTTTTGTTCTCAGGATACTTATTAGAATATCGGCAATAGGTATGCTACCAACTGCTCACATGTAAGGGTAAATTGGACTTCTTAACTTTGAAAAATGTGACATAACGATCAAAAGCCAGTTAAAAAAGTTTCCACTAGGGCTGAGCAACGGGTCAAACCCGAACCAATCAAACTCGACCCGACCTGAAAACCGATTAAGGGTAAAACGAGAACCAAACTGAGTAAAACCTAAACCGAACCGAATAAGGTCAGTTTAGCTAGTTCGAACTGAATGGGCGTGTTTTGACCCGAACCGAGTAAAACTGAAATAACTATACAAAACAGAAAACCGAACCAAATAAGGTCTGTTCGGCCCGGTTCGGCTCGGTTTGTAGGTTTCAGTTTTGGGTTGATTTTGCTCAGCCCTAGTTTCCTCCGTCTAGCTTCTTAACCGAATTGTAAAAGGTACTTTTCTGTCAACTACACAAGGTTATATCTTAGGAAAACTGATTATGAAAAGCTTAAAAAATTACCCCCTGTCACATGCCAAAAATAACTATTATGTAGCGCGTGCTTTCTTATTGATCCTGCATAATAAGTTCAAAATACTTTTCATTGGTGCAACTGATGTTTCTTACTCTTGATTCCTTGTGTCTTTTCAGGTACCGAGTTGAGGTTTGCATTTATTGGCACTGACTGGTATGGGAAAGAGGAAGCAGTCACATCTTTGAATGACACATACAAAACATTATGGACCGGTATATATGAGTCAGGGTGAGCTATTTAGCATGTTGCTTGCTTTAGTTTTTTCGCTGCATTTCACGAGTGATTTAGCTATAATTGGAATGTAAATAGTATTTGTCAATGGCATGATCCCAATCTGGAAGTATGTAATCATAAGCGGGAAAATAAACTGAAAAACATGGGCTTATGAAATTAAGCCGAATAAAATAAGTTCATGAGCCTGAAAATAAGCTAAAACTAACATATATTCTTTGTAATCTATGTACGGGAATTCTTTTATTGTTCAATTGAGATTTCTTTTGTGTCATCTTTTATAATCAAATCGATAATTTTTTTATATATTGACAACTTGGGATTATTGTTGCAGGGACACTGTCCATGGACAAACCGAAGCATCTTTCCCGAAGTATTTTCCCTGGTAAGTGAAATGAAATGAAATTTTCTTTGGTGTGGAAAGCATATATAATAGGGTGAAGGCTGAGAATACGTAACAAACTTTCTCAAATATACCGAAGTACGTAACATACTTATTTTATTACTTTTGTACGTAATATACTTACAAATTTGGCTCATTGTACGTAATGTGACCGGTAACTAACAAGTTACCAGGTCAAAAGTTTGAAAATTGACATAAATGGTCCCTGTGGCTTGCGTTGACTTTCACAGGTCATCCATTGACTTTATTTTCGTCCGTTTTTCTTACGTTTTGTCCGTTTTTGTTCCGTTTTTGTCCGTTTTTACCGATTTTCATCCGTTTTTCTTAATTTTTTGTCCCTTTTTCTTACGTTTTGTCTGTTTTCTTTCGTTTTTGCCAGTTTTCATCCGTTTTTGTCCGTTGTTCTTACGTTTTGTCCGTTTTCCTTATGTTTTTATCAGTTTTTGTCCGTTGTTCTTACGTTTTGTCTGTTTTTCTTACGTTTTGTCCGTTTTTATCGGTTTTCATCCGTTTTTCTTAATTTTGTGTCCGTTTTTCTTACGTTTTGTCTGTTTTCTTTCGTTTTTGCCAGTTTTCATCCGTTGTTCTTACGTTTTGTCCGTTTTTTTTATGGTTTAATCAGTTTTTGTCCGTTGTTCTTACGTTTTGTCCGTTTTTCTTACGTTTTTGTACTATTTAAACATATTGAAAAAATTTTCCAAAAAGAAAAAAAATTAGAATTTTTTCGCAAATTTGAAAAAAAAAATTCCAAAAAAATTTTGAAAAAAAAATAGGAAAAAAATATTTCCAAAAATAAATAAAAAAATTTCAAATTTCAAAAAAAAAAATTGAATAAAAAATTTCAAAAAAATTGAATAAAAAAAATTATTTTTCAAATATATTTTTTAAAAAATTTGAAAATTTCCAATTTTTTTAAGATTTAAAAAAAAATATGTTTTTTAAAAAAATATTTTTTGAAGATTTTTTATAAAAATTTGAAAAATATTTTTCAAGGATTTTTAAAAATTTCCAAATTTTTAAAAAAAATTTTGGAATTTTTTTTTCAAAATTGGGAAAAAATTCCAATTCTTTTTTTGGAATTTTTTTTTCCAATTTTTTTTTTTTTTTTTTTTTTTTTTTGGAAAAAATTTTCAATATGTTTAAAGAGTACAAAAACGTAAGGAAAACAGACACAACGTAAGAAAAACGGACAAAAACTGATTAAAACATAAGGAAAACGGACAAAACATAAGAACAACGGAAAAAAACGGATGAAAACTGGCAAAAACGAAAGAAAACAGACAAAACGTAAGAAAAACGGACAAAAAATTAAGAAAAACGGATGAAAACCGATAAAAACGGACAAAACGTAAGAACAACGGACAAAAACTGATAAAACATAAGGAAAACGGACAAAAAGTAAGAACAACGGACAAAAACGGATGAAAACTGGCAAAAACGAAAGAAAACAGACAAAATGTAAGAAAAACGGACAAAAAATTAAGAAAAATGTAAGAAAAACGGATGAAAACCGGTAAAAACGGACAAAGCGTAAGAAAAACGGACGAAAATAAAGTCAATGGATGACATGTGAAAGTCAACGCAAGCCACAGGGACCTTTTATGTCATTTTTCAAACTTTTGACCTGGTAACTTGTTAGTTACCGGTCACATTACGTACAATGAGCCAAATTTGTAAGTATATTACGTACAAAAGTAATAAAATAAGTATGTTACGTACATCGGTATATTTGAGAAAGTTTGTTACGTATTCTCAGCCTTCACCCTATATAACAAGTTAAAACATAGAGCAATGTGTTTTGGCATTAATGACGATCCATGCACTTAACATAATTATGGATGCTTGCAGCTTTGATCAACCTTTTGAAGAAGTTATCTATCCAAAAGGGGAAGTTGATGCTGTTTCTATTGGCAAGAGAGACGTCGATATGCTCCTACCCGACACTTTTGTTAACGACACCATCATCGACTTTTATATCAAGTATGTTATTCTGTATCTTGTTTCCTCTTTCCGATGATGCTTCTAATTGACCGTTAGTCTGTTACAGTGGCAACTTTAGCATACCTTATATTTCTCGCTAATAACAAGTGTCATATTTTCAACTGACGACAGATACTTAAAGAACAAAATCAACCCCGAGGATAGACCGAGGTTCCATTTTCTCAATAGTTGCTTCTAAATTTTTTTCGTTTACCGTGTTTCATAAGTTTTACCGTCCCCCTTCGTTAACTTGTATCGTGTTTCCATACTTGTATAATTTGAAAATTTGTGGTTTACATGTGGATATGTCAATGCAGTTACCTTAAAGAAGAATGGAGAGGGAGGGTACCGGAGACGTCTGAAGATATTTGTTCAAGATTTGATAATTTACGCTTCATCTCACTTGAGGTAGCGTGTGTGTTTTACTTGTGTACTTTTTAATATTACTTTTTAAAGCATACCCTCTTTATGTAACTCCATAAATATTATCACACAATATTAAATTTCCTTACTAATATGGGACACTTTTGAACGCTTTCCAAACATCCGTTTTTACGAGTTTACGCTTTTTGAAACAGACACGGGAAAATAAAAAACACTAGTAATGCCAAACGTGGCCTTGTTAATACAAACAATTTTTACATTCTCACTTGGCTTTCACTTAATATGAATGTTGAATCTGGAATCTTGTTGTTTGTGCAGTTACCGCAGCAGCCAAATTTATTTGACTGTGGTCTATTCTTGCTCCATTACGTGGAACTCTTTTTGGAACAAGCTCCAATTAATTTCAATCCATTCAAAATATCAAAGAGTGTCGACTTTGTAAGTAAACTGACTCATCTTTCATTCTCATAGCATCAGTTTTAGTTACATGTCTGATTTATTTTCTACATGTTGACGTTTAAGCAGATAAAGATACGTTTTATGCTACTTTATAATATACTTGACGTCACACCATTTGTTCAGCATCTTGTATCATGACTATGTGCTAGTTTTTCTGGATTATTATTCTTAGACTTAATACGAATTACATATTTTTCAGCTAAATGTGGACTGGTTTCCGCCTGCTGATGCATCCCTTAAAAGGGTGGTTATCCAGAGATTAGTATATGATCTCCTAGAGGCTCCTTCTCACGAAGCTCCTCCCGTACGTGCCATTGATGATAACAATCATAGAGAAACTGCTGTAAATTTCTTTCCACAAAAATTCAGTAATGATCCTTCAACGGTTTGTCAAATTTCTCATGATGACGAGGAAATTGAAATTTCTTTGTTACCATCATTAACTATGACAACTGAACCATGTCCTGTGGGTCCTACTGAATCTTTAAAACCGACATTTGAACCAATATCATTTCTAAGCATGCAATTCCCTTCCTTCAACGAGGCGACATTTGATGGGTACAAAAGTTCCCTAGCGCCATCACTTGAGGTAATTCTGTTCTAGTTTTTGTCATCTGAAGTCCTAAACTACATGTGGCAAAATGGGCAGGTTGGGTAACAGGGCAAAACGGTGTATGGGTCGGGTCAGTTGGGTTTACCCGAAACACCTTTTTCCATTTTTTAAAAACTTTCTATAAATAATAAGTGCTTTAAAAATAATTTATACTTTTGAATAACATGAGTTGGAAGTTTTATGCATTGTAAATAAACGTTGGGTGGCTTTTGAGCCTTTTGATCCATTAGAGATAACCGTAACTTGAGTTTGCCCCGTCGATGACTGTTTTGGGTTAATTTTGACATTTTTAGTCTAACATAACTCGGCTTTCATTTTTGTAAAACAGGAAAATATAGAAAACGGAGGACAATCTGTTTATTCTCTGACAGAAATTGATCTTGAGCAAGACAATGGAATTACACCCGAAATCCCATATTCATCCCAGAATCTCAAAAACAGTAACTTTTATGAAACATCGCCACAAACATCAATCTCCGGATGTGAAGATTCATTAGAAGTCATCAATAGTAAGCAAATGAATGAAGAAGTCGACTTCATGAAGATGAGACATGAACCAAGATCACCATTAATGGAGCATGTGGAAATTCCTGATGATAACGATAATGGTAACGGCTATGCTTATAATCTTACGTTATCTTCTCATTTTTCTGAAATGCAAGCAAACGGGTCCACTGGTTCCGGTGAGTCCTCGGGCTTGGAATCAGATGTGCAACATCCCACCAAAAAGATGCGAACGACAGAACCACCTCTTGAAGATGGGTCTCCGTTTAGCTGAATATAGTGTTAATGAGTTTTTGTTGGATGATATGTAGCAGTTAGAATGGACCACCCCCACATGTATACTGTCGGTTATTGATATTTTGCGTTTTGGTGTTTGTTTTTGAAAGGTCCAGTTATGGGGGATATGATAAATAATACTAGTAGTGTTTAATCCTTTGAATTACTCTACTTGCTTTTAATCGAGTTATATCATGTCTTCTAAAATGGGTAAAAAATCAACTCCAATTTGTGCGTTGCACTTCTAAGCTTAAAAGGTGAAAGATGAAAGGTTAGATGAAGTAAGCGAAAATCTACCCTCTAGAAGACAAGTCAGAACTCCACGTAGAGAAGATTAGGCGCGGTATACGGGTGTTGTTTACTTGTATGTGTACAAATAAAGTGCATAGTAAAAATGAAAAAGGATCTTATGAATGAGATTAGTAGTGTGATTGTTTAGAGACATGCCATAATAAAAATATATAACTCATCATAAGTCTGGGTATAATGTCTAGATCCGATGACGAGGTCTAACTCGGACGGCCTGTACCAATCGTCTATAAATCGAGCCATTTGATGAGCCGTTAAAAAATCATTTTAACTATACAATTTACCACAATATGCCATTTTTTTATTACATTACACCAAATTTTCTTGACATTTTAGTCCTCTTCCTATGCTTCTTCCCCTACCCCTTTCCCGTCCTCTGAATTCTCCACTGCCATGACCTCCATGAGGATCCCTTGGTCGTGGAAAAGTTAGAATTTAACCTTGTCAAACACTTTGGATAAATTAGAATAATATGGGATCTACTTCGGATATCACAAGGATTGCCGCACGTCAACCATGGTTCCTATCAATGCCGTGGTTCTTAGCCATCGGATATTGCAATATGTCAACGTTTAGTTGAGGACATGTATTTCATTTTGATCAATAAAGGTTTTAATCACACTATGGTAATCGTTTTTTCCTCTCCTCCACCTCCACGGCCCTGGAGACTGTCAACAGCCATGGTTTCAACTACAAGTGGAGGAAATGGTATTGATATATTTGACGAGGGTTTTCGCTCATTAAATATAATGTCACTAGAGTTTCTGCACGATTTCAAAGAAGAAGATGAATAAGAAGGTAAGAGTGGTGAGATAAAAGATTAAAAACTCAGTAGTAAAGCACATGCAGATCATTTCACACTACATATAAGTTCACACATAATTCGTTTACCTATGTCACAATAAACATTCAACAATATCATCATAAGTTGGTTCGACGGAAGTACAAAAAAACAAATTAGCAATGCAAGTGAAGATAAGCAGCTTCTACTGAGATCAATAAGCAAGTTTGAATACACATTGAGACCATTCACCAACTAATCTTGATGGAGAGCTTGTTAGTTTTTCCCATTCTCCTTCGAGACCATTTCTTATTTCGCAACATTTGAGGTCCTGCCATTTTCCAGATTTAATTTGTTTTCCATCGCTCCCATATCAAATTAGCTTCAAGAAGTAATCAACGACCTTGAGCCACATCTGAAGATGTGCCTCTACGTACAGGGGTTGGTAAATAGAAAACAATGCATCAAAGAGGAGTACCGAGTAGTTAATAAACGAGCCTAGCTCGTTTAGGCCAATACTCGACTTCGTTCGGATCGTTAACACACTGTCTAGATCCGCCACTGCTTGATCCGCCGTTTATGCCAGAGTGCCACCTTAAAAACCAGGAAACTACTTTAGCTTAATTATATGGAATTGCACCATTAGTATGAAATTAAAATGCAATCGACAATAGAGAATTTTTGAAAACAGGTACAATAGTTGCATTTATCCATGGACAGTCTACCATATTTTTGAAACTTTAACACCTTTAACACAATAAGGGACCAAAACTGTAACAAGTTTTATAATGGATACCGTTTATGTAAATTTTAGGGACCAAAAATGTAATTTGGTATAACTATAAGGACCATCATGTAATTCAATATTAAAATAAGAGAAAAATGAATTTAGTAAACAAGGAAAGTGGGTTATTTACTCACCGACGGTTACAGGTTGTATTCTTTATCTCCTAATATTAAGCTTGGGACATGCAGCAATATCTTCAGGTAGCTTCTCAAGAAGAGCACAACCACGAAGGTAGAGATTCTAACTGGCCAATATCTTCAGCAATATCCATCAGATTCTTTAACATACAAATGCTATCAGGAAGATGTTTAATCTTTGTACCCTGCAAATCTAGACTCTCCAGAGATTCTAACTGGCCAATGTCCTCAGGCAACTTCCCAAGACAAGAAGAGTCTCTAACATCGAGCGACTTCAGACGTTTTAGCATGCAGATGCTATCTGGAAGATATTCAATCTTCTTACTCCTCAGACATAGCTCTTCTAAACATTCTAACAGGCCAAGATTCTCTGGTAACTTCTCAAGAAGATCACAATCATTAAGGTCGAGATGCATCAGATGTTTTAACTTACAAATGCTATCAGGAAGATGTTTAATATTTATACCCCGCAAATCTAGACTCTCCAGAGATTCTAACTGGCCAATGTCCTCAGGCAACTTCCCAAGACAAGAACAGTCTCGAACAACGAGCGACTCCAGACGTTTTAGCATGCAGATGCTATCAGGAAGATGTTTAATCTTTGTAGCCGACAAAACTAGACGATTCAGAGATTCTAACTGGCCAATGTCCTCAGGCAACTTCCCAAGACAAGAACAGCCTCCAACATCGAGCGACTTCATACGTTTTAGCATGCAGATGCTATCAGGAAGATATTCAATCTTCTTACTCCTCACACATAGCTTTTCTAAACATTCTAATTGGCCAAGATTCTCTGGTAACTTCTCAAGAAGATCACAATCATCGACCATGAGAGATTTGAGACATTTCAACATACAAATGCTATCCGGAAGATGTTTTATCTTTGTAGATGACAAACAGAGCTTCTCTAGACATTCTAACTTGCCAAGATCTTTGGGAATCTCTGGAATATCGTCTTTGAATTTAAGCTTTCTTAGGCATCGTAAACTACAAATCATGTCTGAAAATTTCTTAAAGTCTGTGCAAGCACATAGACCAAAAGAAATAAGCTTCTCAATATTTCCAACTGATGACGGTGGATATTCTTTATAATAACAACGAAACCGCAACTTTGGTAGATTACTGTCGCGGTGCAATGGGCATAAATCTAGGGACTCGCCATCCAGACGTAAACTAGCTGAAGACCGACTATCCTTTGGTTCCAATTCACCACTGAGAACGTTAAAATCGGAAAACCTTAAACACGAGGTTAAGTCTAAGTAGACAAGTTTTCTTAGACATCCAACGGGAGCGTTAATTTCTACCAACTTATCACAACCTCTAAGATCTAACCTCTCAAGATTTGGAAACAGCTTAAGGTCAAGGCTCCTCAACCTTGATTTACGAAGTTCAAGGAATTTGAGATTTGGACATGCACTAGACACGTGAAGAACTTCGAAATTAGCACATTCATTAAGAGATAATTTATCGAGATTTGGAGTTAACCCAAGGTCAAAGGTTCTTAACTTTGAGTCACTGATATTGAGATAGTTGAGCTTTTCACAGCTAACAGGCATGAAAAGTTCTACTAAATTAGGAGAATCTTCAAGAGATAACGTCTCGAGATTCGGAGTATTCCTAAAGTCAAAGGTCGTCAACGCTGACCCATAGAGAGACAGGAATTTGAGTTTTTTGAGAACCTACCAATAAAAATAAGAAAAAAAGATTAATATTAACGTATTAACAAGACCAATAAATTAATAGCATTATTACAAAATAACCAATCAACAATTATTCTACCTTTTTTTCTCCCTCTTCCCAAAGTTGTACCATTTTGCTGTGCTCCATTTCAAGTCCAACAAGATTGTTTGCTTGAAATGTTTTGGGTAAATACGAGAAAGGGTACCGGTAATATTTTAGATACTTTAAAGAGTTTGAAAAGGATTGGGCGGTATTATCAAGATCATTGGCATCTCTTTCATAAAAATCTTGATATGGAAAATACACTTGAAGATATCTAAGTTTCTTCATTTTTCCAAGACCTTTCATAACAGTTCCCGAATTTGTGTTCGAGTTACGAAGTTGTAGACATTGACATACTGTTGCTTCACTACCCTGCAATACAAAAACAATGTCCAGAAACCTGGGAAGTCAGAACATATGCAAAAGTTTTAGTTTTCTTTACATTACAAGTAAACTGATCTTTACCTTGTCATCAGCCAATATATCTTTAATTTCCTCACTAATCCACAGTCGGCTATGTTTGTTAGGCTCATTCGGGTGCTCACGACGAACAATATACTTCCCCATTTCTTCTATATGGTCATGCATGCCCAAAAACCCATATTCATCAACAGTTATGAGAGATCTCTGCTCAAGAACTCTTAAACCAGTTATAGGTTCAAATCCACAGCATTCAAGAATTCTGATTGCATCTTCTCTGTGCAAGCCTTTCAATATGCATGCGATGTCTAGAAATATTTGCTGATAGTCATATTCCAGACTCTCATAGCTTAATTCTAGCTTTTTTAGAATCTTCACTGGGGGAATTTTTTTTAATCTGTCTATGGCCTTTACCCATTCATTCTCATTTATACCGCAGAGAAATGAACCCAATACTTTGACTGCTAAGGGAAGACCAGCAGCATAACTTACAACTTTTTCTGACAGCTTTTTGAACCCTTGAGATGGAATCGCCCTTCCAAATGCATGTCTACTGAAGAGTAAAATTGCATCCTCATTTGATAAGAGATCGATATCTCGAATCTTCACTCTGTGATCGACCTTATCTGATAAGAGATCGATATCTCGAAAGTTCACTCTATGTGCTTCCAATACATGCTCATCTCTTGTTGTAACGATAATTCTACTTCCCTTCTTAAACCAGTTAGTCTCACCGGCTAACGCCACAAGTTGGTCTATGTCATTCACATCATCTAGAACAAGAAGAACCTTTATATTGCGCATCCTCTTTTGCATCATGTTTATCCCATCATCAACACTATCTAGAGTGACCGGTTCATTTAGCACTCTTGAAAGGACTTGTTCTTGTAACTTCTTCAAACCAGACATAAAGGGTTCTGAAACTTCCCTCACATTCGCAACAAAGCTTTTGGCTTCAAATTTAGCAGATAGACGATCAAAAACAGCTCTAGCTGTAGTTGTCTTCCCAGCCCCTCCCATGGCTTTGATCCCTATCATCCAAACATTATCATCAATTCCCATTTCTAAAGAGTCAACAACATGCTTTACTCGAGTCTCCATGCCGACCAACTTTTCATCAGAGCCGAAACTGATGGAGCGTAACTCTAGCGAAATCAATCCAACAATTTTTTTGATTAATTCAGATTCGTCCCTGTGTGTAAGTAAAAACAAGATATGTTTAGTACTATAATAATAATCTCTTATCCATGCATTATCCTTTTTCAACACATGTTAGCAAGAAACAAAAGTAAGAAATTACCTATCATTGAGCCCCCAACCAGCCAGACAGGCTGCTTCTTTTAAAGCCTCTCTCCATTTCCCAGCAGCCTCTTCATTTTCATGTTTCTCAAAAGCTTGACCAACAGCCCCACTTTGGTATCGGACTTGGGTGGGTTCCACATCATAGAAAACAGGGTAAGCAGTGTGCCCGGCCATCTTCCGACACTCCATAATCTTGACAAGCTCATCCAAACACCATGACGAAGAAGCATAGTTTTCGGAAAAAACAATGATGTAAAATTTGGAGTCTTCAATGGCTTTGATTAGCTCATCGCTGATAGGTTCCCCTTTGTGGATTCTTACATCATCCTTGTAAGTGACAATGCCTTTTGCCGTAAGAGCTTCATAAAGATGGCCAACAAAGTTCTTGCGAGTGTCTTCACCCCTGAAGCTTAAAAAAACATCATACTTGAAGCTAGTTTGAATGGATGAAGTTGAAGTGGATGAGTAAGAAGAAGATTCTTCTTTTTTTGGCGCAGATGAGTTAGAAGAAGATGCCATTGAATAAAAGTAGTAATAGATAAAGCCCAATAGCATTAGCATCAGCGTAATTCCTAATGAAGTTATGGTTGAAGGATCGGAGGAGAAACTTAATATCTTGCTGAAGGTCGATATTTCTACAATCTGATTGCAAAGAAAAAGAACTTGTTAATGTGAAGGTGAATAAACAAACTGATTGCAAAGAAAAGTGAATAAAATGGGAAAAAAACAACTTGAAAATGTGAAGGCGATTGGTTAGGTGTAAATTATGATGAAACTGAAGCTGTTAAAAGAGTTTATGTGAAGAAACAAAGGAGTTCCAGCTGCTGCAGTGATGTTGAGAAACAAAAGCCACCCATATGGTCTTTTTGGTCAATGAAAAAGATAGATAAGATTCAATGTTTGAAAAAGAAAAATAAGCCACTCATACAATGATTTAAAAATGGGGTTTTAATCGACCCGGTCGAGTCATCGGGCACTAGTTCGACCGTCGGGTCAACCCAATTTTCCATTTATTTATTTATTTATTTTCGACCGGGTCAACCGGTTCAACCGTCGGGTTGACCCGACTCACTCAAAACCCGACCGGTCTAACCGGTTAACCCGGTTTTAGAAACCCGGGTTTCTTTGACCAGTTTTTGTGGCCGGACACCGGTCCGACCGGTTCGACCTGGGTTTGAAAACATTGCACTCATATGGTCTTTTTGGTCAATGAAAAAGAAAGTTAAGATTCACTGTTTGAAAAAGAAAGATAAGCCCCTCATATGGTCTTTTGGTCAATGAGAAAGAAAGATAAAATTCAACAAAAAAAAGAATAAGCAACCCAATACATCCTCCTGGAAATTGCTTATTCATGTCAAAGTAATTTTATCTATTTCTCCATAAAAACACAAATAAACTCATCAATTTATCTAACAACATCTTAGAAATTGCTTTAAAAACTTGCTCCGACATTGTTCTTATATTATTTTTTCCACATATGAGCTTCCTTGTAAACTATTGTCCGGCCACTTACACTATGTAATTGTTTTATCATAGCTACTATTAGTATAATATTCGGTCAGGGTGGACTTACTCGGAACATGAGTTCCGCGAAAGACTCTTGAACCTAATTTTCATATTAAGTATCGATGTGAAAAGTATCACTTTACAAGGATCAAACAAAACATAAAATCCCCGACTTAATCATTAAAACTATTTTTCTTTTTCACCAAAAGCTAAGACTAGTAGATAATGGCGATAGGCATAAGACTCCTGTCTTTTTTTAAAATTTACAATCCGGTCCAAAAGTATTGAGAAAAAGCCATTAAATACATTTATGTTTTTTCTGTATTTAAGGGGATGTTTGGGATTGCTTATCAAGTTGCAAACAAAATCACGTTTTGACAAAGTAAGTTCTAGAGTGCAGCCAGAAAACGTGGTTTTGGTGGATTTATAACGCAAATAAGTGATTATTGATTTATAACCAACATTATACATGTGAGGGTGGTTCATTCTAACTGCTACATATCTTCCAATAACTACTTTAAGACTAACTTATTTTATTAGTTAACCAACTGTTTCAAGCGGTCGCTTTTATTTGTGGTGTTTTGGGTGGGGTTTAAGTGAAACTGAATATAGAGTATCTTCCAAGTTTTAACTGAACAATGTGTGCATATTTGACACTTGAGAACATAAAAGTGACACTTCCATCTACGCTATACACCTGGCTTTAAGTTCCTCATCTGATGTGGACGAAGCATATATAACTTATCTGAAACTAAAATACATTTGCAATTTCTATTCTATATATTTATCACTTGTTCATTTAAAGTTTCGTCAACGTGTATTCTTCATTATCTCAACTTATCATTTCATTTTAAGTTCCGATAAATTTAAGCTCAATCCAAACACTACCACTTTACATATGCTTATTTAGTAAATATGATATGTTGATGTTTGTACCCGATAACCTGAATCACCCGACCCGACATAACCCGACTCGAAGCCCACCCGAACCCGATAACACGATTCTTAATAGGGTCGGGTTTCGGGCCACTTTTTAAAGGTCAAAACCCGATTCAACCCGACCCGATAACACCCCTAGTTGCAACCTATATAATTAAAAAGTATGACAGATAATTACAGCAAATGACTACTGTCGAAACTGTGGATCTGGGCTAGGTGTCGAAGCTATGTATTCATTGGTTTTTTATTATTGATATGTTTCATCAAAGCACTGCTTTCTAAAGGGACGACATGATGAAGTACAAACTTTTGTAAAATGCTTTCTTTAAAAGCGTTAAAAGTTGACCAAGAAAGAATACTGAAGAGGCTTTATCAGCACATTATAAGCTACTCAAGATAGTAATTTGGTTTTACAGATCAACTTTTTACAAACTGCGTCACAGCTAAACTAGTACTAATGAGCCTATTCAACAGTCAATTATATAACCGTTGAACCATAAGCAACATTAAATCAATATGTCATAGCAAACAATCACGTACTAGGGGTGAGCAAAACCGACCGAATCCCGAAAACCGAGACTAACCGGGTCGGGACTCGGTTTGGTTTTCTCAGGAAGTCGGTTTCAGGATGGGTCGGTTTCGGGTCGGTTCCGGCCCGATGCTTACGATCTTATAATATGATAAAGCAATTAGTACATTTGTTCCAAACTAGCTCGTATGACATTATCAAAATGTATATATTCATAGTAATCAAAAATCAAATAAACATGATAAAACTTTAATATCTTTGGTTGGTAAGAATATACATTAAAACCATCTTCTGAAAGTAAACTAGACAACAATAACCTCAATTAATCACTTATAAATGCTAATTATCGGTTAAAAAAAATGTACCAAAATAAGAAGATGAAGATAACTAAACGGAAGATCAGGTTCCGGCGATGATTATTTGGAGTGATCGGAAATAATGATTATTTGGAAGATCTGTTGAAGTGTGATTGACTCATATGTTTAATAATAATCGGATCTGGTTAATAAATAATTTGGATGTGTGTAATATTTTAATCATCTTTTGGATCTGGTTAATAAATTATTTGAATCTATTTAATATTTTAATCATTGTTTGGATCTGTTTAATAAATCATTTGGATCTGTTTAATAAATTAATTATTGTTTGGATTTGTTTAATAAATTATTTGGATATGTTTAATAAATTAATCATTGTTTGGATCTGTTTATTTGGATGGATCTGATGTTTATGAGCTTATGATGTTCTGTATGTATTAAGCTCTATTAACTTTATGAATATAATGATTATTATCATGAATTTGTAGCTTTTGTTTCGCCCCGGCGGAATTGGGTTTGTTGTTGTTGTATTTGTAGCTTTTGTTCCTTATTTTTTTGGTTAGCTGCAATTGTTATTGTTAATTGTTAAATAAATTGATTTAATACATGAATGGTTATGTATTGTGATTGTAATGTAAGTATAGAATTATAGGTTAGTTGTACTGTAAAAACCACAAACAAGACCTGTACAAAACACTGATAAAAAGGTTACACAATGTGATAGATGTACATGGTACAAAATATTTGATTATAAGAATACTATTGTAAAATAAAAATAAAGCCCAAAAAGTATTGTATTTGTTTGGTAAAGAGTAAATTACAAAGATGGTTCATGTGGTTTGCATTGAATTTCACTCTTGATCATTTGCCTTTTTTTTTTGCACGTATAGTCGCCAACTCTGAAACCCTTAACGCTCACGGTCCTTTGACCAAACGGCGTTAGCGTTGGCTGTTAAACACCTCTGACTTGCACATGAGGGTAATTTTCATTTCATCATCTCTTTCATTATACTCTTTTAATATTACATACCCATCTCTCCTCCATCATTTTTCTAATATTAAACAACTACAACAAGTAGAAAACCCACTATCTACACATTTCACAATAAACAACATCTCATGTCGATAAAAACATTACCCAATACCCTTAACATGATCTTTAAACCAAAACCCATAATTTGAAATTTTAGATCAACAATTCCAAATAAAATCTTAAGGAGGGGATATAAACTTCTCTGTAATGTTTCTATACCTGGGGAGCTACGAAAATTGTCGAAGCTCACATTTCTAGAGTTATATGTCCAACATATTTGTCTTTTCCTTGAAGGTGATTATATGAAGAGATTGAAAAAAATTGAATCTTTATAGTGAATTAGTGATTGTTTATGTGTTTTGATCACACTGGTGTTTATAATAAATGATTATAACAAAAGGGTTAGTGTCAATTCTTTTAAAGGTTAGAGATAATGCATAAACAATATGTTATTTAGAGTTTAAAGAATGATTCCCATATGACTGAAAGCTTGACCATAACATGGATGCACATGACAAAGTTTGTAATGGTACAAATGGTTTTAAAAACAAATTTTCACTTAATTAGTTAGTTGAGCAAAGGCTATGTGTGTTTATCTTAAAACTTATAAAGACACCTTGTGTTGGTTTCGCCATTACCTTTGTCATGGTTCTCTCTTTAGTGGAATTAAAAACTTATACAAATGAGCCAAATGAGTTACTTCCTCAGTCCCAAAATTAATGCCTCGCTTTTCCTTTCTAATGCAAAACCTATTTCTTACCAAAAGATGTTAATGTACTATAATTTAGTTCTTTTATCAAAATGCCAGGTAACAATCAGTAAAAAATACTAAGAACATTGGTTTTGGTAGCATAATTTGTCTATTTTTTATATCTGACTGATACATTTGCTAACAAACGCTGCCAATAAACAATGTAATAAAACAAATATTTGCAAGCTTGGAATTACTTGAGGCACATAAAGTCATCAAATTTAGAAATTTTATAAACAGTTTTCTAGTAGGTTATAAAATGAATGCTGCAGTAAATTATTTGCAGAAATAAACATTTCAAAAGTATACCATATATCACAAATGAATGAAAGGGGATTTCTTTCAGGATGGAGTAAAAGGACAGAGAATATATCTGAGCGTCAAAGTTTGCGAGTTGTATGTATTTCTTTCACAGCTTCACTATTTCACCAAATTTAACAGGTGCTTCACTTATGAAGACAATTTCTTGAAATCAATTTAAATTAAGTTAAATTAAATTTTGTTAAGAAACTTGGTTTTTGTTATGCGAGTGATTTGGTGAAATGGCTTTTTTGAAAAAAGTAATTTTGATTAGCAAAAATAGGCTAATTGTTATAAATTTTCTTGATTTGTTTCTTATTAAAGTTTTTGTTTTTGTTCATGGGTTTTATTTAGAGTAAATTACAAAGATGGTCCTGTGCTTTAATTTGAAAAGACAAATTTACCCTCATGTGCCTTGCACATGAGGAACTTTTAACAGTCAAAGTTGACGCCGTTTGGTCAAGGGACTCTCAGTGTAAGGGTTTCTGAGTTAGGGACTATCTATGCAAAAAAAATGTCAAAGGACCAAGAGTGAGAGTCAACGCAAACCACATAAACCATCTTTGTAATTTACTATTTGGTAAAATCACACCCGCATTTAAAACAACCGGTTTTGAGCTTATGTTTGTTTTCAAAATTGGTGTTACTCGGGTCAACCACGTTTTAAAAGAAACATCCTCCTCTGGCCTGAAAGTCTGAAGAATGGAGGGAGAGTAGTAACTTCTTAACTACAGACGCAAACCAGTTGAGTCAGTTAGTCAGGGTTTGAAGATTTGATCCAACAACAACATTTCACAAAAGAAATGAGGGTTAATAGTAATTATTTGCAGCAAACCAATAGCAGAGAATTAGCTAAATGACAATAATACCCTTAGTGACGAGACACTTAACGAGAAGAATAACGGGCATTAGCAAAAAGTCGCTCTCGGTGGCTATTTTGCCACCAAAAAAATAAAAATAAAAAAGCACACACTAGTGTCGTTTTTGCAATACTTTTTGTCTCGGTGTATAAATTTGCAATTTACCCATAATACATTATCAATATTTCAACTTTTTGTCTATGGTCAAATGACAAGTTTACTGATTAATTAAAAAGTTAAGAAATAGAAAATAAACATTTACAGTTCAATTTTAAAAGGAATCATTTTACATAAAAATTAACAAAATCATCATTCGCTTTTTTTCTTTCCTAAGTGATACTCGAGAATACAATCATTTTTGTTTCATTTCATTTTCTTTACTTGTTTTTTATGTGATACTCAAAAACATAATGTACGTGCGAGGAGGGATACAAAAGTTTTGATTTAAAGAATACTATCCTAAAATAAAACAAAAAACCCAAAAAAATGTATTTGTTTGGTAAAATGAGTAAGGATTCAAACAATGAAAGGAAATCACGCACCCCCACATTTAAAACAACCCAGTTTAATAAGAAACATCATCCCCCTGCCCTGAAAGTCTGAAGGGAAGGGAGGGAGAGTAGTAACTTCTTAACTCCAGACAGACACCAACCACTTGAATCAGTTAGTGATGAGGGTTTCAAGATTTGCAGCAAATTCAATCTCAAAGAATAATTGCATTATTAGCATCACTAGCATTTGTAATAATAATAATTAACCCTAATTTCTTCTTCTTCTTCCCAAACGATCTTATCCCTATTATTCTCCGTAAGCAAAACCTTCACTCATTTCATTTAATTAGGTCAATTGAATTCAGTTTCTTATTTTTTTTAATTAAAGTTGTTATAAATAAATACTTCATACATTGTTTATAAGTTTTTTAGCAATTGAATTATGTTAGTTAGTTAGTTATACTAGTATGACATTTTAAGAAAAGAAACTCTAACATCCCCTGCGTAGCGGATCATTGACATTTAAAGGAGTTTCATCTCAATATTTCCTATTAATGTGTCTTTATCATGTTAATTTGAGTTTTTTTAGCAATGCGGCAGCCCATTAGCCAAGAGGTTGTGCCTGTGCGTAACTCTTAACTAGTAGTAGGTAAGTGTTATTTATTGTGCCCTGCACTTTTGTAAACGACAATGTATGCCATGCCTTGCCTACTTAACACTGAAAAATAATATCATAGTTTTGATAAGTGACCCTATAATTAGACAGATAGTATTATAATGATATTAGAACCAACTTCATCTTTAATATTGTTATTATATAATTGTTTTGCTCGTTTCCTACTAAATGTGTTTTATCATGTTAGTTTCGCAATATCTTTCCTACCAAATGTGTTTCAGTTAGTTAGCGCTTTGTTTTATTGATTATTATTAAAGTAAAGTGTTTCCTCCCAAATTTAGGAGGAGAATGTTTACTTTACATTACTTACCTTTTCTTGAATAACAAAACTTAAGAACACAGTGTTAGAAATTACTAAGTCAAAGTTCTCCGGTTCAAAGGGTACATCATAGGCTCTTGGTAGCCAATCCTTGACATTTAAAGCAACAATATTTGCTTGTGTCTTGTTAATGTGTTTTTATCATGTTAATGTGACTTTTTTTTAACAATACGGCCTCCATCAACCAAGAGGTTGTGTATGTGTGTTGAACTCTTAGTTCAGACATATCCTTCGTAGTACTAGTAGTAGGTGTTATTTATTGCGGTTTGCACTATTGTAAACGACAATGTATGCCATGCCTTCCCTACTCAAAGGGGATAAAGGTTATCTAACTTACATATAGCATTTTTATTTGGAGCGTTTAGAATGATTAGAAATGCTAGTTGCTTGTTTCCAAACAAGCAAACAGCTAGTTGCTAGTTGCTTCAAAATGGTCGTTGCCATAGCCTTGCAATACATTTTGGTAGCTTTATATGACTTTAGAACCAGCTTCGTCTTCAATATTGTTATAGTATTATTTTGCTCGTTTCCTACTAAATGTGTTTTATCATGTTAATTTCCTAATATGACATATGCGTAGTACTAGTGTTATGTGTGTCAATATAGTTGCTTACTGTGGTACCTTATAAGCTAACTTTATCAACAGTTACATCAATGTGTTTTAATATCTTCCCCTGCTGGCATAATTCGAGTTGTACTAATTTTCCAACTCCGTGGAAGGTCTTTATGTAATTTCTACGTAGCGTTATGTTGATTATGTATTATGCAAATATTTGTTGATCACTTTGCATGTGGATTCTGCTTGTTTACGGATGATTTTATTGAATTGTAGGAATGGAATGCTCCAAGTGCTAAGCACGTTCGTTTATTAGAGGTTGCTTTGCTTCAACAAATTGTAAGTAGGTGCTAACCTTTTCATATATTATCAACGGTTATCGTTATATGTAATCTTATACCTTCTTTATAACCAGTCTGAGAAACAAAATTAGGATATTTGGTCTCCGTTTCCTGACCAAGGATGGAAACGTTTTACAGACTTGGGTACCGTTCCATGTGAGATCCTTAACCTGCATTTTTTTTTTAATATTTTGTTCTATGCCGTGACATCTCTCATCATAATGTAATCGAATCCCGGTGTTATATTTTAAGCCATTCTAGAGAAATCATGGGGATATATTCAGGTGTTTCTGGATGGAGGATTGAACCAGCAGAGAATGGGCATACGCGCTATTTATCTCTCAAACAAGCATAAGAGGGTGTTTGGCTTATGGGCTTATTCAAAGGGGATAAAGTTTATCTAACTTACATATAGCATTTTGATTTGGAGCGTTTAGAATAATTAGAAATACTAGTTGCTTGTTTCCAAACAAGCAAACTGCTAGTTGCTAGTTGCTTCAAAATGGTCATTGGCATAGCCTTGCAATACATTTTGGTAGCTTTGTATGACTGACTCGTTGTCAATTATATATTTCTCAAGTAACATAAATGATTAGGTTTGAGTCCCCGAATCGTTCCAAACGAAGGATGAATGGAGTTTAATAACTCACGTCGCGTTTACGGTATTTTGAATAGTGAAAATGGGCAAATAATGGGAAATTAAGCTAAATATGAAAAATAACTAATTAGGCAACTAAAACAATTAACTAAGCTATCGGGGCCAAAAACGCACTTAAATCCTAAAAACAAGCACGCTCGGGAAAAACCCGAGCTTAAAAGTGAAATATGAGAAATAACTATCCTAGGAATGTAAAACTAATTTTCCTACGTGCAATTCGACAAAATAAAATTTTGAGAAAAAGCGGAATATTTTTTTGACTTTTTATTTAATTATTATGATTTAAAAACTAAAAAGTAGAAATTAATTATTTAAAAATAGTAAAGTATTTTAGAAAAATACCAATTTTTTTCAGAAATTACTTTATTGAATACTAAATATAGGAAAAATAAGGAATCTAGAAAATCTGCTTTTGATAAGCTGTTATTAAGTTGGACAACTTAATAGGCTTTAAATATAAAGAAGGTATATAAGACTAACTACTGCACCCTTGGACAGGACAAGGCCCAAGGGCGTAGTGGTTGAGTGTGTGTGTTGCGAGCTGGGTGGCCAGAGTTCAAATCCCAACAATGGCACTTTTTGCCAAACTTATTTTTTTTTCTTTTTAAAACTTTAACTAATAAGCTTATGAGAGCTTATTAAAAATATGAGACACTAAAAATCTTTTGTAATTAAGCAAAGGAATAAGCAGTTGATGACTTAAAAGGGGAACAAACTATCTGATGGCCTATAATGCTTACAAAAATCACTATCAAGCTACAATAAGCTAATCTTTTTTGGGTAAAGGGGAGTAATCCTGCACCCTGGTAAATAGATTAAACCAAAACGTTTGAGAACAGATGGAATGTGGCTGAAGTACCACATTAACCTCAAGCTAAAACAGCTTGACAGACAACTAACCTAGAGCTTATGACATGCCAAAAGCTCTTAACAACTCTAGAATCAATGAACCTAGAATAAGAATCAAATCAGAAAACAAGCTACCCAGCGGCTACCGTGAATGATGAACTTCCACCTTTAGTAGAGGTAGTAAATAAATTAGCCGTTTCATCAAACACGTTTTCAACACAATCATCATCACCATCTTCTTCAGTAGCCAAAGCAGCATAAGCATTTGACGTAGAAACTTCACCTTCCTTTAAGGAGGAACCTTTAGACTGCAACATAGAAGACGATGTAGGCACACTACTCCTAATAGTGGCTCCCTTTTGTGGTTCACTAGTAGTCTTCTTTGGCTCATACCTGAAAGTCTGTTTGATAGAAGTACCCTGATTCGCTTCCAAACAGTCAAGTTTATCACACAAGCTAACCACTTGTGAATGGTCAACCGTAATAAAATTCAAACAGCTCAGAAACAAATGCAATTAAGATCTGGAGAATATAGTGGATTCCCGGGTCGTTAAGTCCCACGGAGACTTAATGGTGTTTAAAAACTTTCAGATGTCGAATGATCACTAAGGATAATGATCAGTAAGGATTTTGATTGATAATTATACTACTGATTGATTGGAATATTTATACCTAAAGAAAAAGTTTTGTAAATTACAGGGGCTTAAATGCAAATTAAAGAAAATTAAAAAGCTAAATTATATTAAATAAACGCTATCACTATTTTTAAAATGATGTTTTTCTTGATTTATAAAACAAAATATCTTAAATAAACTATTTTAATTAAAGCGTAAACCTATATTATCTAAAAACGTGACCTAGAATGAAAACAGGAATGACTAGTAATAGGAATCACTAGTAAGCTGTAGACTTTCAAAAATTTGTGGTAATTCAGAGGCACCCTGAATTGCTGGGCCCTTAGGTGATATAAGAGGTCTAGAATTAACGTAAACAAAGACTCGACAAACTTAAAATAATGCCAACTGGTAAGTGTTCACCAATCGAACACACTATT
>BPTQ01000008.1:367100965-367124284 GCA_019973895.1 Chrysanthemum seticuspe | reverse complement strand
AATAGAAAAATAATCAAAAAAATATAAAAATAGTTTTGAAAATTCTCTTTAGTTATTTTAGATTTTTCCAAGTCATAATTTCATTTTTCTAGCTTTATTTCATATTTTCTTGTATTTTAGGCTATTACTAAATAGTTAAAAATAGTTTTTAATTAATAATAATTAGATAAATAGTTTTAAAAATAATTTTCTTTTTCTAAAAATTTTCTCTTATCATTAGGTTTGTAAAAATGTCATTTTTATATTTTTAGGATTAATATTGTTTAAGTTTCACATTTTCTTTTGTACGTCACGTAGTTTTTAATTTAAATTTTATAAAAAAAAACTCAAAAACATCATTTTGCAAATAGTGATAGCGTTTATTTAATATATTTTATCTTTTTAATTTTCTTTAATTTGCATTTAAGCCTCTGTAATTTATTTACTTTTTCCTTAGTTATAATCGTTCAAAACTCTTTTCCATTCAAATTCTCTCGATCACTATACGTTTGGTGATTCATCGCATAGCTCGCTGGGACATAACGACCCGGGGAAACCCTATACTCTCCTGATCTTCATTGCATTGGTGTCTGCACTGTTTTAAGTTTCTTACGGTTAGTCATTCACAAGTGGCTAGCTTGCGTGAGAAAACTTGACGGTTTCGCACCGATCACTCGACGGGAGGGAGTGATGATGGATCATCATTAAGCAACTTCTCAATGAGAAGTATGTCCCCCTCAATGTCGATGGGAGCGTGATCAATTTCCCATGGAACAGAATCACTAGACAAGTAGGCTTCAATCTCTTCCAAGATGAAGTCACTTTCCTCAAACGGAGTGAGAGAAGGAGTAGAATTGGCAATGATGGGTTGAGATGAATGAGTGAGATTATCACTCGAAGAATTATGATCATAACCAAGAACTTCTTGAGAGTACTCTTCAGAAGCAACATCAATGATATCTATTCGGTTAACCGACTCAGAATCATAGTTTGCGGAGTATCTCGAAGTTTGATCAAGGTTAAAGGTGACAGCTTCATTACCTACACGTAATGTGATTTCTTGCTCAAATACATCAATGAGAGCACGGCCCGTTCTCAGGAATCCTCGTCCAACAATGAGAGGAACCCGATGATCGGCATCGAAATCAACAACCACAAAGTCAACTGGAAAATGGAACTTTCCTACTTTCACAAATACGTCCTCGGCAATGCCAAGAGGACGGGATATTGTACGATCTGCAAGCTCGAGAGTCATGCATGTAGGAGTAAGTTCCGGAAGAGAAAGTTTCTTCCATACTGAATAAGGCATCAGATTGATGCTTGCACCAAGATCGGCTAAGGCAAAGCATTCAACCATTCCTGGAAATACACAAGGTAAGAGAAATTTTCCAGGATCTCCAAGATTCTCGGGAAGCTTCTTCAAGATAACTGCAGAGCAGTTCTCGTTCAGAGGAGTTTTTGCCATCTCAAACAGTTTTTCCTTGTTGCTTAACATGTATTTGAGAGTTGATGCAAACTTGGGCATCAGCATGATAGCATCCGCAAAGCTTATGTCAAAATGTAGCTCCTGGAAAATTTGAAAAAATTTGTCCATTTGATGACTGGCTTTTTCGCGGAGCTTTTGCTCATTCAAACGGGATGGGTAAGGAATAGAAGATTTGGATTTGGGGTTTTCAATGGGAGCTACTGGAGGTTCAAAGACAACTCCTGGATTGGATTTGGGTTTCGGGACAACTTGAGGATGGACATCGTTGGTACCTCCGTTATTAGTAGGAAGTTCTTTGTCCTTTGTTGCCTCAGGTTCACTTTCCACTACCTTCGGGAGAGAAGAAGAAGAGGTAGTAGGAATAGCGGGTCCATTGTATGAAACACCACTTCTGGTTGTGATCGCCTTTGCATCGCCCCTCGGGTTAGCGATCGTGTTGCTCGGAAGTTTTCCTGAGCCCGAGGGTTGATCATTTAAAGACTTCTTAAGATCAGCGATCTGACTAACCAACAACCTGTTCATTTCATCTTGGGATTTTATGAACTGCTTCAATAACTCATCAAATGATGGTACTGGAGGATGTGGAAGGAAATTTTGAGGTCGTATGTTTTGATTATGACCTTGTTGTTGAAAATTCCCTTGGTTAGGATTCACATTTCCCTGAAATTGATTCCCTCGATTGAAATTGTTTTGATTAAGGTTTCCTTGATGTTGGAAACCTTGATTTGGTCTGGGATAGAAATTACCTTGGTTTTGATAACCTTGGTTCATTCTAGGTTGGTTCTGATTCCGGTTTTGTATGTTAGGATTTTGGTTAAAACCGGGTGGTGCCTGATAAGTATTAGCACGGTAGTTTGGTTCATTTTGAGGACGGTATTGATTACCTCCCTGATGTGAAGTACCGGCTATAGCATTGGCTTCAAACGGACTACCATCGGTGGCAGTACAGTTGTAGTATGCATGAGGGCCACCACAAGTAACACAGACCTCGACTTTCTTCACTTCACCATGTGATGGTGTCTATGTGAAAGTGACTTTCTTTTGGTTAGCAAGAGCCAAAGCCTGAACAATATCCGTGAGTTTGTCAATCTTAGCATCGGTGCTAGATGTACTCACGGGAGATGAAGTAGAAGGTCCAACATTAGACTGAGTCTGATATGTCTTTGTGCGGAAAGGGCGGACCCGGGACTTGTTTTCTATGATTTGCAAGGCTTCTTTTGTGGTCTTGCTCAAGAAATTACCTCCCGCGGAGGCATTTAAAGAGTCTTGGTTAGCTTGTCTCAGACCATTGTAGAAAGTATCCATTTGCATTAACTCGGTAAAACCATGATGCGGACACTTGCGGAGCAACTCTTTGTAACGATCCCATGCCTCCCCGAATGATTCATCAAATCTTTGAGAAAATTTCATTATCTCATTCTTAAGACTTGTAGTTCGGGATGGAGGATAGAATTCGTTAACAAACTTAGTGACTAGATCCTCCCATGTCTCAATGGAACGAGGGGGTTGTTTCTCAAGCCAATTCCGGGCTTGTCCCTCTAGAGAAAATGGGAACAGAAGAAGCTTAATTGCTTCATGTGGGACATTCTTGTATTTGATGGTAGATGCAATCTTGTTGAACCATCGAATATGTGCATGAGGATCATCCCGCTCAAAACCATAAAATTGGCTTTGGGTTACAAGATTAAGCAACCCGGTTTTGAGCTCAAAGGTATCAGCCACGATGGCTGGGACAATAATGGCATCTCCGTAACCCTCGATGGGTGCTTGGAGAAGCTCATTCATAGGTTTGTCTTCTACCATTACGACAGGGAGTGGTGGTGCTAGACGTTCCTCAGTCACGGCTGAAGGAGCAGAACGTCCTCTACGTCTACGAGGAATATTTGCAAGCTCAGAAAGTGGACTTGTAGAACTGGAAGAACGAGTGCGCATGCACTAAGTATAAAAATCAGTTTTCAAAACAAATGCGAGGCAAAACGACAAGTGAACTTAAACCAATAATCACAAATGAAATGGCTTCTTTAAAAAAGGTACACCAAATCACAAGGACACAAAGGCAAGTTTTAAATCTTTTGTTCGGGAACTTATTAATGTTCACACCCCCAGTTGGTAGATGTACTGCCTTGATTTGCGGTGGTTGATTTTTATGTATTTATTAAGTACCACTGAAAAGACGTAGGTATGGATATGTGCTAAGGGTTTAAAAACTTTTATTTTATCACACAAGCTCCAAAATTTGATTCGCTTCCAAACAGTCAAGTTTATCACACAAGCTAACCACTTGTGAATGGTCAACCGTAATAAAATTCAAACAGCTCAGAAACAAATGCAATTAAGATCTGGAGAATATAGTGGATTCCCGGGTCGTTAAGTCCCACGGAGACTTAATGGTGTTTAAAAACTTTCAGATGTCGAATGATCACTAAGGATAATGATCAGTAAGGATTTTGATTGATAATTATACTACTGATTGATTGGAATATTTATACCTAAAGAAAAAGTTTTGTAAATTACAGGGGCTTAAATGCAAATTAAAGAAAATTAAAAAGCTAAATTATATTAAATAAACGCTATCACTATTTTTAAAATGATGTTTTTCTTGATTTATAAAACAAAATATCTTAAATAAACTATTTTAATTAAAGCGTAAACCTATATTATCTAAAAACGTGACCTAGAATGAAAACGAGCGTTATATGTAAAAATTACGCGAGTGCGCAAGTAAAAACGTAAAATTTGTGAAATAAAAGTCCTACGAGTGAAAAAACAATTTTCTTACTTACTATATGACAAAAGAAAATTTTAGAAAAAAGATTTATATTTTTTTGACTTTTATATTTTTTTATTATGAATTAAATACTATTTTAGACTAATTAAATGATTAAAAATACTAAAACTATTGAGAAAATTCTGAAACTTTTTTATAAAATACTTTATACTAATACAAAGCTAAGAAAATTACAAAAGGTGTAACAACTTATTGTAATAAGCTGTAAATAAGCTAAAGAGTTCGTATAAGCTAAAAAGACAAAAAGGGTTATATATTAAATGTTGCAAGAAATAACCAGTCAAAGTCCCAATGGCAGATGGTAGTGTGTGTGTGTGGTGAGCTGGGTGGCCAGGGTTCGAATCCCAGTACTGGCTTTTTATTTTTTATTTCTTTTTGAACTTTTTCTTTTACAAACTAATTAAGCTAATGATAATAAGCAATTTATAAAACTACAACTTTTTACAAAAACAACTAATAAGCTCAGTTTGAGCTTATGTTTTCTTAACAGTTATGCAAGAATTGGAAATAAGCACAAGGTTTTAGCTAGTGACTTATAAGCTAATAATTAAGCAAAAGGTAAAATGGAAATAAGCTTAAACTAATGATAATAAGCTAATATGACTACTGAGAAAGCATAATATCTTAAAAATAAGCACTTAACAACTCCAAATAAGCACAAGTTAAACTGTTTAAACATGACACTTTTTTAGGTATCTAGGTATTTTCTAGCTTAATTTTAAGTACTTAAATAAGTTTGGAAATGGAAACAAACACTGGTTTTAACAAGTTTACCAGTTAAGCTTTCCAAAAAGCTAAATTACAAAGTTTGGATTACTCTAATAAGCTTGGGAGAAGCTTTTGAAAAACTTATGAACACTGACTGATTGGCACACTTAAAGAAAATTGGACAAAATTAAAAGCCATAAGCAGGCTTATCAAATAAGCTGAGAAGTGAAAAATAAGAACTTGAACCTTGAGACAGCTAGGTGAGCTTCTCAAAAAGCTAAAGTACACAAGTTTAAGCTAGCTAATGAGCTCTGAATGAGCTTGAGAAAAAAGCTTGTAAAACTGGTGCACAGGGCATGTTTTTGAAAAAGTGTTTAAAAGAAATAAGGAAATAAGCAGTCTATAAGCTAAGTATATATAAGCTAATATTTTTCTAATTAAAATGAGCAGCTAAATTTTACTATCCCAAAAGATTATAGGCTAAAACTTGGTGTTAAATACACAATAAAATTCTAAATTTTATTCAAAAACTGCAATTGAGAGATATTGACTTTTTAAAATAAACTAGTAAGTTGACTTTTATGAGATTTTAATTGATTCTATGGACTGAATAAGTTGTATTAAGCTATAATAAGATTGATTTAAGCTAGAGTACTAAGTTACAAGCAACTTTGATGCAATATGTAAGGGTTTTATGACAGTTAGGTTACCCAACTTTGCGACTTTGTTCGCCTAAGTTACCCAACTATTTTTTTGTTCAATTGGGTTACTGGAGTTTACGGGTTTGACATTTAGGTTACTCGAAACCAGAAACGTGTTCATTCAGGTTACCCAAAAAACAGGCAACCGGATATCCACTTAAGATGGTGTCCACGTAAGCTTTTTGTGGGCCCCATTATCCAACTCAGATATCCACTTACCATTACTAAACAGATAGGTTACTCAACTTTGCGATTTTATTCGTCTAAGTTACTGAAGTTCTTTTTTTTGTTCAATTCGGTTACTAATATATATTTATTTACATGGCTAGCACTCTCCTCTTTGCTTGATCACAAAACTCATAGAATAGTTTAATTAGTTTAATTTATCGTTTTAGTAGTTATAATTAAATCAAATCAAAACCCCTTTGAAACTTGTAAAAATCAAAAGTTGTTGTACGTTTTTATCCGTTTTTATACGTTTTCATACATTTTAAAAGAATAAGCAGTTTTTTTTTTAAAAAAATAATTATAATAAAATTAAAATTACTTTTTTTTTAGTTTTATTATAAATTTTTGATTTTTTATAAAATTAAAAAAAAATAAAAAGTAGTTTTTTTAATTTATTACAATAAAATTAAATTTTTTTATTTTATTAAAAAACTCAAACTCCCAAATACAAGAATATGATTATTCAAGATTCAAAGGGGTTTTAGTTCTTCATGCTTAAAAAAGAAAAAGTAGCTCATAACATCACAAGATCTCAGGATTGTTTAACTCATGGGAAATTATTAAAAATAAATGATACATGACTTATGGTTTTAGTGGCTGAATTCTCATTTTTATTTAAATGAATGAATACGGTTTATAGTTTATGAATGTTTAGTTTTTAATTTCATACGTTTACGTTTTTAATTATTTATGTAACATTTTTAATTTATGATGTGGCGTCGATGTGTTTAGTGAGTGAGGATGTTTTCAGGTGACCGATAAAGATAACCTAAATTAACAAAGTTGCATAGTTCAGTAACCTAATTGAACAAATTCGCAAAGTTTAGTAACTTATTTGTATAAAAACTTTAGTAACGTCAGCTGCCAGCGTGGCTAGCAACCGGGTATCAAAGGTTAAAAATAGATCGGTCCCTAATTTGTCCGGTAACGATAGTCCAGTAACCCAATTGAACAAAAAAATAGTTGGGTAACTTAGGCGAACAAAGTCGCAAAGTTGGGTAACCTAACTGTCATAAAACCCCAATATGTAATCCTAATTCTTAACAGTAAATAACTAAGATAAATTTAAAACTGATTTTGACTTTTTACTTAAACAAGGACTGAATTTTATGCTTGAACTGAGCTATATTATCCTAATGTAACATGTATCAACCAAGAACAAAGGCTAGAATTCTATCTAGCACAGTTAAACAACTAAATCCAAACACCCTTTATTAGAACTGTTGTGAAGCCTTAAGCACTAAAACAAGTTTTTAAACTAAGTTATCTATTTATTATCTTTAATTAACTATGATAAGACATGATTAAACCAGAATTAACAATACTTAAACACATATACTAAGAAATACAAATTTTAAAGAAATGGCTTACAAATTGCTTTCCAGCCAAAAACCATGAACCAGAAACCAAGAACACTCCTAATAGCTTTCCACAAAGCTTCTAAACCATTTTCATCCAATTACCAACCTGCTTCAGTCTTTGATCTTCATTTCCATAGATTTTTAATTTTTCACTAATTTATTGGTATTTTTGAGAATTTTTGAGTTTTGAATCTAAACTGAGTTTAAAGATATCTAATAGCTTAGAAAAGCTATTTAGGAGCTTAAGTAAGCTTATGAGTACAAAACAACAATTACAAACATCATTCGACCATATTAAGAATTTTAAGGTAAAAATTGCATAAACTGAAATCAAACAGGAAACTTGAAATTGCTTATTGAAAAGGATTTATAATACACTCAGATTACTTAATTCAAAGCTTAAACAAACACTGGAAAGTTTAAATTATTAAAACGACATACATAAAATAAAATTACTCTAGATATCTTCTCCTCTGCTTCTTCTGCTTTCTTTATAGACTTTTTGGACTCTCCACATGCTTTTGATCATTTCCCATCAACAATCTTGGCCATTGATTCACTCAAACTCATCTCAACCATTTAAATGAAATTTGGCGCCAAAAGTAGTTTATATAACTTGCAGCCGAAATTTTGCAATTAATGCACTTTGGATGGTTGTATTGGTGGAGGAGACAAGAAAGAAAGGTTTAGTAGCTAAGTTGTGGATATTTGGTGCAAAAATCAGGTTTGTGAGTGTAACAGTGGAAGTTTTGTGATGGGAATGCATTAATTGTATTGTAGGCTATGTTGTGAGGAGGGGGGATGAGCTGGAGAGATTAGGCAGTGAGGTAGAAAGGTGGTGAGGTGGTGGAAAACCACCCTGGTTTTGGTTTGCAGAGAGGGGTGAGGGAGATGAACAGTATGCCTGGTATTTGGCGAGCGTTTGACTTTTTGACCCGGTTTTAATATTTAATGGGGTTGGGCTGGGATTGTAGTTGGGCCAGGATATGGATTGGATTTGGTTTTGTTTTGGGTAGTAATACAAGGGTCCGTTTGGTTTGTTAAGCACAAGGACCATTCATGTAATTTTATGTTTTATGAGGGACTGAAACTGCCTCAATTCCAAAGTTAACACAAGGACATTTTTCTTTATTTTGATTTACCAGAGACTATTTTGACAACTTTTGAAACTTGGGGGACTAGAACTGCCAATTATGCAAACTTGATATGTTTTTCACCAGATTTTGATGTTTTTGCATTTAAAACACATAAAACACTTATTTGTGATATTTTTATCATTTTGATGCATTTCTGAGTGTTTTCAGATGTTTTTGCAGTCTAGATGGTACAAAAATGATGAGTATTTAGACACTCATCAATCCCCCACACTAAGCTATTGCTAGTCCCTAGCAATGTTTTGAGAAAAATTAATGGATTTCATCTCTTTACCAAAAGCCATTACTTCTGGAGTAGCCAGTTGTTTCAGTTCAAGTAAGAACCTTGGCACAATGATAACCAAATGATTTTGAGCAAATCACCAGCTTTCAACGGTTTTGATTTGTCTTTACCAGAAGCCGTTTGCTTCTGGACTAGCCAACTCTTCACTAATTAAAGATATGGTGAGCTGAACACCATACAATTTTGGGCAAATTGCAAGCCATAAACGGATTTGAGATATCTTTACCAAGAGCCGTTTGCTCCTGGATTAGCCAATCCTTATGTGTGTTAGACATGGCGGACTGATTACCATTTGCTGAGTAAGTGAAAAACACTTACTCCAAAAAAAATTTTGGCCAATAATGGGGGAATTGGGTGGTATAATTACATGATAAAATTCGTGAGAATTCCCCCCCCCCCCACACTAGAAATGAATATTGCCCTCAATATTCAAAGTATCGGCGGTTATGCCGAAACATAGAACATAAAAGGGAAATACTACGGCCATTATTTTATTTTTGATATATACACATTTTTTTTTGTGAGAATTTATATACAACAGCGGGGGGCAACTCCCCCACACTAGGGTGGTACTCATGGGTGAAAACCCATGTTGTGTGCTACTGTTTTTGATTGCCGAGTCACTAGCTTGACTCGATCCCCGCATTCATTGGTTCATGGGGAAAGTTTGTAGATTCGGGACAACCACGGGTGGAATGTCCTCTCCAAAATAATGTTTTAATCGATGACCATTTACTTTAAAATTTGGACCATCGGGTTGAGATAACTCAATAGTACCATAAGGATAAACCTTAGCAATAGTAAATGGACCAGACCAACGGGACTTGAGCTTTCCCGAGAATATCTTCAATCTTGAATTGAAAAGAAGGACTCGATCACCGACGTTGAAAACGCGGTTCTTGATTTTAGAGTCATGAATCTTCTTTGTCTTTTGTTTGTAGATCAAAGAGTTCTCGTATGCTTGATCACGTAGTTCATTTAATTCATTCATTTGAACTTTTCTGTGATCACCAGCTGTCTGAATATCGAAGTTTGCATGTTTCAAGGCCCAGTATGCTTTGTGCTCAAGCTCAATCGGCATATGACATGCCTTTCCGTACACTAGCTTATATGGTGTACACCCGATGGGTGTTTTATAAGCTGTACGGAAGGCCCAGAGTGCGTCATCCAGTTTATCTGACCAGGATGCACGATTTTCGCCTACTGTCCTTTCAAGAATTCTTTTTATACCACGGTTGGAAACTTCCATTTGCCCACTTGTTTGGGGGTGGTATGCAGTAGAGAGACGGTGAGTTACACCATACTTTTGCATGACACGATCAAACTGGTCATTGCAGAAATGCGTACCACGATCACTGATTATAGCTCGCGGAGTTCCAAACCTAGCAAAAAGAGATTTTAAGAATTTTACAACTACTCGGGCATCATTGGTAGGTAAAGCTTTTGCTTCAACCCATTTTGACAAATAGTCAACAGCCACAAGTATATATTTGTTTCCTCGAGATGATGGAAATGGCCCCATAAAGTCAATGCCCCAGATGTCAAAGATCTCACACACTTGAATGACGTTTTGCGGCATTTCATTTCTTTGTGAGATATTTCTGTGATGTTGACAAGCGTCACAAGTTTTGACAAATTCATGGGCATCTTTGTAAATCGTTGGCCAATAAAACCCGGAATCAAACACCTTTTTGGCGGTGTAATTTGTACTATGATGGCCCCCGGTGGGTCCAGCATGACAAGCTTTGAGAATGTCCATAGCTTCCTGTCCATAAACACACCGTCAGATGACTTGATCTGCACAGATTTTGAATAAGTAGGGGTCGTCCCAGAAGTAATGTTTAACATCCTTGAAGAATTTGTTCTTCTGTTGGGTCGACATTCCTTTCACTATGAAGTTACCCGCATGGTAATTTGCGAAGTCAGCAAACCATGGGGTAGTAGAGTTTCCACGAAAAGAAACCGCATTGAGTGTCTCGAGAGGAAATGTTTCATTTATTTCCTTTTTCTCGAAAACATCTTGGTGTGGGTTTTCTAATCGGGACAGATGATCAGCAGCCAGGTTCTCAGCTCCTTTTTTATCACGTATAATGATATCAAATTCTTGCAGAAGGAGAACCCAACGGAGCAATCTCGGCTTTGCATCTTGTTTTGCAAAGAGATATTTGAGAGCCGAGTGATCCGTATACACCACACATTTGGTCAAGATTAAGTACGGCCGAAACTTCTCAAACGCATACACCATGGCTAGTAGCTCTTTTTCTGTGGTGGTGTAATGGGTTTGAGCTTCAGTCATAGTTTTACTTGCGTAGTGAATAGGCTGAAAATGCTTGGATCTACGTTGCCCTAGGACTGCACCGATAGCAAAATCACTTGCATCGCACATGAGCTCAAAAGGCAAGTCCCAGTCGGGAGCAACGAGAATGGGTGCTTCAGTAAGCTTTTTCTTTAATGTTTCAAAAGCTTTGATGCACTCGGGTGAGAAGATAAAAGGAGCATCTTTTTCAAGAAGATGAGTCATAGGCCGGGCGATTTTAGAAAAATCTTGTATGAATCTACGATAAAAACCGGCATGACCTAAAAAACTCCTAATACCTTTGACGGTAGTAGGATGAGGCAATTTAGCAATAACATCGACTTTTGCTCTATCTACCTCAATCCCGTTTTTGGAAATCTTATGGCCAAGGACTATGCCTTCTTTGACCATAAAGTGGCTCTTCTCCCAATTTAGACAAAGATTGGTGTCTTCACACCGTTTTAGCATTTATCTAAATGGGAGAGACATGTTTGAAACGAGTCCCCAATGACCGAGAAGTCATCCATAAACACCTCCATTGTTTCCCCGATCATGTCGTGGAAAATGGCCATCATACATCGTTGGAACGTGCCAGGAGCATTACATAGGCCAAAAGGCATACGTCTGTAGGCAAAAGTTCCGTATGGACAGGTGAATGTAGTCTTTTCTTGATCCTGTGGATCAATGGGGATCTGAAAATAACCCGAGAAACCATCAAGGAAACAATAGTACTCGTTCCCTGCTAATCTCTCAAGCATTTGGTCCATGAAGGGTAGAGGAAAATGGTCTTTTCGGGTGGCGTCATTCAACTTACGATAGTCAATGCAAACACGCCATCCCGTAACCAGCTGAGTTGGAATTAACTCGTTTTCTTCATTTGTGACAACAGTTATGCCACCCTTTTTAGGAACACAATGAATTGGGCTAACCCAAGGACTATCTGAGATTGGGTAAATTAATCCTGCATCAAGAAGTTTAATAACCTCCTGTTTGATAACATCATGGATCTTTGGATTTACTCTTCGCTGATGTTGAACTGCTGGTTTGAAGTCATCCTCCATCAAGATTTTGTGAGTACAAAACTCAGGGTTGATACCCTTAATGTCGGAGAGTTTCCAAGCAATTGCTTGCTTGTGTGACTTCAAGACCTTTATGAGAGCAGTCTTTTCATCTTTACTCAAACCTCGAGCAATAATGACGGGTAATTTATCATCACCCTCAAGAAATGCATACTCGAGATGAGGTGGTAAGTCCTTATGTTTGACTTCAGGAAATTCTTCAGTTTTCTCAACTGACTTGACTTCCTTGTTATGAAGCTCGATGATGAGTGTGTAAATACTCATCATTTTTGGGTCAAATCTGAACTGCAAAACACTTAAAAATGCTCAGAAATGCATCAAAATACTGAAAATATTCCAAAATTGCATTTTATATGTTTCAGATGCAAAATGTTTAAAATCAGATGAAAAATGAGCTAAGTTTGCATAATTGGCAGTTTCAGTCCCCCAAGTTTCAAAAGTTGTCAGAAATAGTCCCTGAGCACTTAATTTCAAAAGAAAAATCACCAAAGGTCCTTTTAAAATCATAAGTTGTCAAAATTAGTCCTTTGGTGAAAAATATCAAAAGTTTTGAGAAATTACAAATTTGGTCCTTCAAGTTTAAAAATTGGCAAAAATGGCCCTTGGAAATTTGAAAATGTCAAGTTTGGTCCTTGTACTATGGAAACTTGTCAATTGTGGTCCCTTGAAACAACTTTGCAAATATGGCAGCCTTGGTCCCTTGATTTTCAGAAATTACACAACAAGCCCTTGTTATTAAACCCTTGGCCTTGTCAAAACTGCATTTGGACCCTTGTCATAACTACTTTGGCCCCCTGCCATTTTGGACCCCTCCAATATAATAAGCCAGTCAAACCCCAAGTCAAATAAACCCACCCGCCTTTTTCTTCTCCTTCACCAAACGCCCTGCAAACCCAGGCACCTCCCATTCCCCCAACTCACCTTCACACTTCCATGTCCCCCCACCTCCACCAAACTCCAAATTGCATTAAATGCATCCCTCTCCAACTCACTCAACCCTCCCAGTTGATATATCCTTTTTGGCGCCAAAAATGCATCAAACGGCCAAGATCACTCCAAGCTATCCAATGGCCCTAAATTGAAGTGGGAAATGCTCAGAAGTCAAAGGGAAGTCTTTTTGGGTATAAATAAAGGAGGAAGAAGGAAGAGAGAAGTAGTCTTGTAGTTTTTAAATTTCATCAATGTCGTTTTTAACTTTAAAGTATTAGTTAAGTGTAAAAGCTGTAATATTTTGTTTCATTGTACCAAACTCAAGTTACATTATCAGTATAATCCACTTTTAATCATCAATTCCAAAGTTTTATCTAGTTTCATATTTTTGTATCACTGTAGCAAATTTCAGTTTCCAACTCCTATATCCAAGCTTTAACTAGCTTATTTTTAAACGCAAATAAGCTTACATAAGCTTCTTATAGCTTTTTGTAAGCTTATATATCAATTTCAAGCAATTTTGGATTTTGGTCAAAGAAAGTCAAACTGAGCTCAATTTGAAATGGAAATGGATATGGGTGATGCAGTGCTGGATTTGGGTTGATTCAGAGTTAATGGGGTTGATATATATAGGATAGTGATTCTTGGGTTGACTGATCTCAAGCCATTGTGGCTAGGACCTTATGTAAGCTCAAATCCAATTTATTGCATAATCTTTGTTTGTAGTCATAAATAGTTTAAATCTGTTAATTAAGTTGTATTAAGGTTAGCTAAACTCAGTTTGATCAATAGCATTAGCTAAATCAGTAGTTAGCTCTTTTTTATTGCAAATCAATGATATAAAGTGGTGTTTGGATTATGCAGTTAACCTGTGTTTGAGGCTTGTTCAGTGGGTAAGATTGTTGTTCTAGGTTTATTGAGTTCATTTATACTCATATCTGTCTTAAAACTGCACCTGCAAACACTCAAAGTCAAATTCATCTTAAATCTGTCTTAACTGCAAATCTGTTGGAGTTTTTGAAAAGCAAAAGACTAGTTTTGTGTGTAGAAAGCATAGAGATAGCTTGCAGTAGCTTTATTTCATCATTTAACATCACATTCAGTTGATAAATTGGTTTCAAAGTTCATAAAAGTCAAGCTTACAAAACTGCCTCAAAAGTCAAAACATGAAAAATCCAGTTTGAGCCCAACTGAGTTGATTTTTAATTGCTTCATTTCTGGGTCCAATCAGGTGAAATTGTGGTTTTAAAAAACTTCAGTTGGTCTATTTTCTTATTACCATTTTTGTAGATTTTTGTAAATTTTTTATAAGCTTCAAAAAGACTTGTGAATTTGGTCTTATTTCCCCTGTGCATACACTCAGTATTAACTGAGTGTGCACAGGTTTTGTGCAGACTTGTAACAAGCTCATAAGAGCTTATCTAGGTCTGATCTTTGGTTTATAAGTAGCCACCCAGGTCTAGTGTAGGTTCCCATTTCTGGTTTTTGAGTCTCAGCTTATTTGGTAGCTTATTCTTAGGCTGCAAGTAGGCCTCAAAACCTGTTCTTAGCACATAAGCTCAAATAATCAAAACTGTGTAGAGTGAATTTAAGTAGTTTAGGACAGTTGTAACTTGTTGCATTTGGGTAGTTTTAGCTTATTGTAGCTTCTGTTACAGTTTGGTACTTAATTGTGGCTTTTGGCTTATTTGAAATGCTTATTCTTAAGCACTTGTGATTGCAGTTTCATTTTCTTGCACACAACCCCCTGTTTTTATATTTTTCCTAGATTCTTAATATTATTTTAGACTTATCTTGAATTTTTCAGATTTTTCTAAGTCAGTTTGCTATTTTTCTTTATTTAAAACAGTTTTTAAGCCTTTTTAATTAGCATTTAATACAAATAAATCAGAAAAGTTTCAAAAAAATAATTTTTTATTTTTCTTAGGTTAAGATAAATATAACAAGTCAAAAAAATATTTTTCCAGATTTTTCTTAGTTAAATTTGTATTTTTAAGCAATTTAAGTAGTTTTTAATTCATAGAAAATAGAAAAATAATCAGAAAAATATAAAAATAGTTTTGAAAATTCTCTTTAGTTATTTTAGATTTTTCCAAGTCATAATTTTATTTTTCTAGCTTTATTTCATATTTTCTTGTATTTTAGGCTATTACTAAATAGTTAAAAATAGTTTTTAATTAATAATAATTAGATAAATAGTTTTAAAAATAATTTTCTTTTTCTAAAATTTTTCTCTTATCATTAGGTTTGTAAAAATGTCATTTTTATATTTTTAGGATTAATATTGTTTAAGTTTCACATTTTCTTTTGTACGTCACGTAATTTTTAATTTAAATTTTATAAAAGAAAACTCAAAAACATCATTTTGCAAATAGTGATAGCGTTTATTTAATATATTTTATCTTTTTAATTTTCTTTAATTTGCATTTAAGCCTCTGTAATTTATTTACTTTTTCCTTAGTTATAATCGTTCAAAACTCTTTTCCATTCAAATTCTCTCGATCACTATACGTTTGGTGATTCATCGCATAGCTCGCTGGGACATAACGACCCGGGGAAACCCTATACTCTCCTGATCTTCATTGCATTGGTGTCTGCACTGTTTTAAGTTTCTTACGGTTAGCCATTCACAAGTGGCTAGCTTGCGTGAGAAAACTTGACGGTTTCGCACCGATCAAATTTTTGGCGCCGCTGCCGGGGAGCTGTGCTGATTATCTTCCGTTTAGCAGATTAGTAATTTGAATATTCACTCTTTGTTCATACCATCCATCTATCTATATCTATATATTTTCTTATAAAAAATCCAAAAACCCAAAAACATCCAAAAACGTATAAAACACAAAAATATTTTCCTTTTGTTTCTATATATATATATCAAAAGATAAAAATACAAAAAGATTTGTTGTTTTCTTTGTTTAATAATAACAACATAAAAGATTACCACCGCAAACCAAGGCAGTGTACTACCTAACTGGGGGTACGACCATAATAAGTTCCCGAACCAAAGATTTAAAACTTGCCTTTGTGTCCTTGTGATTGGTGTACCTTTTTCAAAGAAGCCATTCATCTTGTGATTATTGGTTTAAGTTCACTGTTGTTTTGCCTCGATTTTGTTTTAATTGGATTTGTTGTTATATCTACTTGTCAAAACCAGAAAACCCAAAAAGATTCTTCTCACCCCATTTTCATAAAATATCTTCATAATTCCCATTCCTCTCCTTAACTCTGAGGTCTCCCAGAGTTAACTCTAGTGTATGCGCACTCGCTCTTCTAGATCTGTGAGCCCATTTCGTGAGCTTTTTAAGATTCCAAGAAGGCGTGTCCGTAGACTTTCTGCTCCATCAGTCGGATCTGAGATCCGGACTGCTCACACTACTTCCGTTATCATGGCGAAAGAACGTCCTATGTGTGAGCTTCTCCAGGCACCCATCGACAGGTATGGAGATGCTATTGTTATCCCAGCCATTGTGGCTGAAAATTTTGAGCTCAAAACTGGGTTACTGAATCTTGTAACCTCAAGTCAGTTCTATGGTTTTGAGCGGGATGATCCTCATGCTCATATTCAATGGTTTAACAAGATTGCATCTACCATCAAATACAAGAATGTCCCTACTGATGCTGTTAAGCTTCTTCTGTTCCCATTTTCTCTTGAGGGACAAGCCCGGATTTGGCTTGAAAAACAACCCCCTCAGTCAATTGAGACATGGGAAGACCTGGTGAAGAAATTTGTGAATGAATTTTATCCACCTTCCAAAACCACGAGTCTTAAAAATGAAATCATCAAGTTCACTCAAAAGTTTGATGAATCCTTCAGTGAATCGTGGGATCGTTTTAAGGAATTGCTTCGCAAATGTCCTCACCACGGTTTCTCCGAGTTAATGCAACTCGATACTTTCTATAATGGAGTGAGTCAATCTGATCAAGATTCTCTCAATTCCTCCGCTGGAGGAAATTTCTTGAGCAAAACTGTCAAAGAAGCTTTAGCGATCATTGAAAATAAGTCTAAAGTCCGCACTGCACGAAGCAAGCCGGTTGTTTCCCAAGTCAGTGTTGGTCCTTCTTCTTCATCGCCCGTGAGTCAATCTAGCACCGATGCTAAGATTGACAAACTCACGGAAGCAATTCAAGCTTTGGTTCTCTCCAACCAAAAGAAAGTCTCTTTTCCACAAACTTCACCTCCTGCTGAAGTTAAGAAAGTGGAAGTCTGTGTTACTTGTGGTGGTCCCCATGCCTATTACAACTGTATGGCCACCGATGGTAACCCTTTTGTAGCTAATGCTGTGGGCGGGATTTCTAATCCAGGAGGCAACCAATACCGTGCTCCTATAGACCCGAACCACCGTCCTAACCACTACCCTGGACCTCCCGGTTTCAACCAAAACCGTAATCAAAATCAAAATAGACCAAACCAAGGTTTTCAAAACCAAGGTAATTTTAGTCCAAACAACGGTTTTCAAAATCAAAATCAAAATTTCCAACACCAAGGAAATTTCAATAGAAACCCAGGTCAGGGAAATTTCAACCCAGGGTATTTTCATGGCAATAATCAAGGAAATTATCAAGGCCCTAATCCTAACAATAGAGGCCAGAATTTTCCTGTGCAAAATTAAGCCATTGTTCCAACTGGACCATCATCTGATGAGTTGTTGAAGCAATTCATGAAATCCCAAGAGGAAATGAATCGGTTGTTGGTTAGCCAGATTTCTGACATTAAGAAGTCTTTAAATGATCGACCCTCGGGCTCAGGAAAACTTCCGAGCAACACGATCGCTAACCCGAGGGAAGATGCAAAGGCGATCACAACCAGAAGTGGTGCTTCGTATGATGGACCCGCTATTCCTACTACCTCTTCTTCTTCTCTCCCGAAGGTAGTGGAAGGTGAACCGGAGGCGACAAAGGACAAGGAACTTCCTACTAATAACGGAGGTACCAGCAATGTCCATCCTCAGGTGGTCCCGAAACCCAAAACCAAACCTGGAGTTGTTTTTGAACCTCCAGTTGGTAACCCCAAATCCAAAACTTCTATTCCTTACCCCTCACGTTTAAATGAGCAAAAACTCCGTGAAAAAGCTAGTCATCAAATGGAAAAGTTCTTTCAAATTTTCCAAGAGCTACATTTTGACATAAGCTTTGCGGATGCCATCATGCTGATGCCCAAGTTTGCATCTACTCTCAAACACATGTTGAGCAATAAGGAAAAGCTGTTTGAAATGGCCAAAACTCCTTTGAACGAGAATTGCTCAGCATTCCTTTTAAAGAAGCTTCCCAAGAAGCTAGGAGATCCCGGAAAATTTCTTCTTCCTTGTGTTTTTCCTGGGATGATTGAATGCTTTGCCCTTGCCGATCTTGGTGCAAGCATCAATCTGATGCCTTATTCAGTATGGAAGAAACTTTCTCTTCCAGAACTTATTCCTACCTGCATGACTCTTGAGCTTGTAGATCATTCTATATCGCGTCCTCTTGGCATCGCCGAGGATGTATTTGTGAAAGTAGGAAAGTTCCATTTTCCAGCTGACTTCGTGGTTGTTGATTTCGATGCCGATCATCGGGTTCCTCTCATTGTTGGACGAGGATTCCTGAGAACGGGCCGTGCTCTTATTGATGTATTTGAGCAAGAAATCACGTTACGTGTGGGTAATGAAGCTGTCACTTTTAACCTTGATCAAACTTCGAGGTACTCCTCAAATTATGATACTGAATCAGTTAATCGAGTCGATGTAATCGATATTGCTTCAGAGGAGTACTCTCAAGAGTTTCTTGGTTATCTTCATAATTCTGTGAGTGGGGATTCCACCACATCTTCTAAACCTATCATTGCCGACTCTTCCCCCTCTCTCACTCCGTTTGAGGGAGGTGACTTCTTTCTTGAAGAGATCGATGAGTTTCTTGCTACTGATGAATCAATTCCTCCTGGAATTGATGGTGTTTATGATTCGGAGGGAGATATCCGTTATCTTGAGCAATTGTTAAATGAAGATCCATTACCTTCACTCCCTCCGAAAGAGATCACAATTGAGGAAATCAAATCAGTACAAACTTCTACTGAAGAATTTCCCGAGGTTGAACTTAAGGACCTACCTCCTCATCTCGAGTATGCATTCTTGGAGGGTGATGATAAATTACCCGTCATAATTGCTAAAGACTTAACTGAGGAGGAGAAAACTGCTCTCATAAAGGTCTTGAAGTCACACAAGCAAGCAATTGCTTGGAAACTCTCCAACATTAAGGGTATCAACCCTGAGTTTTGTACTCACAAAATCTTAATGGAGGATGACTTCAAACAAGCAGTCCAACATCAGAGAAGGGTGAATCCTAAGATTCATGAGGTTATCAAACAAGAAGTTCTCAAACTTCTTGATGCCGGTTTAATTTACCCGATCTCTGATAGTCCTTGGGTTAGCCCAATTCATTGCGTTCCAAAAAAGGGTGGCATTACTGTTGTCACGAATGAAGAAAACGAGTTAATTCCGACTCGATTGGTTACGGGATGGCGTGTGTGTATCGACTATCGTAAGTTAAACGAAGCCACCCGTAAAGACCATTTTCCTCTACCCTTCATGGACCAGATGCTTGAGAGATTAGCAGGGAACGAATACTATTGTTTCCTTGATGGTTTCTCGGGTTACTTTCAGATCCCCATTGATCCGCTGGATCAAGAAAAAACCACATTCACCTGCCCATATGGGACGTTTGCCTACAGACGTATGCCTTTTGGCCTATGTAACGCTCCTGGCACGTTCCAACGATGCATGATGGCAATTTTCCACGACATGATCGGGGAAACAATGGAGGTGTTTATGGATGACTTCTCGGTCATTGGGGACTCGTTTCATACATGTCTCTCCCATTTAGATAAAATGCTAAAACGGTGTGAAGACACCAATCTTTGTCTAAATTGGGAGAAGAGCCACTTTATGGTCAAAGAAGGCATAGTCCTTGGCCATAAGATTTCCAAAAATGGGATTGAGGTTGATAGAGCAAAAGTCGATGTTATTGCTAAATTACCTCATCCTACTACCGTCAAAGGTATTAGGAGTTTTCTAGGTCATGCCGGGTTTTATCATAGATTCATTCAAGATTTTTCTAAAATCGCTCGGCCTATGACCCATCTTCTCGAAAAAGATGCTCCTTTTATCTTTTCTCCTGAGTGCATCGAAGCTTTTGAAACATTAAAGAAAAAGCTTACGGAAGCACCCATTCTAGTTGCCCCCGACTGGGATTTACCCTTTGAGCTCATGTGCGATGCAAGTGATTTTGCTATCGGTGCAGTCTTGGGGCAACGCAAAACCAAGCATTTTCAGCCTATCCACTACGCAAGTAAATCTATGACTGAAGCTCAAACCCATTACACCACTACAGAAAAAGAATTATTAGCTGTGGTGTATGCGTTTGAAAAGTTTCGGCCATACCTTATCTTGACCAAATGCGTGGTGTATACGGATCACTCGGCTCTCAAATATCTCTTTGCAAAACAAGATGCAAAGCCGAGATTGCTCCGTTGGGTTCTCCTCCTACAAGAATTTGATATCATTATACGTGATAAAAAAGAGCTGAGAACCTGGCTGCTGATCATCTATCCCGTCTAGAAAACCCTCACCAGGATGTGTTCGAGAAAAAGGAAATAAACGAAACATTTCCTCTCGAAACAATCAATGTGGTTTCTTTTCGTGGAGACTCTTCTACCCCATGGTTTGCTGACTTTGCAAATTACCATGCGGGTAACTTTGTGGTGAAAGGGATGTCGTCCCAACAGAAAAACAAATTCTTTAAAGATGTGAAACATTACTTCTGGGACGACCCCTACTTGTTCAAAATTTGCGCGGATCAAGTCATCAGGCGATGTGTGTATGGTCAGGAAGCCAATGACATTCTCAAGGCTTGCCATTCTGGACCTACTGGGGGACATCATAGCCCCAACTACACCGCCAAGAAGGTGTTTGATTCCGGATTCTATTGGCTCACGATTTACAAGGATGCCCATGAATTTGTCAAAACCTGTGACGCTTGTCAACGTCACGGGAATATCTCACAAAGAAATGAAATGCCGCAAAACGCCATTCAAGTGTGTGAGATTTTTGACATCTGGGGCATTGACTTTATGGGGCCATTTCCTTCTTCTCGCGGAAACAAATACATACTCGTGGCCGTTGACTATTTGTCAAAATGGGTTGAAGCAAAAGCTTTGCCTACCAACGATGCCCGAGTTGTTGTGAAATTCTTAAAATCTCTTTTTGCTAGGTTTGGAACTCCACGAGCTATAATCAGTGATCGTGGTACGCATTTCTGCAATGACCAGTTTGATAGAGTCATGCAAAAGTATGGTGTAACTCACCGTCTCTCTACTGCGTACCACCCCCAAACAAGTGGGCAAGTGGAAGTTTCCAACCGGGGGATTAAAAGAATCTTGGAAAGGACAGTAGGTAAAAACCGTGCCTCTTGGTCGGATAAGCTAGATGACGCACTCTGGGCCTTCCGTACAGCTTATAAAACACCCATCGGGTGCACTCCATACAAGCTTGTGTACGGAAAGGCATGTCATCTACCGGTTGAGCTTGAGCACAAGGCATACTGGGCCTTGAAACATGCCAACTTTGATATTCAGACAGCTGGTGATCACCGGAAAGTTCAAATGAATGAATTAAATGAACTCCGTGATCAAGCATACGAGAACTCTTTGATCTACAAACAAAAGACAAAGAAGATTCATGACTCAAAAATCAAAAACCGCGTTTTCAACGTCGGTGATCGAGTCCTTCTTTTCAACTCAAGATTGAAGATTTTCTCGGGAAAACTCAAATCCCGCTGGTCTGGACCATTTACCATCACTAAAGTATTTCCATATGGAACCATTGAGTTATCTCAACCCGATGGTTCAAACTTTAAAGTGAATGGTCATCGGTTGAAGCATTATTTTGGAGAGGACATTCCTCCTGTGGTTGTCCCGGATTTACAAACTTTCCCCATGAACCAATGAATGCGGGGATCGAGTCAAGCTAGCGACTCGGGAATCAAAAATAGTAGCATGCCATATGGGTTTTCACCCATATTTCTGACTTCTTTCTATCTTTCTACCACCCTAGTGTGGGGGGGGGGGGGTTGCCCCACATGTTGTATATAAGGTTTTATATAAAAAAAAAAAAAAAAATCTTTCTAAATAATGGCCGTAGTATTTCCCTTTTACGTTCTCAGTTTCGGCATAACCGCCGGTACTTTGAATATTGAGGGAAATATTCATTTCTAAGTGTGGGGGGGAATTCTCACGAATTGTATCATATAATTATACCGCCTAATTCCCCCATTTTTGGCCAAAATTTTTTTTTGGAGTAAGTGTTTTACACTTACTCAACTTATGGTTATCAGTCCGCCATGTCTAATAAACAAAAGGATTGGCTAATCCAGGAGCAAACGGCTCTTGGTAAAGATATCTCAAATCCGTTGACGGCTTGCAATTTGCCCAAAATTGTATGGTATTCAGCTCACCATATCCTTAAAAGTGAAGAGTTGGCTAGCCCGCAAGTTTATGGCTTGTGGTAAAGGCAGTGGAAAAACCATAATTGGTAATCGACTCACCAAAGATAATAATGATAATTTATCTAAGAGTTGGCTAGTCCAGAAGCAAACGGCTCTTGGTAAAGACAAATCAAATCCGTTGGAAGCTGGTGGTTTGCTCAAAATCACATGGTTATCGGTGTACCATGGTTCTTACTTGAACTAAAATATTTGGCTACTCCAGAAGTAATGGCTGATGAGTGTCTAAATACTCATCATTTTTGTATAATCTAAACTGCAAAATCATCTGAAAACACTCAGTAACACATCAAAATGATCAAAATATCACAAATCAGTGTTTTATGTGTTTTAAATGCAAAAATATCAAAATCAGATGAAAAATGTATAAAGTTTGCAAAATTGGCAGTTTTAGTCCCCCAAGTTTTAAAAGTTGTCAAATCTAGTCCCTGGAATTCAAAAATGTGAAGTTTTATCATTCAAGGTCCCTGAAGTATTCTAAGTTGTTTAAAATGATCCTTGAATGATTCTTTGGTCAATTGGCAAGAAAGGAGTCGGTAATGAAGACCTCATCGGTTTATAAAATCAAGTTCATTCTTGGTACCATGTGGCTATTGGTACACTAAAACTCGTTTGGTGGTCGAAGGTTGCCTAAACTAAACAGAAATGGTTCTCGGCAAACGAAGACCTGATCGGTTGAGAATCTATTTAATAGTAATAATAGAAACCACTCAGCTAATGGTTAATACCAAAAAGGTGACGGAAATGGTGTTCGGTATTTGAACGCCCGATCGGTTGAGAAGTGAAAATTCCTATACC
>BPTQ01000008.1:366974950-367091094 GCA_019973895.1 Chrysanthemum seticuspe | reverse complement strand
CCTAGAATGAAAACGCGCGTTATATGTAAAAATTACGCGAGTGCGCAAGTAAAAACGTAAAATTTGTGAAATAAAAGTCCTACGAGTGAAAAAACAATTTTCTTACTTACTATATGACAAAAGAAAATTTTAGAAAAAAGATTTATATTTTTTTGACTTTTATATTTTTTTATTATGAATTAAATACTATTTTAGACTAATTAAATGATTAAAAATACTAAAACTATTGAGAAAATTCTGAAACCTTTTTATAAAATACTTTATACTAATACAAAGCTAAGAAAATTACAAAAGGTGTAACAACTTATTGTAATAAGCTGTAAATAAGCTAAAGAGTTCGTATAAGCTAAAAAGACAAAAAGGGTTATATATTAAATGTTGCAAGAAATAACCAGTCAAAGTCCCAATGGCAGATGGTAGTGTGTGTGTGTGGTGAGCTGGGTGGCCAGGGTTCGAATCCCAGTACTGGCTTTTTATTTTTTATTTCTTTTTGAACTTTTTCTTTTACAAACTAATTAAGCTAATGATAATAAGCAATTTATAAAACTACAACTTTTTACAAAAACAACTAATAAGCTCAGTTTGAGCTTATGTTTTCTTAACAGTTATGCAAGAATTGGAAATAAGTACAAGGTTTTAGCTAGTGACTTATAAGCTAATAATTAAGCAAAAGGTAAAATGGAAATAAGCTTAAACTAATGATAATAAGCTAATATGACTACTGAGAAAGCATAATATCTTAAAAATAAGCACTTAACAACTCCAAATAAGCACAAGTTAAACTGTTTAAACAGGACACTTTTTTAGGTATCTAGGTACTTTCTAGCTTAATTTTAAGTACTTAAATAAGTTTGGAAATGGAAACAGACACTGGTTTTAACAAGTTTACCAGTTAAGCTTTCCAAAAAGCTAAATTACAAAGTTTGGATTACTCTAATAAGCTTGGGAGAAGCTTTTGAAAAACTTATGAACACTGACTGATTGGCACACTTAAAGAAAATTGGACAAAATTAAAAGCCATAAGCAGGCTTATCAAATAAGCTGAGAAGTGAAAAATAAGAACTGGAACCTTGAGACAGCTAGGTGAGTTTCTCAAAAAGCTAAAGTACACAAGTTTAAGCTAGCTAATGAGCTCTGAATGAGCTTGAGAAAAAAGCTTGTAAAACTGGTGCACAGGGCATGTTTTTGAAAAAGTGTTTAAAAGAAATAAGGAAATAAGCAGTCTATAAGCTAAGTATATATAAGCTAATATTTTTCTAATTAAAATGAGCAGCTAAATTTTACTATCCCAAAAGATTATAGGCTAAAACTTGGTGTTAAATACACAATAAAATTCTAAATTTTATTCAAAAACTGCAATTGAGAGATATTGACTTTTTAAAATAAACTAGTAAGTTGACTTTTATGAGATTTTAATTGATTCTATGGACTGAATAAGTTGTATTAAGCTATAATAAGATTGATTTAAGCTGGAGTACTAAGTTACAAGCAACTTTGATGCAATATGTAATCCTAATTCTTAACAGTAAATAACTAAGATAAATTTAAAACTGATTTTGACTTTTTACTTAAACAAGGATTGAATTTTATGCTTGAACTGAGCTATATTATCCTAATGTAACATGTATCAACCAAGAACAAAGGCTAGAATTCTATCTAGCACAGTTAAACAACTAAATCCAAACACCCTTTATTAGAACTGTTGTGAAGCCTTAAGCACTAAAACAAGTTTTTAAACTAAGTTATCTATTTATTATCTTTAATTAACTATGATAAGACATGATTAAACCAGAATTAACAATACTTAAACACATATACTAAGAAATACAAATTTTAAAGAAATGGCTTACAAATTGCTTTCCAGCCAAAAACCATGAACCAGAAACCAAGAACACTCCTAATAGCTTTCCACAAAGCTTCTAAACCATTTTCATCCAATTACCAACCTGCTTCAGTCTTTGATCTTCATTTCCATAGATTTTTAATTTTTCACTAATTTATTGGTATTTTTGAGAATTTTTGAGTTTTGAATCTAAACTGAGTTTAAAGATATCTAATAGCTTAGAAAAGCTATTTAGGAGCTTAAGTAAGCTTATGAGTACAAAACAACAATTACAAACATCATTCGACCATATTGAGAATTTTAAGGTAAAAATTGCATAAACTGAAATCAAACAGGAAACTTGAAATTGCTTATTGAAAAGGATTTATAATACACTCAGATTACTTAATTCAAAGCTTAAACAAACACTGGAAAGTTTAAATTATTAAAACGACATACATAAAATAAAATTACTCTAGATATCTTCTCCTCTGCTTCTTCTGCTTTCTTTATAGACTTTTTGGACTCTCCACATGCTTCTGATCATTTCCCATCAACAATCTTGGCCATTGATTCAGTCAAACTCATTTCAACCATTTAAATGAAATTTGGCGCCAAAAGTAGTTTATATAACTTGCAGCCGAAATTTTGCAATTAATGCACTTTGGATGGTTGTATTGGTGGAGGATACAAGAAAGAAAGGTTTAGTAGCTAAGTTGTGGATATTTGGTGCAAAAATCAGGTTTGTGAGTGTAACAGTGGAAGTTTTGTGATGGGAATGCATTAATTGTATTGTAGGCTATGTTGTGAGGAGGGGGGATGAGCTGGAGAGATTAGGCAGTGAGGTGGAAAGGTGGTGAGGTGGTGGAAAACCACCCTGGTTTTGGTTTGCAGAGAGGGGTGAGGGAGATGAACAGTATGCCTGGTATTTGGCGCGCGTTTGACTTTTTGACCGGGTTTTAATATTTAATGGGGTTGGGCTGGGATTGTAGTTGGGCCAGGATATGGATTGGATTTGGTTTTGTTTTGGGTAGTAATACAAGGGTCCGTTTGGTTTGTTAAGCACAAGGACCATTCATGTAATTTTCTGTTTTATGAGGGACTTAAACTGCCTCAATTCCAAAGTTAACACAAGGACCAATCTTGACAAACTTTAATAGTACAAGGACCATATTTGATTATTTTCCATTTTTAAATATCCAAGGACCTTTTATGTCATTTTTGAAACTTGAGGGACCAAACATGTAAATTTTCCAAAAGTTTCACCATAAGGACCAATTTTGCCATTTATGAATATTACAAGGTTTATTTTATATTATTTTCACTTTTTAAATTCACCAAGGACTAATTTTGACATTTTTCAAACTTTAGGGACTAAAGTTGTCATTTTGCAATTTTTGAACTTTAAAGGGTTTGTTTTGACAACTTTTGAATCCCATGGACCTTATATAACATTTTTCTTTATTTTGATTTACCAGGGACTATTTTTGACAACTTTTGAAACTTGGGGGACTAGAACTGCCAATTATGCAAACTTGATATGTTTTTCACCAGATTTTGATGTTTTTGCATTTAAAACACATAAAACACTTATTTGTGATATTTTTATCATTTTGATGCATTTCTGAGTGTTTTCAGATGTTTTTGTAGTCTAGATGGTACAAAAATGATGAGTATTTAGACACTCATCATACCCACCTGACTCCCTTTACCAGACTGGGCTTTACCTTTCTTCTTCTTATGACTCACCTTTTGGAAACCATGGTTATCATGCATAGTAGGAGGAGTAACGACATTTGAAGTAGTAGCAATAGGAGGAGTAATCACTTTTTTAGTACAATGCTCATAGATATGCCCAAATATCTTACATGATGCGCACCTAGGAGGCCTCCACTCATACTCAACTCGGATAGATTCCTTAGTAAACCCATCCCCAGTAAGAGAGGGGATACCAACAGTAATAGCTTCTACTAGCTCATCCTCTGAACCAACCTCGATTAAGCACCGAGCAAAACTACTTCTACCCCAAGAATCCTTACACATAGAGCTTGTGTATGAATCCAGCATAATGGGTTTGCCAATAAATGAAGCAATCAAGTTGATACCATCATCTTCAAAAATTTGAATAGGCACATCATGTAATTTAACCCATATCGGAATGCGAGTCAGCTCTTCCTTACATAAACTAGTATCAATTGACCATTTCTTGAGAATGATCTGTGATTTACGTATCATCCAAGGTCCTTCTTCCAACATTGCTTCTAAACCAGCCTGAGTATCGAATTTAAAAAAGAAAAAACCTTTTGCATTCATCATGATCTTTTTCAAACCATACTTAGCCCAATTATTTCTAACATAGTATTCAACCACTGGAAACGCCATTCTATAACCAATAAAGTAGCCATATATAGTGTATTCAAGACGTGCACTAACCTTTTCTACTACTCTACGTGGAATAGACACGTTAACTCCTTCACAAACAGGCTCAACAACCAAAGAATTAATTGCATTAGCCTGCATGTCAAGCGTATAAGCCTCAAATAAACCACACATAGCCTCAGAAATGTGTGAACGAGTTTCACTATCCAAAGTCGGCCATATCGGATGTTTGCCCTCTTCAAGCTCCCTAATGAATAAATCAATATCCGATGCAGATTTAAACGAGACCCCAAATGTCCCTTTAATAAAATCATGTTTACTTTTTATAGAATTAACATGACTATTAGGACCAGTAGGGGACACCGAGTCCGTAGTAACCACATGATTATTAGTAGTATTATTTGTGGACGACAGAAACGTACCAGCATTTGGAGCAACACGTATACCATCACCATCAATGTCATCAACAACAACCTTGTTGGAAATAATGTTGATTCTACCATCCATTGGTTTAACACTTACTCCATCTCCCTCGGGCAAATTAGCATCAATCTGAACATGAGGAGATGTCTTCTTATGTTTCCTCCTAGTCACCTTCAACAAATCACCAGTAGCATTCAAATCATCAATATTCACATTAGCAATACCAACTTTCTCTTCCATCTTCCTCAAACCCACTTATGTTGCACTGTTATCTTCAGCCATAGGGCGTGACCAATTATTCTGCTCCTCTCCCAAATTCGACATCAAAACAAACCCACAAACACTATAACAACAATTCCACCATCCAAACCACCACTAACCAAATCACATACAAAGTCACACCGAGAGCTTGAGCTCTCGGCTTGACTGACTCGACAAGTGTTCTAACCAAACCCAAAACAAAAATGAGTCACCCACGACTCAGTTGACACGACAAGAAAACCGAGTCACGACGCGTGACTCGTCCCTACCTTTCCTATTTCGCTTACAACTAAGGTGGAGGTGACGAGGTGACGAAGGGGTGGCGCGTGAGGTGGTTAGAACTCGAAGAAGGGGGCGAAGGGTGCGTGATGTAGGAGTAAAGAAAGAGGAGAAGGAGAGGGTTGTTTTGGTGTGGGTGGTGAGGTGAGGTGACCGACGGTGGAGTGGTGGTGGGTGGTTGGAGCCGGCGGCGGCGGCTAGGGTGTTAAGAGGGAGAGAGAGAAGTATTCAACCAGTAATCATTTTCGGGTTTTTCACTACAATAAGCTAATCTTAAGCTAGTATCAAACTAAATAACAACAAACAAGTCATTGAAACAAGAATAAGCACAAGATAAGCAGTATAAAAGCTTGAACAATCCAAATAAGCACTTAAAACACCATTTCCACAGAACAGTCTATTGAGCTAACTTTAAGCTTGTCTAAAAGCTTATTGACTAAAGCTTATGACCTAATTCCAAATGGAACTTCAAATTAGTACTACTATGAGCTTGAAAACTGAAATTGAGCTCCTCAGGGGCTTTTGAGAGCTTTTTAGAAGCTTTTGAAAATGTGTAAATGGAAAGAATACTGCTGGTGCACAGGGCACTATTTTGACAAATGACTGATTTGAAAAGAAATTTTAACTACTCAAGAGCTCTTTGAAATATGTTTTAACCAAAAACAGATCAAGCTAATGATCCAATATTCCTTAAAAACCAGTTTAAACACTTTTTAAAAACATATTTACCCTTCAAAAAGATCTGAGATCAGATGAGGACAGAAACATAAGACAAAAATTTTCACTTTTTGAGAAAACTTGAAAATTGACTTTTGTGAACTTTGATTGGATCCAAATGACTATTGTAACACCTAAATAAGCTACCTAACTAATTATGCAACTAATGGAGTGAGTATGCAATTGCTTGGACAGATGTTATGCAGAAAATAGGATTTGCAAGTGATTTTGACTTTAATTCAAATGACTAATGCATATTATGTTTTAACTAACCTATATAAGACTAACTTGAACTATATAGACTATTATTACCTACTACCTTAAGCTAGAACATAATTTAATATTCTAAACCAAACACCCCTATTATATTATATATATATATATATATATATATATATATATATATATATATATATATATATATATATATATATATATATATATATATATATATATATATATACTAAAACCCATTGCTGGGCACTGTAGCTACAGTGGATACTCAATTTTCAGTTTAGCCCCTTTTAGCCCTTTAGGTTACGGATCAATTGCAAAGTTAGTCCTTAACGTCCGTTACCTAACAATCGTGGATTAAATTTGCAACGTAACAATAACTTCAGGGGCTATTTATGTGCAAATATTAAGCAAAAACAGCCCCTGAGGTTAACTTTTTTTTTTCACCGTTAGTCCCTAAGAACTAACGTTGCAACAACCCGTCAGTTTCAGGGACTAAAAATGAAAATATCACTGCTACAGTGCGTAACAGTACCAAACAGTGTTTGCTACAGTGCACATATAGTTTGGAATAGTGCGCGCACTATTCATCCACAATTTACACTTTTAGTCCCTCAAATTAGCTTCAAATCGTACCGTTAGTCCCCCGTTATCGACCTTTTGCAAATTTCATCCTTAATAACAAAAAAAATAATAATAATAAATTTTTTTTCGACTTAGATTAAACACAACACCCCCGTCGCAACGCGCGGGTGCCCCCGCTCGTTGATGACTGTTTTGAGAATTTGAAAAGCAAATGGATGATATAAGCTTATGTAGCCTTCAATTCAGATTCCAACAACTAATTTTAAGCTAAATAATCACAAATGAGCTGAATCTAACACTAAATATGCTACTATGCTAGTGATGACAGTTTTATTAAATGAAAAGGCAAAATAATAAAATAAGCTATACTACTTCTAAACAAACAAAGATAAGCTAAAATTGAATTAAAATAAGCTATTTAAGACAGGAACAAGTAAATAAGCTAAGATCTAAACTACTTAAACTATAAGATGCAAAACAATAAAATGGAAATTTAAAATCTCATTTGAGACCCTAGCTAAACAAGGGTTCCAACTGAATGGCAGCTACAAGATCCAGCTTATTTAGAGAATAAGCTCGTAATAGTCCATCTTGCCAATCCCTTAAGGCAACTTCCCAAGCTTTCCACAATATGCATAGGTAAATTTGATTTTTGACTTTTGTTGACGTTTTCAGAATTTTGAAATAAGAACAGATTTGAAACAAATTAAAAGCTTACAAATAGCTATAATAAGCTAATATAAACTTAACTAAACTAAGTGAAAGCTTATTGAAGCTTTGGAAAATCATATAAACATATTTTTGGATTTTTGAAAGTTTTTCTTATTTTTTTGCTTTTTTGTTTTTGATAGACAGAAATAAAGCAGTATAAGCTTTGATGAGCTTAGTATGAAACTAAAAGAGCTTTTAAAACAGTATATAAGCTAATATACAAAATTTAAAGGATACTTCAAAAGTAGATGCAACAAATTTAAAAGGAAATTGAAATTTTATTAATATGAAACTTGAGTACAAGATTGGAAACAGAAATTAAGCAAACTACAATTACTTTTAAAGCTTAAGATTAATCTAAGAACAATTGGACATAAAAACGATTTAGAAAATTACACACACTACATTGCGAACCAAGGGGTATTTATAGGTGAAAAACTAGGGTTTGAGGAGCTTGTGAAGCTTCTAGGATATATCATCTCAGCCTTTGATCAAATGATGTCAACATCATACTCTATTCGTAGCCCTTGGATCATGCGCCACATACCTTCAACCAATCAAATTCCTTAGGATTGCCACGCTGGACTCAAAATGTTGTCATATTTGTTTCAAGTGTGTCAGGAGCTTCTGGAAGATTAATTAAGTGTGGGTTGATTTGATTGACACAGGGTAAATGGGGTAGAAGATGGTGAATAGTAAATGGAGGGGGGGTGGTTTTGGGCGCGAAGGGTGGTTTTTGTTTGACTGGGATATTAATCCTGTTGACCGGGGTGGAAAAGGGGGGGGTCAAAAGGTTCTAATTGACCGGGGTCATGGGGAAAAAGGGTCATGGGAAATGGGTAAAGAACTGGCTGTATTGGGCTTGGGCTTGGGATTTAGATTGTTTTAATATGAGATCCGGTTTAGAATTATAAGGACCAATTGTGTAAAGTTTGATATTTTAAGGACCAAAGATGTAATTTTGGAAATGGTAAGGGTATTTTGGTAAATGAGTATAATGAGGGATGTAAGGGTGCAAAGTGTAAATATGGGAATGTGAGGGGTGAAATGACAAATTTGAATAGTTGGAGGGTATTTTATGCCAAAGTTGAGGGTTGATTTTGTAAATTTGGTAAAGGTAATGGATTGATGTGTAATTTCTAAAAACATGATCAAGTTCTTCATAAAACATCTTCTGAGCATCCAATATCTTTAAACTGACTCAACTGATTCCCCGGCTTCACTTTTGCACTCCTTTCATTCTCGTGCTCGGTTTTATTTCGTTTTATCTTTCTTTTGTCTGTTTGAGATATTCGTACCTGCACATGCATAAAATCAAAAAAATACCCAAATTTTAAGCATTAATGGTTGATTTCCGGTTTATTTGGGTCAGTTTTGATAAAGAAAATATATATGTTTTCACATATACCAATGACATTAGAACCAACTTCGTCTTCAATATTGTTATAGTATTATTTTGCTCGTTTCCTACTAAATGTGTTTTATCAAGTTTATTTACATTAGTTTAAATCAATTAAATTATTAAATAAAATACATCTGTTTAAAAAAAAACCTAACAACATTTTTTTCCAGACACCAACCAGTTGAGCTGATGGAAATGAACAAGGTTAATAATAGTAGTTATTTGCAGCAAAATCAATCGCAGAGAATAGCATTGACATCAACAACATTGATAATAATAATTAACCTCAATTTCTTCTTCCCACATGATCTCTTCCATCCTCTCACCAGATCTTATCCCTATTTATTCTCCGTAAGCAAGCACCTTCTCAGTAAAAATACAATTAAGAATAACTTATTATACAAACAAATCAAGCTACTAAACACAAAACAAACAAACAAAAGTTATACAAACTAAGCAGAGTTTCAACAAACTTTATCATTACTTATAATCTCTAAACAAACAAACTAATTGGTAAAAAAAATTGCTTCTTCATTTGATAAGAGATCGATATCTCGAATCTTCACTCTGTGATCGACCTTATCTGATAAGAGATCGATATCTCGAAAATTCACTCTATGTGCTTCCAATACATGCTCATCTCTTGTTGTAACGATAATTCTACTTCCCTTCTTAAACTAGTTAGTCTCACCGGCTAACGCCACAAGTTGGTCTATGTCATTCACATCATCTAGAACAAGAAGAACCTTTATACTGCGCATCCTCTTTTGCATCATGTTTATCCCATCATCGACACCATCTATAGTGACTTGTTCATTTAGCACTCTTGAAAGGACTTGTTCTTGTAACTTCTTCAAACCAGACATAGAGGATTCTGAAACTTCCCTCACATTCTCAACAAAACTTTTGGCTTCAAAATCAGCAGATAGACGATCGAAAACAGCTCTAGCTGTAGTTGTCTTCCCAGCCCCTCCCATGCCTTTGATCCCTATCATCCAAACATCATCATCAATTCCCATTTCTAAAGAGTCAACAACATACTTTACTCGAGTCTCCATGCCGACCAACTTTTCATCAGAGCCGAAACTGATGGAGCGTAACTCAAGCGAAATCAATCCAACAATTTTTTTGATTAATTCAGATTCGTCCCTGTGTGTACGTAAAAACAACATATGTTTAGTACTATAATAATAATCTCTTATCCATGCATTATCCTTTTTCAACACATATTAGCAAGAAACAAAAGTAAGAAATTACCCATCATTGAGCCCCTAACCGGCCAGACCGGCTGCTTCTTTTAAAGCCTCTCTCCATTTCTCAGCAGCGTCTTCATTTTCATGTTTCAAAAAAGCTTGACCAACAGCCCCAATTTGGTTTCGGACTTGGGTGGGTTCCACATCATAGAAAATAGGGTAAGCAGTGTGCCCAATCATCTTCCGACACTCCATAATCTTGACAAGCTCATCCAAACACCATGACGAAGAAGCATAGTTTTTGGAAAAAACAATGATGCAAAATCTGGAGTCTTCAATGGCTTTGATTAGCTCATCACTGATAGGTTCCCCATGGATTCTTACATCATCCTTGTAAGTGACAATGCCTTTTGCCGTAAGAGCTTCATAAAGATGGCCAAGAAAGTTGTTGCGAGTGTCTTCACACCTGAAGCTTAAAAAAACATCATACTTGAAGCTAGTTTGAATGGATGAAGTTGAAGTGGATGAGTTTGAAGACGATTCTTCTTTTTTTGGCGCAGATGAGTTAGAAGAAGATGCCATTGAATAAAAGTAGTAATAGATAAAGCCCAATAGCATTAGCATCAGCGTAATTCCTAATGAAGTTATGGTTGAAGGATCGGAGGAGAAACTTAATATCTTGCTGAAGGTCGACATTTCTACAATCTGATTGCAAAGAAAAAGAACTTGTTAATGTGAAGGTGATTGGTTAATTTATGTGAATAAACAAACTGATTGCAAAGAAAAGTGAATAAAATGGAGAAATAAAAACAACTTCAAAATGTGAAGGTGATTGGTTAAAAGGGTTTATGTGAAGAAACAAAGGAGTTCCAGCTGCTGCAGTGATGTTGAGAAACAAAAGCCACTCATATGGTCTTTTTGGTACAGGGACTTAAGTACAATTTATTCAGTGTTTCTCAAATGTGTGATAAGAAAAATTGGGTTCTTTTTGAGGAAACTGAGTGTGTGGTGTTGTCACCTGATTTCAAAATGCCTGATGAGAAATTTGTGCAGTTAAGGGTACCTAGGAAAGAGAATATGTATTTTTTTATCATGAAAGATGTGATTCCTAATAGGTCCTTAACCTGTTTATTTGCTAAGGCATCAATTGATGAGTCAAAATTGTGGCATAGAAGGCTAGGTCACCTAAATTTCAAAACAATCAATAAACTGGTAAAAGGCAACTTAGTGAGAGGGTTACCTTCTAAGGTTTTTGAGTGTAAGAAACTTTGTGTGGCCTGTCAAAAAGGAAAACAACATAGAGCTTCTTGTAAGTCCAAGACAATCAACACCATTACACAACCACTGTTTATGCTTCATATCGACTTATTTGGACCTACCTTTGTTAAGAGTTTGAATCATAAGCAGTATTGCCTAGTTGTCACAGATGATTATAGTAGATTTTCATGGGTATACTTTCTAGTTGCTAAGAGTGAAACTAGTGAAATTCTCAAATGTTTCATTACTAGAATAGAAAATCAAGTAAACCATAAGGTTAAGGTAATCAGATGTGATAATGGAACTGAGTTTAAAAATGATGTTATGAATCAGTTCTGTGTGGCTAAGGGTATAGAGAGACAATTTAGTGTTGCTAGAACACCACAACAAAATGGTGTATCTGAAAGGAAAAATAGAACACTAATTGAGGCTGCTAGAACAATGTTGTCTGAATCTAAGCTACCAACTACCTTTTGGGCTGAAGCTGTAGGCACTGCATGTTATGTGCAAAATAGAAGCAAGGTAGTCAAGCCTCATAACAAGACATCCACTAACACTGATGCAGGTACTCAAGAAGATTCTAAAAGAGAAGCAAATTCTAAGGAAGCTGATTCTCCAAAGGAATTCTATTTGATTGAAAAGTGGAAAGCTGGATCTGTCTCACCAATCATTGAAAAGAAGAGTTCTAGTGATGATGATGTATTGGATTCTGGAGGCAATGTCGATCATCATCATGAAAAAGAAGAGTCATTGAATGATGAATCAGTGTCGGTAGAAGAAATTGAAAAGAAGAAGAAGAATTTTGGAAGCACGGCTAAGCCAAATGAAAGCACGGCTAAGCCAAATGAAACCCCGACTACTTCATCTTCTACCACTGACAGTACCTTTGTACCCACTGCGGCAAACTTAGATGGAAGCACCTTCTTTGGACCCACTGCCAAGCCAATTGTTGATGATGATGGGTATCCAACTGATCCTGATATGCCTGCTTTGGAAGAGATGGATACTCCCACTGATGATGAAAACATGGATGATTTCTTCAATGCTGATTTCACTAATTTGGAAACTGTCATTCACGAAAGTCCAATCACTACCACTAGGGTACACAAGAATCATCCCAAGGAACAAATACTTGGAAATTTGAACACACCTGTTCAAACAAGAAGCAAGGTTCAGAACACAACCTTTTCTGAACAAGGTTTCTTTGCAAGATCACTACACAAAAGAAATAGTCATAAAGATATGCAAAATTGTCTGTTTGCTTGCTTTCTGTCTCAAAAGGAGTCTAAGAGAGTTGAAGAAGCTCTGTCAGAAGAAGGATGGGTTGAATCAATGCAAGAGGAGCTGTTGCAGTTCAAGCTTCAAGAACTATGGACATTGGTTGATCCTTCAAATGGAAAAAGGGCAATTGGAACTAAATGGGTGTTCAGAAACAAAAGGGATGAAAGAGGTATAGTGGTAAGAAATAAATCAAGGTTAGTTGCTCAAGGATACACACAAACTGAAGGTTTGATTATGATGAAGTGTTTACTCCAGTTGCAAGAATTGAAGCCATTAGATTTTTTTTTGGCATATGCTTCATTTAAAATTTTTGTGGTGTATCAATGGATGTTAAGAGTGCCTTTCTTTATGGTACTATTGATGAAGAGGTCTATGTGTGTCAACCTCCAGGTTTTGAAGATCCTGATCATCCTGATAAGGTTTATAGGGTGAAAAAGGCTATGTATGGATCGCATCAAGCTCTAAGGGCATGGTATGAATGTCTATCTACTTATTTTATGGATAATGGTTTCAAAAGGGGACTGATAGACAATACCTTGTTCATAAGGAAGCACAAGGATGATATATTGCTTGTTCATATTTATGTTGATGATATTATCTTTGGCTCAACCAATAAAGAGTTGTGCAAGGATTTTGAGAAACTTATGCATGATAAGTTTTAGATGAGTTCTATGGGTGATCTCACTTTCTTTTTGGGGCTACAGGTTCAACAAAGGACTGATGGTATTTTCATTAGTCAAGACAAATATGTAGCAGATGTTTTGAAGAAGTTTGGGTTTCAAGATGTAAAGAGTGCTAGTACACCAATGGAGACTCAGAAACCACTGCTACCAGATGATGGAAGTCCCAAAGTTGATTTGAAGTTGTACAGGTCAATGATTGGATCTTTGATGTATCTCACTGCATCTAGGCCAGACATTATGTTCTCAGTTTGTGTGTGTGCAAGGTTTCAAGTCACACCCAACACAACACACATGAATGATGTTAAGAGAATTTTTAAATACCTTAAAGGTCATCCTAAATTGGGCCTATGGTATTCTAAGGATTCAGATTTTGATTTGGTGGCATATACAGACAGTGATTATGCTGGTGCTAGTTTGGATAGGAAGTCTACAACTAGGGGATGTCAGTTCTTGGGAAGCAGACTAATTTCATGGCAGTGTAAGAAGCAAACAATTGTGGCCAATTCTACAACTGAAGCTGAGTATATGGCTGCTGCTAGTTGTTGTGGTCAAGTGCTTTGGATTCAGAATCAATTGTTGGACTTTGGGTACAATTTCATGCATACTAAGATTTACATTGATAATAACAGTATAATATGCATAATTAAAAATCCTGTTTTGCATTCTAGAACTAAACACATTGAGATAAGGCATCATTTTATTAGAGATTGTAATGAGAAAAGGTTGATTCAAATGGTCAAAATCCATACTAATTTCAATGTTGCTGATCTTCTCACTAAAGCATTTGATGTGGGGAGGTTTCAGTACCTTGTAGTTAGTATTGGAATGATTAATCTCTAAATCTCTAATTTGTTTTGTAAAAGTTATGTACTATTATTAGTTGATCTTAGTATTGCTACTTTTGTTCTAACCACTGTTAGTTATTTTCAAACCACTGCTTGTTTTTCTTTATGTTCCCACTAACTATTTTGCAGAGAAAATAAATTAGAATGCTGCAATGTACTTCAAAGGATAATCATGGATTATTTTCATTAATAAACTGCATCTAAAGATGCAGGGATTACAACCATGGGATCAAAAGTGGATCCAACAACCTAAGGACTCCTAAACATGACCACTTCCTACCACAACCTACTACAGACTCCAGCTTCACAACCAACCCCCAACTACCACCTAAGGCTTCTTAGGCAAGGCTCACTCAGGCATCACTTTTGGGGCCTTGCAACCACTGATCTCCTTCCAAACCTTGGGGCATGCTAGCCCCATCACAATCCCTCCAATGGGTGGTGATGATGATGAAGGACCTTCTGGTGCTGGTGCTGTCAACAAAGCTTGTGAAGGTGGTGCTTGAAGCTCTTCAGGAGGAAGTACTACAGCAAGGGGAGGCACAACCAAGACTCTTGAAGATGTGTCATCATCTGTACCTTCATAAGGGGAAACATAGCTTGGCATGGAACTCATATCTGAGCTGTCTTCTTTGTTGATGGCATCCTGAGGCATTGGTTGGAGTGATGATGGACCAGCAACTGACGGGGTGATACTTATGGCCATATGAGTTCTCTTTCTAGAAGAAACCTCTTCGAACACCTCTTTCTCAACTCTACCAGGATTGTTCAAAACAAACTCATCCCAAACACTATCGGATGAGGAGCTGTCTGTTAGATTGACTGGGTTTGAGTAACTCATTGTGCTGTTTTGGTGAGAGGATCTTGGAAGAATTTTTTAGAGAGAAATTTTTGGGGTGTGTGTGATATGTGTGGTTTGTGTGTTATATGGTCTTAAATAGAGTTAAGAGCAAATCAGGAAATTTAATATGGGGAAGGTGTGAGTGGTTGAGGAGTAAATAAAGTATTTTGACTTTAGAAAACGATTCAGTAACTAGGAGTTGACCATTTTGACTTAGGATTGAGCAATTTTGGCTAACCACTGCTAAGCTTATGAACCCACTCCTTGTTCTCTCTAACCACTGCTAACCTTAACTATTTTCCTAGTGTTTGGTTTGTGTTGATGTGCATGTATGAAGGATGATTGTACACTTTGGAACTTTTAGGAGTTGTTGCTGATTTTGTATTAAAAAAAAAAGAAAAAGAAAAATCTGTAAATCTTTTGTAATCCTTCATACTTTTGGCTGATTTTCTTATTTTTGGATTGGATTTGATTTGTCAAAGATTGGAGACGTGATTGCTGTATCCACTGCCAGGCTATTTCAACCCACTGCTATTGGTTTTCAACCCGCGAACAGTGTATTTTTGCAAATGGATACTTGAGGGGCCTATTTGTAACTTTGAAGAAACCTTATTTATTTCCCCAAATCACGGCCAAATCAATTAATTGATCTTCAAATCCCTTCCAAATTGGCGCTAATCACAAACCCTAACCGTTTTCCACTACATCATTCACAACCAACATCATCTTTCATTACCAATCACAATGCCTACTCTGTATTCGAAAACCCACAACCTTGTTGCATACCTAATTAAGAATCGACAATCATAAGGTTTTCATGAAATCATTGATTTCCTTAACCATAGTCCCATTCATTATGCTTTAACTTTTGCACCCACTATTCTAAAAACCTATGTTCATCAATTTTGGGACAATGCTGAGATTGAGGAAAGGGATGGATTGGAGATTTTTAAGACAAGTGTTGATGAGAATGAGATTCTAGTGACTGAGGAGGTTATAAGAGATGTTTTGAAGTTTGGAAATGCTGATGGGGTGATTAATCTTTCTGAGGCTGATATTTTTGAAGGGTTAAAGAGGTTAGGATATGAAAGGAAGGAAGGCAAAATCAAATTTTATAAGGGTATGTTTTCACCACAGTGGAAGTTCTGAATTCATATTTTGTTGATGTGTATTAGCAATAAGACAACTGGTTTTGATGAATTTCCATCTAAAATTGCAACTGCAATTATTTGTCTTGCTGAGGGGAGAGTGTTTAACTGGTCAAGGATGTTGTTTGAAGGATTTTTGAAGAATGTTAGGGAGAAAGGGAAATTTTACTTATATCCTAGGTTTGTTCAGTTGATTGTAGATAGTCAGATTGAAGAACCTATTGCACACACCAGAACTTATAAGGTTCACTTGATGCTACCAAAGGTGTTTGCGCATATGAGGCATAAGAATCCAAAATTCTCTAGTAAAGTTACACCTCTTTTTCCCCATATGATCTCATTGCCAAATACACCAGAGCCAGATGTTGTTCCTGAACCACAAATTCAACAAACCACTGCTGATGAACCCCCTGTCACCACATCTGAATCCCCTGCAATCATACCTGAACCCACGGCTATTACAAATGAATCCACTGCTACCCTTATTGAACCCACTGCTGATGCTGAACCTTCAATTTCAGAATCCCAAAACCTTTTGAGCACTAGGAGGAGGAAGAAGGGCACCATGCAACCTCAGGCTGGTGCAAGTGGTGTAGTTCATGAGGCTGTCACAAGTTGTGGAGGTGACATGAGTGGAAGGGCTTTCACTACTGATTCAGTCCTTGGGGCTGAACAGGGCAGTGAAATTATAGCTAAGACCCAACCACTGGCAACTCCTAATGTGGAGAGTTCTCTTGAACTCAACACATGTGGAGGAATCCCTAGCCAACTGGCTAATGTAGGGTGCATAGGTGATCAAACTAGGTCTGATACTATGTTTTCTTTATCCGAGGATTCACCTCTCGGAGTAGGTTACACAGCTCGAAGTGATGAGGATAGGTTGGAACATACTTTTGAATTGACGGATCCTACTCATGTACATGATGACTTTTCCAATGAACCACCTCTCGGACCAGGTTACACAGGTCGAAGTGGGGAGGATATTCTTGAACTTTTAAAGGAATTGATGGATAAGTGTACCAAGATAGAGGGAACAATCACTGGTCTACAAGATCTTGCTGTCACTCAAGGTAAGCATATCAGACGCTTGCAGCATATGGTACTTGTTTTGGAAAGGATTAGGCGACCAGGGGTTGCTGCTGTAAGGAAGGTTAGGAAATTGAGGCAGAGGGTGCACTCTTCAAAAGATGTAGATTTGGAGGATGTATCCAAACAGGGGAGGATGGTAAGCATGGATCAAGGGGAGGCTATGAATGTGAATGAGGATGTGACTATGAATGAGGCTGTGCATATGGATGAGGATGTGGATAGTGGTGATCTAGGAGAAAATTTTGTGGTGTCTGATAAAGATGGGAATGAAGCTGTCCTTGAAACTTTGAAGACTGTGGTAGAAGATAAAGAAAAAGAGGTGGTGCAGGACACAACCACGGATAGTGTTTCTGTAACCACGACTAGTGTTAATAAAACCACTACTGTAGCTTTAAATGAGGTAAACACAACCCCTGCTACTTTTAACAAATCCACTGCTATTATAACCCCATCTACCATTGTCACAACAACTGTCACATCACCTACCTTGCATAATGTTGAGAAGGAAGTTGCTAGTACATTGATTAACCTAAGTCAACCTTCATCAAACCCTGCACATACACCTTCAATTGCACCTGTCATATTGAAACCAACTGGACCTAAACCTTTGGGAAAGAGCTTAAAGATTGGTTAACCTACAAAGAAAAAGGTAGTGTTACCAGATATTGGAAAAGGGAAAGGGATTGCTGAACCAGTATTGAAATTCAAAAGTAGAGAAGAACAAATTGCTTATGATGCTGAGTTCACAAGACAGTTGCAAGCTGAAGAAGAAGAAGCTGCAAGAAGAAGAAAGCAAGAAGAAGAAGAAGCTACACAGAAGTTGTTAGCTGAATGGGATGAACAAGAATCATTTCTTCAAGCTTCTGAGTTAATGAGAACAAAGTATAGTACTCAAGAATGGGCTGAGTTATCCATTGATGAGAGATCTAAGGTTTTGGCTGAAAGGACAAGAAAGTTGAGACAGGAGAGAACAAAAGCTACAAGAAAGAAGCCTCCTACTAAAGGTCAGCTAAGGAATCAAATGATGAAGACTCTCAGAAATATGGATATGTATATTACTGAAGATCTAAGGAAATGCACATTTGAAAGGATTGAAGAATTGTATAACAGGTTTATGAAAAGAAGAGATGATTTCCTACCAATGAATTCAGGAAAGGAGGAAGAATGGATTCAGAAGAATAAACAGAAGAAGAAAGCTGGTGATAAGAAGGAATCAATCTCTAAGAAGCAAAAGGTAAGTGAAGCAATGGAAAAAGAAGAAAGAATCAGGCAATATCTTTTGGAGTGTGACAAACCTGAACCTCTTAATCCTACTCCACTAAGTGATGTGCATCCTATTGAAGACTTTAAGATCATCACAACTGGTGATAGAGAAAAGATAGAGATTACCAGGGATGATGGATGCAAGAGTACTTTCTTCAACTTTGAATATTTGTTGTTTGGATTGAGAATGGCTGATTTGGAACAATTGTGGAAAGTGATGGAATTCAGATATGGGAAATTTGGGCCAACTGGAGTATTAGCTACATATGTGTGGACTTCTATTAGGAATTTGTACCAGCCTAATCATGATGATGAATTTTGGAGTGACTGTGAGGTGGTGAAGTGGATGCTGTATCAACCTTGTAGAGTTCATGATGTGCAGACAACTAAAGAGAAGTTCTTCATGTTCATTGACAAGACTTATCCACTGAGCAAGAAGGTTGCAAGAAAGATGTTGGAAGTCAAGCTTACTCCACAAGGTACAAAGGCTTCAAATCCCATGATTGATCAGCTGTTTAAAAGAATTGAGAAAATTGCAGATCTATCAGCTCCTTCAGCAATCAAGGTTAAACCTCAAGAAAGAAAGAGAAAGGTTGAAAGTTCTAAAGCTGTAGAAGCTGCATCAGAATCTGAAACAGAGGAAATGATTGAAGAAACCAAGAAAAGGTTACTGGTTCTAACCAAATTGTCAAAAGAAACATAACCAGAGGTTAGTGGTACCATATCTCTTGGCAGTCATCATCAGATAATTTCTTATAATTTTGAACTTACACTGAATGGAGGGTATTGGGAGTTTGAAAGATCTAATGGTGAGAGTATTGGGTTTATCAAATTTTCTCAAATGCTGTTCTATTTGAGAGAGATGATCTGATGTGTATTTGGAGATTGTACAAGGATAAATTTGGAGATGTGGCACCAGCTGGCTATCATGAGAAGATTGTTTATTATAATTTGAAGATGATCTTTGAACCTTCTCATGATGAACCTGAATGGAAATGACTTTACAATGGCAATGTTTCAAGTTGGTATTTGTATCAGTCATGTGGAGTTCATGTTTTGTGTGTCTGGAGAAGTAATTCATATGTGTGTTGAGATTGATTATCCAAGTTTGAATACTTATCCAGAGGTTATTAAGCAAATGTTGAAGCCCAGTGGATTGAAGCTGCAAAAGCCCTTTGACTATCAGGCTTATAAGTTGCTGAGGAAATTTGAAAAGATTTTAAGTCCTGATAAGTGTTTGAATACATCCTCCAAGTGATGTGATATGAGCTGAAAAGAAACTTGATGATTTTGATGAATATCAAGTTTAGGGGAGGATTGTTGGGTTTTAGGTTCCACTAAGAAGAATTACACTAAGTGTGGAAACCACGGATAGTGCAAAGGAAACCACGGGTAGTGCATTTGTAACCACGGCAAAGTTCAACCACGGCTAGTATGTTTATGTAACCACGGATAGTATATTGTAACCACTGCTAGTTTGTTAGTTGGTTTAATGTTTTGTATTAGATAAGTATGGAAAAGATATTTATCTTGTAGAATAAGTTTTGTATATTGTAAAGGACTCCTTAGCCTATAAAAGGAGGTCCTAGGTTAGATTAGATATACGTGTGTTTTGCTATATCTAAGGTCGATACACTTCAAGGTTGTAAAACCCTAATACTAGTTAGAGTATTCATATTAATAATAATATTGAGGTGTTGAATGTTTATTACTGTTCTTCTTCTTAAGATTAAATATTAAATTCCACTTAATATTTAATAAGTCTTTGTTAAGTTAGTTTCTATAAGGATCGTTTGCTCAACTGGGATCAACACCATATATTTATTACTCCCTCCAATATTATCATCATTTGACTTTGAAAGTCAAAGGTGTATTTGCCAAATTTATTGTTACTATATGTTATTTAGAGTTTAAAGAATGATTCTGATTGAAAGCTTGACCATAACATGGATGCACATGACAAAGCTTGTAATGGTACAAATGGTTTTACAAACAAATTTTCACTTAATTAGTTAGTTGAACAAAGGCTATGTGTGTTTATCTTAAAACTTATAAAGAAACCTATTGGTTTCACCACTACCTTTGTCATGGTTCTCTCTTTAGTGGAATTAAAAGCTTATATAAATGAGCCAAATGAGTTACTTCCTCAGTTTCAAAATTAATGCCTCGCTTTTCCTTTCTAATGCAAAACCTATTTCTTGCCAAAAGTCGTCCGTATACAATAATTTAGTTCTTTTAGCAAATGCCAGGTAACAATCAGTAAACAATACTAAGAACATGGTTTTGGTAGCATAATTTGTCTATTTTATATCTGACTGATACATTTGTTAACAAACGCTGCTAATAAACAATGTAATAAAACAAAGATTTGCAAGCTTGGAATTAGTTGAGGCACATAAAGTCATCAATTTTAGAAATTTTATAAACCGTTTTCTAGTAGGTTATAAAATGAATGCTGTAGTAAATTATAAGGAATTATTGCAAAAATAAACATTTCAAAAGTTTACCATATATCACAAATGAATGAAAGGAGATTTCTTTCACGATGGATTAAAAGGACAGAGCAGATATTTGAGTGTCGAAGTTAGCGAGTTGTATGTATTTCTTTCACAGCTTCAATAATTCACCAAATTTAACAGGTGTTTCACTCATGCAAACAATTTCTTGAAATTAAATTAAATTAAGTTTTGCTAAGAAACTTGGTTTTTGTTATGCAAGTGATTTGGTGAAATGGGTTTTTTGAAAAAAGTAATTTTGATTAGCAAAAATAGGTTAATTCTTATAAATTTTCTTGATTTGTTTTTTATTAAAGTTTTGGTTTTTGTTCATGGGTTTTTATTTAGAGTAAATTACAAAGATGGTCCCAGTGGTTTAATTTGAAAAGACAAATTTACCCTATGTGCATTGCACATGAAGAACTTTTAACAGTCAAAGTTGACGCCGTTTGGTCAAGAGACTCTCAGTGTTAATGGTTTATGAGTTAGGATCTATCTATGCAAAAAAAAAAAGTTAAAAGACTAAGAGTGAAAGTCAACACAAACCACAGGGACCATCTTTGTAATTTACTCCTTGGTAAAAATCACACGGCAGTTAAAACAACCGGTTTTGAGCTTATGTTTGTTTTCAAAATTGGTATTACCCGGGTCAACCCTGAAAGTCTGAATGGAAGATTTGATAATAATTAAGGGCAAATCACCTAGAAATGTAGTTAACTTGCCACTTTTTCCCATTGTACGTAGCATTCTTTTTTTTTCTCATTCTGTCAATAAACTTCTATCGTTAGTCCTTTGTGTGTACCCGTTACCAAAAAAACATGCATCGTTAGTCCTTTATGCTAACGACCGTTAATAAATAACTTAAAATTTGGTTATCTTACGCAAAACTTGCGTCGTTGGTCCTTTATAGTAACAATCGTTAAAAAATAACTTAAAATTTGGTTTTCTTACGTTTCCGTCCGTTTTTTTCACGTTTTCGTCCGTTTTTACACGTTTTAACACGCTTTCGTTCGTTTTTTCACGTTTTCATACGTTTTTACACGCTTTCATCCGCTTTTTCAAGTTTTCGTTCATTTTTTCACGTTTTCATATGTTTTTACACGTTTTCATCCGTTTTTACACATTTTCGCCCGTATTTGCACATTTTCATTCGTTTTTACACGTATTCGTCCGTTTTTACACGTTTTCTTCCGTTTTTTCACATTTTCTTGCGTTTTTACACGTTTTCATCCGTTTTAACACATTTTCGTCCGTTTATGCACGCTTTCATCCCTTCTTACACGTTTTCGTCCGTTCTAACACGTTTTCGTCCGTTTTTACACGTTTTCATCCGTTTTTACACGTTTCCGTCCGTTTTCACGTTTTCGTCCGTCTTTACACGTTTTGGTCCGTTTTAACACGCTTTCGTCAGTTTTTTCACGTTTTCATCTGTTTTTACACGTTTTCGACCATTTTTACACGTTTTCGACTGTTTTGCACGATTTCGTATGTTTTTACACAATTTTTTCTGTTTTAACACGTTTTCATCCGTTTTTCTCGTTTTCCTCCGTTTTTACACGTTTTCATCCGTCTCTACACGTTTTCGTCCGTTTTTTTCATGATTTCAACCGTTTTTACACAAAATGTGCAAACTCAAACGAAAACATGAAACAACGGATGAAAAACGTGTAAAAACGGATGAAAACATGAAACAACGGATGAAAACGTGAAACAATGGACGAAAACGTGAAACAACGAACGAAAACGTGCAAAAACGGATGAAAACATGTAGAAACGGATGAAAACGTGAAAAAATGGATAAAAACGTGAATAACGGACGAAAACGTGTTAAAATAGACAAAACGTGTTAAAACATATGAAAATGTGTAAAAACATACAAAAACCTGCAAACAGACGAAAACAGGCAAAACCGGATGAAAACGTGTAAAAATAGATGAAAATGTAAAAAAAACAAACGAAACCATGTTAAAAAGGATGAAAACGTGTAAAACAGATGAAAACGTGAAAAAAATAGACGAACCCGTGTAAATATGGATGAAAACGTGTAAAAATGGATGAAAACGTGTAAAAACAGATGAAAACGGGAAAAAACTGACGAAAGCGTGTTAAAACGGACCAAAACGTGAAAGACGGACGAAAACGTAAAAAACGGACGAAAATGTGTAAAAACGGATGAAAACGTGTAAAAACGGATGGAAACGTGAAAAAACAGACGAAAACGTGTTAGAATGGAGAAAAATGTATAAAAACAGATGAAAACGTGCAAAAACGGATGTAAACGCGTAAAACGGATGAAAACATGAAAAAACTGATGAAAGCGTGTTAAAACGGACCAAAACGTGTAAAGACAGACCAAAACGTGAAAAACGGATGAAAACGTGTAAAAACGGATGAAAACATTTAAAAACGGATGAAAACGTGAAAAAACGGACGAAAACGTGCTAGAACGGACGAAAACGTCTAAGAAGGGATGAAAGCGTGCATAAACGGACGAAAATGTGTTAAAACGGATGAAAACATGTAAAAACGCAAGAAAATGTGAAAAAACGGAAGAAAACGTGTAAAAACGGACGAATACGTGTAAAAACGAATGAAAATGTGCAAATACGGGCGAAAATGTGTAAAAATGGATGAAAACGTGTAAAATCATATGAAAACGTGAAAAAACGAACGAAAACTTGTAAAAATGGATGAAAGCGTGTAAAAACGTATGAGAACGTGAAAAAACGGACGAAAGCGTGTTAAAACGAACGAAAACGTGTAAAAACGGACGAAAACGTGAAAAAACGGACGGAAACGTAAGAAAACCAAATTTTAAGTTATTTTTTAACGATTGTTACTATAAAGGACCAACGACGCAAGTTTAGCATAAGATAACCAAATTTTAAGTTATTTATTAACGGTCGTTAGCATAAAGGACTAACGATGCAGGTTTTTTGGTAACGGGTATACACAAAGGACTAACGATAGAAGTTTATTGACATAATGAGAAAAAAAAAAAGAATGCTACATACAATGGAAAAAAGTGGCAAGTTAACTACATTTCTAGTGATTTGCCCAATAATTAACCCCAATTCCTTCTTCCCACCCGATCTTATCCCAATTTATTCTCTGTAAGCAACACCTTCTCTCATTTCATTTAATTAGGTCAATTCAATTTTTTTAATTGAAGTTGTTATAGTAATAATCACTTCATACATTTCGGTTAGTTACCTCTTTGTTTATAAGTTTTTTAGCAATTGAATTAGGTTACTTTTATTGTTCGAAAGTTTAGTGTTTTTGTAACAACCAGTTTCAATAATTGACTTAAAAATTACTAAGTCAAAGTTTTTTAGCAATTGAAGGGGTTATTTTTGGGTTTTTTACTGTGTTTGACTGGGTTTTAATTAGATTGACCGGGTATTGGGAAGAAAGCGGGTTGGGGCTATAATTGTAACTGGGTATGTTATTATTTGTGGGCTTGGTTGGGCTGATGGGTAAAGGATAGGAGTTGGATTGTTTTTGGTTAAGGATTTATTGGATTTGGACTTAGTAATACTACTTGTATCCGGACTTGGAATAATATTACCAAAAGGACCAAATTTGTAACTTTATGAAATTCCAAGGACCCAATGTGTAATTTTGACAAAGTTGAGGTGTGATTGGGAAATATGACTAAGTGAGGGTATGTTTGGTAATTTGGGTAAGGATGAGGGTTTGATGTGAAAAATGCCAAATACGGTCCAAAAACCCGTAAAACTGAATCCCGGCTCCGGCTTTTGCTCTCTTTTCCTTCTCGTGCTCGGTTTTCTTCTGTTTTGTCTTTTCTTTGTCCGTTTTGTGATATTCGTACCTGCACATGCATCAAATCAAGAAACACACAAATATTAAGCATTAACGGCTCGTTTCCGGCATAGTTTTAAAAAGCGCGCCTGAGGCGCGCCTCGGCTCAAGTGTCACACCCCCAAATTACCTGTTTTGCAGCGGAATGGAATTCCTGGGGATTGACTGTCATAGCATCACAATCACAGTTATATTGAACGACCTAAAGTGTCGTTTGGAAAATACATCGTTTGGTTTAATAAAATAATCAGAGTTTACAAAGTAGGTCCCAAATGAAAACCAATTTGTGCGGAAATAAGTTTGTTACAATACAAACGATGTTTTAAAGTAAGTAAAACCCAAGTGAGACGCGTCGTCATCACGACTCCATGATGTGTCCCAATGCATGCCATGAAGTGAATGCCTTAGATACCTGAGATAAAACATGCTAAAAAGTGTCAACACAAAGGTTGAGTGAGTTCATAGAGTTTGTTTTGAAATGTAAAGCCTTTAGAAATCGTTTATGCAGCAAAGGCATTGTGAATCCACTCAGTTCCAAGTCCCGCCCATACAAAACTTGCAACCTGTGTGTTCACAACCCATTGCCAAGATATGTATAGTCAATGATAATCCCAAGACATTCAGCACAATGATAATCCCAAGACATTCAGTCCAATGATAATCCCAAGACATTCAGCACAATGATAATCCCAAGACATTCAGTCCAATGATTTATAATGTAGGATATGACTAAACATTAAGTTCAGTTAAGCATGTAGTTTGAAAATAGATATGAATGTCATAAAAGATGATGAGCATGTATCTCCCCCAAAACAGTTATGAAAACAAGTAAAAGTAGGGGCTATGGAACTCACATGGACAATAATGCGATGGCAAAAGTGGATACACTGAGGTATAGCGTGAATCTCGTAAATGACCTATTACGAATGATATGATATGTAATGAGTTGCAATGTAATGTTATGCATGCACTTCGTATGTTATTTATACCATTTACGGGTTTTGAAAATATTACTCGTCGTCGAAAAATACTCTTTTGACGTCTTGACCCTTCAAAAATGACTTTACAAGTTTTTACGTCAAAATGTCATCCTACAATGGTTTTATAACGATTTTTGGTGAAATTACTACTTTTCGTCGCAAAACAATGTCGTCGGAATTTTCTTGAAATTAACAAAAATGGCTCCGGAAAAGTAGTCGTAAAATAGTGTACGTCGATCGTTAGAGAACGAACTCGACGGTTTTGGAAAGTTTGTATCAATATCTAGAAGTTTCAGTTCAGGAGTTTTCGTCCAAAAGGTTTCGACCATAAAGATATCAAGGTTTAAAGATGGTGGTTTTTGCTAATTGTGTGCAGAAAATGAGTTTCGGCCAAGTTTGAACATCCGTAAATAATTTATTATGACTCCGCTTGACAAACGGCTTTTTGTTTTGAAAAATATGGCCGGTGAACTTGATTTTACTAGAAGACAATTTGTTCCAAAAAGTTTTGCATCATAGTTAAAAACTGCCGCAAACATAGCCCTTACAGCTAATGAAATACTTGAATCGTAGAAATAATATAATTTTTCAGAAAATAATAGTTACGGCAACTTTATAAAAACGTGCATATATTTGTCGTTTCAAATCCGTTTTCTACGTAAAATATGTCCTTAGCTTCGTATCGAAGTAAACTAATATATTTTTGATAAGTCGAAATAATTTGTGAAGCTTAAGGCTCGTTTTTGACCCGAAAATACTAAAAACAGCAAAGCTGAATTTTCTGAAAAGTGCACGTTTCGTCGTCAAACTTTAAAAATTCACCACGGCTTCGTTATAACTCCGTTTTTATCCGTTCAAAAGGCCACGGATTCGTTTTAAAGTATATTTTCTAAAAATCAAGGCCAAAGTTTCGTACCATCAGTGGGTTTTTCCAGAATTTCGAAACAAGGACAGAACCTTAAAATATAGTTTACGAAAATAGTTTTTCTCGGACAAAACCTATTCTAATCCCTTCAAATCAACTCCAAAGCTAATCTAATCCTACCATACACCTTCTTAGGGTGTCATGGGTTCCTAATCACCATCAAGACCAAAGAATAACTTGGGAATAATTATAGGATGACTATAAATATATATAAGTTCTAAAATCATGAAATAAATGGTATAAATCACAATACATGCATATAAGCTCCAAAAATGATAAGAAACTCATGAAAATGAAGAGGAAACATAAAAATGATAAGAATATGCTTACTAGTGATAATGAAGAGGTGTAAGTAACAAGGATTAACTTAAATATCCTTGGTTTTTATTTCAAAACCATAAAAAGGATATAAACTAGGTTGTAAACACTTGATTTTTGCAAAACTTTTGATCCCTTGTGTTCTTGAATGTAGAACCGGTTGTGATGAAGCAAGAAAAGAGAGAAACCAATTTTCTAACTAAGTGAAGTGAATGAGAAATAAAATGAGTCAAGTAGGACTTTGTATAAGTAACATTTATTATCAATCAAGAGGTACCATGCCACATTTAAAACTCCCCTCCTAGTGGCCGGTTTTTGGGGCTCCTTGTTCCTCAAAATATATATATATTTTTTTTTCTTCTTTTATTATTATGTATATACTTGTGTAAAATGTTAAAAGGTGTAAGTGAAATTGTACATGTAATAATGTTTGTAAGGTAAATGGTAGAATTTTGGTACAAGTAAGTTTTTAATAGTTCAAAATAGAATGTATTGAGATACTAAAAATTGTAAAAATACATTCCTTGTGAAATTTGGGTGATAAAATAATTATCGTATAATTTTTAAGAAAAACGTCGTAATAATTAAACTTTAACGATTTAAGTACCAAATAAATTTGAAACACTAGGAAAACTAAAAATATAGTTTTTATAAACTAAATGTAAGTTTAAAAATACCTCGGGATCATTTTTGAAAGTAACGGTTTAAATATACAAAATAATAACTCACGCGATAAATATTATAAAATATAAAAATTTACGCGTAAAATATGAAATGAAATGTCGTGAATGAACTAATGAGATGCACATGATGTCCATGAAATGTAGACTAATCATAGTCCATATGAAATGTACGTGATGTCATGATCATGAATTCGCCGCTAAACCTCCAAGGTTACGCGAATTTGAAACAAGTAAACCAAGTTTACTATAAATGTTGAAATAATGAGACATGAATCGTGTCTAGAAATGACCTGAAAGTACGGGTTGTCACATTCGCCCATCCAAAAAGGAATTCAGTCCCTGAATTCAATCGTTGTTAGTCTATCGGGTTTAGGGTTTGATGTGGCAAACTTTCCCATTCTCGAGCAAAACCCTCAAAAGACTTTTTGGTAACCGATTTTTACTTAATCTCACAACTCATCAAACAAGAACTGTCATGAGATTAGGCTAAATCGGTTTAGGTAACAACTTGTTTCTAGCTCGATCTTTGCAACTCATCAAACAAGAACTGTCACGCGGATCAAACTGGAAACAAGTGGTTTGAAGAAAATCTTTTGAAAATTTGGCTCGATTACGGAATTGTTTACACATATAAGCCCACTACTCCCTTCATTGCATGATTCTTCCTGAATTAGACATAGGTGATCAGGCTATGTATAATTTAGGAGTAACTATGCAATGCTTGGACTAATCGACTCATATGATGTTTGGTGTTGAGTCAACTGATGTAAAAATTGCGATGAACATCGAGGAGAGAAGACATGGAGAAGTGTCGTTAAAATGATAGTTAAAGTAAAAAAGAATTAAAATCCTCGTAAATAATAACAAATCGGAATGAAAATGAAGTACGATAGATGAGAATATTTTACAACGAGTGGTTTAGCAAAAGTAGTACATCTTAGGTTATAAAGATTCGAATACGATGGAAAACATAAACTTAGTACAACATGGTACATAAAGAAAAACAAGACTGTTAGTTTCCGAACTTCTTCAGTCTTCCGCGTCGTTGGTACCTTGACGAGCTCCTCCTCCTCCTTCTAACATATATACATTCCCATGAGCACCTTCGACTTGTTGACCTTGGTTTTGAGGACATTGACTTCGATAGTGTCCTTGCTCCCCACATCCGAAGCACGTAACTATGGTCTTGCCTCTACAATTCCTGGCATGGTGTCCTAGTTTTTGACACTTGTAGCACTTAACAGGACAAAGTCCCGTGTGATGATACTTACATCGATTACATAATGGGTAGGTTCCAGCATAACCTCTGCCTTCTATTGGTGCAGCAACATAAACCATTGCAGTCTCTTGCCCTCTATTCTGTTGTTGATGATGGTTAGTGTTACGGTCTTGATTGTTGTTATTGTAACCTCCTCGGTCATTTTCCCATTTTCTTTTGTTGTTGTTGATTTGGTTATCGGTGTTGTTGTCATTGTTTTGGTTATTGTAGTAATTGGTGCAGTTGTTGGGGTTGTTGTTGTTTTGGTTGGTGTTGGGGTACTTGCCTCTCTTCACTACCTGGGCCATGAGCTTTTGAGTCAATCGAATAGCTTCCTCAATCGTTTGCGGGTCAGAAGAGGTCACATCGCCTTGAATAATTTCGGGAAGTCCCCCGATGAAAGCCTCTAGCAACTTCTCATTATCAGAAACCATGGACGGGCATAACACAGCCAATTCTTGGAATCTCCGAATATATGTGTCAATATCATACCCAATCGTGACCAATTCATAGAACTCCGTCTCTAACTTTTTGATTTCCGTTCGAGGACAAAACTTCTTAGTCACCAAACCCTTGAATTCCTCCCAAGAAAGCTTGAAGGCATTCTCCATCCCAATCGGTTGAGCATAAGAATTCCACCACGATAATGCTCCATCGAGTAATGTGCTCGTAGCAAATTTAACTTTACTATCATCCGGACAGTTACATAGCAAAAACACTGATTCCAATTTTTCAAACCATCGAACCATTGCTGTAGCTCCCTCGGTACCTCTAAATTTCGTGGGCTCACCACTTTTGAAATCCTTGTACGAACATTTCTTAACTCCGGATCCTCCAGCATTTCCAGTAGCAGCAGCAAGCCTTGCGGCTACAGCAGCAGTCGCGGCCTCGGCAGCAGCAGCAGCCACCGTTTCCCGTTCAACTCTTAAAGCATTAGCAATGCTATCATTCACCAACTTCTGAATTGCTGCTTGGGTCATTTCAACTGTAGCTTTCTTCGGTGCCATATCTTCTTCAAAACAAGAGGAAATGTGAGACGTAGCAAAATCCGATATTAATAATAAACGCTCCAAAGAAATGTGATAAGAAACGATAAGTTTGGGGTTATCATTCAAAATAATCGACGGTTTCCTAAGAAATGGGTTATGAGGTGTTGTAAGTGCTTCAATGTATGATGGTTTAGAGACTTAATGTGTGAATAAAGTGTAACTCGACATGTTAGTGGTGAAACAAAGGAGTGAGAGTGACTTCGCCCTATATAAAAGTTTATCCCGGCATTCGACGTTATCGGTGATGAGTCAATTGATGTAAAGATTGTGATTGGGAATGACAAGGAATTCTCCACGTTAGAGTATGAGGAAAAGATAATGGGATGGGTATTTAAGGGCATCCATGTGACAATCGATGTGAAATGAAAGTGAATAACTCGAAAAATGTACGTAAAAACCGCATGTAAAGTGAACATTCACTTATGATGAAATGATGAGATGCTATGATAATGTAGTTATAGTCTAGGGTCAATGATGCAACCTAGTTCTCTATAACTGAAGCTCTGATGCCAATCTGTCACACCCCCAAATTACCTGTTTTGCAGCGGAATGGAATTCCTGGGGATTGACTGTCATAGCATCACAATCACAGTTATATTGAACGACCTAAAGTGTCGTTTGGAAAATACATCGTTTGGTTTAATAAAATAATCAGAGTTTACAAAGTAGGTCCCAAATGAAAACCAATTTGTGCGGAAATAAGTTTGTTACAATACAAACGATGTTTTAAAGTAAGTAAAACCCAAGTGAGACGCGTCGTCATCACGACTCCATGATGTGTCCCAATGCATGCCATGAAGTGAATGCCTTAGATACCTGAGATAAAACATGCTAAAAAGTGTCAACACAAAGGTTGAGTGAGTTCATAGAGTTTGTTTTGAAATGTAAAGCCTTTAGAAATCGTTTATGCAGCAAAGGCATTGTGAATCCACTCAGTTCCAAGTCCCGCCCATACAAAACTTGCAACCTGTGTGTTCACAACCCATTGCCAAGATATGTATAGTCAATGATAATCCCAAGACATTCAGCACAATGATAATCCCAAGACATTCAGTCCAATGATAATCCCAAGACATTCAGCACAATGATAATCCCAAGACATTCAGTCCAATGATTTATAATGTAGGATATGACTAAACATTAAGTTCAGTTAAGCATGTAGTTTGAAAATAGATATGAATGTCATAAAAGATGATGAGCATGTATCTCCCCCAAAACAGTTATGAAAACAAGTAAAAGTAGGGGCTATGGAACTCACATGGACAATAATGCGATGGCAAAAGTGGATACACTGAGGTATAGCGTGAATCTCGTAAATGACCTATTACGAATGATATGATATGTAATGAGTTGCAATGTAATGTTATGCATGCACTTCGTATGTTATTTATACCATTTACGGGTTTTGAAAATATTACTCGTCGTCGAAAAATACTCTTTTGACGTCTTGACCCTTCAAAAATGACTTTACAAGTTTTTACGTCAAAATGTCATCCTACAATGGTTTTATAACGATTTTTGGTGAAATTACTACTTTTCGTCGCAAAACAATGTCGTCGGAATTTTCTTGAAATTAACAAAAATGGCTCCGGAAAAGTAGTCGTAAAATAGTGTACGTCGATCGTTAGAGAACGAACACGACGGTTTTGGAAAGTTTGTATCAATATCTAGAAGTTTCAGTTCAGGAGTTTTCGTCCAAAAGGTTTCGACCATAAAGATATCAAGGTTTAAAGATGGTGGTTTTTGCTAATTGTGTGCAGAAAATGAGTTTCGGCCAAGTTTGAACATCCGTAAATAATTTATTATGACTCCGCTTGACAAACGGCTTTTTGTTTTGAAAAATATGGCCGGTGAACTTGATTTTACTAGAAGACAATTTGTTCCAAAAAGTTTTGCATCATAGTTAAAAACTGCCGCAAACATAGCCCTTACAGCTAATGAAATACTTGAATCGTAGAAATAATATAATTTTTCAGAAAATAATAGTTACGGCAACTTTATAAAAACGTGCATATATTTGTCGTTTCAAATCCGTTTTCTACGTAAAATATGTCCTTAGCTTCGTATCGAAGTAAACTAATATATTTTTGATAAGTCGAAATAATTTGTGAAGCTTAAGGCTCGTTTTTGACCCGAAAATACTAAAAACAGCAAAGCTGAATTTTCTGAAAAGTGCACGTTTCGTCGTCAAACTTTAAAAATTCACCACGGCTTCGTTATAACTCCGTTTTTATCCGTTCAAAAGGCCACGGATTCGTTTTAAAGTATATTTTCTAAAAATCAAGGCCAAAGTTTCGTACCATCAGTGGGTTTTTCCAGAATTTCGAAACAAGGACAGAACCTTAAAATATAGTTTACGAAAATAGTTTTTCTCGGACAAAACCTATTCTAATCCCTTCAAATCAACTCCAAAGCTAATCTAATCCTACCATACACCTTCTTAGGGTGTCATGGGTTCCTAATCACCATCAAGACCAAAGAATAACTTGGGAATAATTATAGGATGACTATAAATATATATAAGTTCTAAAATCATGAAATAAATGGTATAAATCACAATACATGCATATAAGCTCCAAAAATGATAAGAAACTCATGAAAATGAAGAGGAAACATAAAAATGATAAGAATATGCTTACTAGTGATAATGAAGAGGTGTAAGTAACAAGGATTAACTTAAATATCCTTGGTTTTTATTTCAAAACCATAAAAAGGATATAAACTAGGTTGTAAACACTTGATTTTTGCAAAACTTTTGATCCCTTGTGTTCTTGAATGTAGAACCGGTTGTGATGAAGCAAGAAAAGAGAGAAACCAATTTTCTAACTAAGTGAAGTGAATGAGAAATAAAATGAGTCAAGTAGGACTTTGTATAAGTAACATTTATTATCAATCAAGAGGTACCATGCCACATTTAAAACTCCCCTCCTAGTGGCCGGTTTTTGGGGCTCCTTGTTCCTCAAAATATATATATATTTTTTTTTCTTCTTTTATTATTATGTATATACTTGTGTAAAATGTTAAAAGGTGTAAGTGAAATTGTACATGTAATAATGTTTGTAAGGTAAATGGTAGAATTTTGGTACAAGTAAGTTTTTAATAGTTCAAAATAGAATGTATTGAGATACTAAAAATTGTAAAAATACATTCCTTGTGAAATTTGGGTGATAAAATAATTATCGTATAATTTTTAAGAAAAACGTCGTAATAATTAAACTTTAACGATTTAAGTACCAAATAAATTTGAAACACTAGGAAAACTAAAAATATAGTTTTTATAAACTAAATGTAAGTTTAAAAATACCTCGGGATCATTTTTGAAAGTAACGGTTTAAATATACAAAATAATAACTCACGCGATAAATATTATAAAATATAAAAATTTACGCGTAAAATATGAAATGAAATGTCGTGAATGAACTAATGAGATGCACATGATGTCCATGAAATGTAGACTAATCATAGTCCATATGAAATGTACGTGATGTCATGATCATGAATTCGCCGCTAAACCTCCAAGGTTACGCGAATTTGAAACAAGTAAACCAAGTTTACTATAAATGTTGAAATAATGAGACATGAATCGTGTCTAGAAATGACCTGAAAGTACGGGTTGTCACATCAAGGCTCAAGCTCTAGGGATTTTTTCAGATCGAGGCTCATGACATGCATGAATCCCATAAAAAGCGCAGCGCCTTGGGGCTTTTTGCGCCTCGGAGATTTAACTGGTTTTGGGGTTTTTTCTAAATATTAAGATAAGATACATGGGCCTTATAAGTTATATGCATGAGCCTTTTAAGTTATATCTAATAACCCTAATTTGAAAAAGAACTAAAACACACAATCAAGTGGGTAACTATAGATTCTGATTATTTTATAAATATGTGATATCTCTCTCACGTCATAAGTTTATATCTTGAACTAATTTATATTGATTGTTTATTTTATTGATTTGTAAATAACGTCATAAGTTTATTTTATCTTCAAACATCACATCATAGGGTGAGTATTTGTATAATTTGTAATATTGAAGTGATTTTATGTTTATTTTATGAGTAAATAGCATAAATAGTCACTGTGGTTTGTCCATTTTTTCACATTTAGTCACTGAACTTTTTTTTTGACATGGTCAGTCATTAAAGTTTCAAATCGTTACAGATCCAGTCATTAAGGTTTCAATTTCATTACATAAATAGTTACTGTGGTTTGAAACTTCAGTGACCATTTATGTAACGAAATGGACTGAATCTGTAACGATTTGAAACTTTAGTGACAATGTATGTCAAAAAAAAAAGTTCAGTGACTAAACGTGAAAAAAATGACAAACCATAGTGACCATTTATGTAATTTACTCTTATTTTATTGATTGTTATATCTTGACAAGTTACTTTGTTTCATTAAGTATTTTCTTTATGACATATTATCATGAAAATGTGGCATTATGTCTTGAATATTAATATGTTGCTTGCTTGATATTTTGGGTTAAATTGTGAGCTTTGTTAGATGTAAGTCGGCAAGTGTAGGACACAAGCATATTTAGTCTGATATGGATTTTAATCTATACGTAGTTCATCGAGCCAAAGAGTTGATCCGTTTGAGAAGTGACAAATGATCAATTTTAATCTTTATAATGGCTATATGTGTCATGTATTAAGTATTTAATGTTATTTTGTGTTATTTAAGCTACATATATGGTCACATATATTATAAAAAAAACTTAATGTATTTAGTGCGCCTCGTATTCGTAAATCCCGCACATTGATATGTGCCTCGCCTCGAGGCTCTTTGGTCCCCTTCACGCCTTAGTGCGCCTTGAGCCTTTCAAAACATTTTCCGGTTTATTTTGGTTAATTTTGATAAAGAAAAGGTTCACATATACCAGTCACACTGATAGTGAATGAACATAGTCAAAAAAATCATAAACTTTATTAAGTTATGCATCTAATATTGTTTTATAAGTGTCGTTTTGTTTAAACAAATTAATTTAAAAGTTATACAATTAAAAGATTTTATATACGAGCATAAATAAATAAATTAACATAAACGCACGTTAACGAATACATAATCGGACGTTCATGAACATAAATAAACGGACGTGACTTTTGTTCATGTTCGTTGATTTAACTAAATGATCGTAAAATATTGTTCATGTTCGTTCATTTAATAAATAAACAAACATAAACGAACTTTTTACCGAACCGTTCATGGAATGTTCACTGAACGTTTAGTTCGTTTACAACCATAAATTTCATACAAAATCTGGACCTTTTTTTTTGTCATTTTGACAACAATAAATAGGTCGAGACACGCTTATGTTGTTGACTTCTAGTGTTGAATTTCCTTTAAAGAAAAATAAAGAACATCGAATCATAGTAATTAGTAAATTCATACAAGATCCGAACCTTTTGTCATTTTCACTACAGTAAATAATATTTCGACTTTTTGTCAATATATTGAAGGATTCATCACGTCATCCAAAACTTGTTTGTCCATATTGTAACTTTTAATGTTTGAGACATGGCGAATGTATATGTTTGCACCAAATAAAAGTTAAAGTGTGCTTGGTTGAAGCTATTAAAGTATAAGGAATGGTAACAATAATGAATATAAATGGTTGATTAACTATAACGTAATGAGTCATAACCCATTACTTAAATGTGTTTACATAAACACTACACAACTAATTCAATAAACTCTGGGCCCCTTTGGTACACGGTAGTGAGCGGTTTAGAATGAAAGATTCTATCAACTCTTTGTTTGGTACATTTTTTTTCCTGACACTTGATTTTGACTAAAAAAAAATTCATACCACCCAAGCAGGGTGGTTTTTGATGAAAGAGGACCAATCACAAGTTTTTTTTTTTTTTTTTTTTTTTTTTTTTTAGCCACATATATTCAATCCTTTTTATATTTTTTACTTTTTTGTTTCAAATAAATACATAAAATCTATTAAACATATATATAAATTAAATATTAATTAATTTTCTCTCATTTTTTTCTTTCAAACATTTTTCTAATCCGAATTCAATTCCAACCCCACCTACAAACCGGTTTAAAAATAACCCGGTTTTCAGCTTATATGGTTACCCGGGTCAACCCGGTTTAAAAAGAAACATCATCCTCCCCCCGCCTGAAAGAAGTCTGAACTGAAGTGAGAGTAGTAACTTAACTCCAGACACCAACTAGTTGAATCAGTCAGTCAGAAATAAGGGTTAATCGTAATTATTTGCCGCAACAAAACAGTCGCAGAGAAGAATAGCATTATTAGCATCAGCAGCAACATTTGTAATAATAATAATTAACCCCAATTTCTTCTTCTTCCCAAACAAACGATCTTTTTCAACCTAATCTCTCCCGATCTTATCCCAATTTATTCTCCGTACGTAAGCAACATTTCATTTTATTAGGTTAATTGATTTTTTTTTTAGTATTATGTTGTTGGTTCTATTCATAGTTTTGGTTTAAAAAAATGAAAACAAACACTCTGATTAGAGCTAATAATTCATACAAATTATGGACTTTTTTTTTATCATTTTAACTACAATAAATAGGTCGAGATTGTATTATGTTGCTGGCTTCTAGTGTTGAATGTTGTTTAAAGGAAAAGGAAAATAAAGAACATCGAATCATGGTAATTGCTAATTTCATAGAAGATCCGAACTTTTTGTCATTTTTACTACAATAAATAATACATTATCAATATTTAAACTTTTTGTCTATGGTCAGATGACAAATGCATTGATTAAGGAAAAAGTTAAGAAATAAAAAATAAAAATTTTCAGTCCAATTTTAAAAGGAATCATTTTACTTAAAAATTAACAAAATCATATCATTCTTTTTTCTTTTCTTTTCTTTTTTTTTAGTGATACTCGAAAATATAACCATTTTTATCATTTTCTTTATTTTTTTTTTTTGAATGATACCCAAAAACATAAGGTACATGCTGGGATACAAAAGTTTTGATTTAAAGAATACTATCGTAAAATAAAACAACCCGGTTTTCAACTTCGGGTCAAACCGGTTTTGAATTGAAACAAACATCCTCCCTCTGCCCTGAAAGTCTGAAGGGAAGGGAGGGAGGGAGAGTAGTAACTCCAGACACCAACCACTTGAATCAGTCAGTGAAGGTTTCAAGATTTTATCCAACGACAACATTTCACAAAAGAAATGACAGTTAATAATAATAATAATTAACCCCAATTTATTCTCCCTCGTAAGCAACACCTTCTCTCATTTCGTTTAATTAGGTCAATTCAATTTACTTTTTTTTTTTTTTTTTTAATTGAAGTTGTTATAGTTATAAATACTTCATGTCCGAAAGTTTTTTAGCAATTGAATTAGGTTACTTTTATTGTCCAAAAGTTTAGTGTTTTTGTAACAACCAGTTTCAATAATTGACTTAAAAATTACTAAGTCAAAGTGTTCCGTTATACTAGTATTATCACTATTGTAAACTACAATGTATGCCTTGCCTTGCCTACTCGAAGAAGAAGAAAAAGGTTATCTAACTTACATATAGCACTAGTAGGATGTAGCAGAAAGAAAGCAGTAGTTGTTTCTTTTAATAAAGCGTTTGCTAGCATAGGCGTATGGCTATAAGTACTATGTGAAAACGCTAGTTGCTAGTTGCTTCAAAATGCTCCCTGTCATAGCCTTGCAATACATTTTTGTAGCTTTATATGACATTAGAACCAGCTTACTCTTCAATATTGTTATACTATAATTGTTTTGCTCGTTTCCTACTAAATCTGTTTTATCATGTTAATTTCCTAATATGACATATGAGTAGTACTAGTGTTATGTGTGTCAATATAGTTGCTTACTGTGGTACCTTATAAGTTAACTTTATCAACAGTTACGTCAACATGTTTAAGTATCTTCCCCTGCTGGCATAATGCGACATGTACTAATTTTCTATGTAACGTTATGTTGATTATGTATTATGCAAATATTTGTTGAGCACTTTGCGTATGGATTCTGTTTGTTTACGGGTGATTTTATTGAATTGTATGAATGGAATGCTCCAAGTGCTAAGCACGTTCGTTTATTAGAGACTGCTTTGCTTCAACATATTGTGAGTACGTGCTATAACATATATGAATAAAGTTCATCTAAAACCCGTCTCAACAGTTTTCATTTATGTAATCTAATACCCCATACTTTTTTTGTAACCAGTCTGAGAAACAAAATTTGGATATTTGGTCTCCGTTGCCTGACCAAGGATGGAAACCTTGTACAGACTCGGCTACCGTTCCATGTGAGATCCTTAACCTGCGTTTTTTACATTTTGTACTATGTCGTGAGTTATATAACCGTTTCTGTTTCATCCTTCATCATATTGTAATGGAATCCCGATGTTATCTTTTAAGCCATTCCAGAGAAATCTAGGGGATATATACAGGTGTTTCTGGATGGAGGATTGAACCAGCAGAGAATGGGGGTACGTGCTATTTTGTATCTTAAACAAGCGTAAGCTAGGGGGTGTTTGGCTTATGGGCTTATTCAACTTTTGAAAAGCTAATAAGCTCAAGTTTCAAGGCTTATGAGCTTATCAACTTGAGCTTATGGCTTATTAAGTTCATACGCCAAAAATATAAGCTAAACCAAACACCCTTTAAGAAAAAACGTAATTAAATAATAATTTTTTATATATATATATTTTTAAATTTCTTGCCCCTGTGTTAAGGATTTGTGATGCAGTAGTTGTTGCTAAAATCTTAAACGCGACGCTAGTAATACCACACCTTGAAGTTAACCCGGTCTGGCAAGATACAAGGTATTTTTACGGCCACTATCTTGGCTTTATATCGTGTTTCTAAGTTTGTAACTCGCAAACTGGTGGTAAGAAGCTACGTTTACTATGCAGTTCTTTCATCGATATATTTGATGTCGACCACTTTATTGAGGTCTTGCTAGATGAAATCTCCATAGTTAAAGAACTGCCGAGCATGCACTCTTGGAGCACAAGGGATTACTATGGTACTGGCATACGACTTACTCGAATCAAAACAGCCCCTGCTAATTGGTATCTCGAAAATGTGCTGCCGATGCTAAATAGGTTCGTGATAATCTTTTCTTTAACATTGTACTTCAGTTCTAGCACAAACATGTCAAAGTTATCGGTTTTCTCAGTTTTCTGCTGTCACTTGATGATTAAATGCGTCACTATCTGTTCTCTCGCCTGATATTATGGTTTTAGCATGTTTCCTTTGTCTTATACTTTCACCTTATAAAAAAGTATTCGTGCGCCACTTAAAATTTATCTGTTTGTCCTGAGGAAGCTGCAATATTTGGATGGACATGTAATTTATGGGAAGTGTCTAAGTAATAGCCAAATGTGTTCGATATCCATCACAAATACGCATTATGGTACAGTGCTTCTTGTTTATATATTGACTGTATAAAATAGTAACAAAGGTCATTGCATTATGTATGACTAATCAATTTGACGCATTATGTTTATATTCTTGAGTCAAACAGAACCATTATATCAACAATGGCAGTTCTAATGTTTCAGTCATGGAATTGCTGCTATTGCCCCATTCTCGCACTGTTTAGGTTTTGATAACCTACCAAAAGAGATTCAGCTGCTTCGATGTAAGGTTAACTTTCAAGCATTGGTTTTTGTTCCTCACATCAGAAGACTAGGAGACACCCTCGTTCAACGTCTTCGAAGCTCTCCTACTGCAAACAAAGGAACAACGAACAATATACTGGAGGATGAAAGGGGAAGTGGAAAGTTTATCGTTTTACATCTCCGCTTTGACAAAGTATGTCTCCTTCCATGTTTCTCCATGATGATCTTTAGAATGTAAATTTACGCCGTCTTTGTCTCCTTTGCTCTAAATTAATTCTTTTTTCTCACATCTTGTTAACAACTTGATTGCATATATTTTTTTTGTGATTCTAGAGTGGCACCAAGTGGGTCAAAATGGGTCGGGTTGTATACATGAACAGTCCCTAAAAAAGGTTTTACAAAAACCATCACTGAAATAATGATCCACGTTTTTCCGATCAAGTTATTAGGAGGTTATAAACACTTGAATCTGCTTTTGATAAGAACTATCTGAGCCGTTAGTAATAGCAATTTAGACTCATTTAGTTATGAATGGGTCAATTCATGTTATGTTTTATCTCTAAGTGGACGAAAAGTGGTTCTGGTCAACCTAAGTCCATCCCTACCAAAAAGTATACCATTGTTCACCCGACACCTATCTTGCCCATATTGTCACTTGCCACCTTTGCACAAGTTACAAATAGGTGATTGTGGGACTATGAAGGACATGTTGCTTACAATATTTTTATCCAACAGGATATGGCTGCTCATTCAGCTTGTGATTCTGGTGGTGGAAAAGCTGAAAAGTTGGCACTTGCAAAGTACTGGCAAGGCGGCAAGTAATTTGGCAGGGAAGAGTGATGAAAACTCAGTTCACTAATGAGGAGTTGAGACATCAGGGACGATGTCCACTCTCTCCTGAAGAAATTGGACTGCTTATGAAAGCCTTGGGCTTTAACAATGATACACGCCTCTATCTTGCATCCCACAAGGTAACATCTAATCCACCCTATGGAAAAATGCAACTTTCAGATTCATACACAATTTAAAGGAATTGTTAGACTATCTGGTTGTTTGTGCAGATAATTGGAAGATATTATTTGATTATTTGTTTGCATTTTCACAATTTAAAGAAATAGTTTTACTTATTTATCGAATTTCAAAATTAACCTTCTAGAAAGAAAAACATGGAGTCTTCTTAGATCCAAATTAATATCAACGATCTTTTTGCTATGCTGATAATAGGCAAACTAGTATTTGACTATTTATGACCTACATCAAGCATAACAAGGCTGAGTTTTAAGCAAATTAAAGTCAAAACTGCAAGTTTTACAATTTACATTATCTGCTTGCTTTATCCCTGAATAGGTATATGGTGGAGAGGCAAAAATTTCTGCACTGCGTAAACTGTTTCCACTTATGGACGACAAAAAAAGCCTTGCATCTGACAAAGAACGGGCAGAAGTTAAAGGAAAAGCGTCGTTATTAGCAGCTGTTGATTATTATGTCAGTATACCGACATCTTCATTTCAGCTTCACCAGGCAATATGCACAATGCAATGGTATGTATGGTTGACCTCATTCATCTTATGTAAAAAGGAATTTTAGATCACTAATGAGAATAAGTACACAGAAAATTAACTAAATGAGCTGTGGAAATGACCCTATCACTCGCAAAATTAACTTTTTTGAAACAGGAAAAAGTCGCAAAATGGTAAAAAGTGCATATTATATGTAAAACTATTAGAAAGAGTACACGTTTTACCTGAAATAGTTGTTTTGAAATAAGTTTATAACATTTTTTTGTGAAAATTTACGATTTCTTATTGAAAATGTGAAAAATACTCGAAATTTTTGACTTATTTGATAATTTTAGGTGTTTTGCAAAATTTAATTTGCTAAATATAAGGTCATTCCACATATAGATGAATAAAAAGTATAATTCATACATTTGTATCAGGGTTCACACCAAAAAGCCATTTAGGTGATTTCGAAAATATGCAAATATGACCGGTGTACTTCACATTTTCATAAAAATTGTTGATTTTGATTTTGATTTTGATTTTTTTTTCATTATAAAATAAATAAATATGATGTTTTGCTTTAGAGGCTGATATTTCAACCCATTTAAATAAAAACGGATAAAGTCCAGTTGACTTTTATTGATAAGGTATCTAACGGGTCAAATATTTAGTTTAATGATGAAGTAAACAGGTTGAATGTGGTCTGAAGCTTATTCACATTCAAAAAGACTTGGACAAAACTTTGTTGGTGGGCCCAAACCCAACTTGTTTTGCTCCAACCCATCTAACGGGCCTTTTGGACCTTTTGCTTCGCTGATATAAAAATAAAGTATGATGCTTTAACAACTTGGAATTATCCATGACCCTTACTTATAAAACGAATCATTGTTCCTTGTTTTTCAGCTAGGGTGTCGAGCATACAAAAACTTGAAGACTATCAGACCAAATACGGTGCTCTCGAGCCAGCTCTTTCTTAACGAAACTATGGAGTGGCCCGAGTTTCAATGGGCTATACAAAATGCCCATAAGAATAGACAAGGTCAAGCTAGGTTAAGAAAGGAGACACAATCCATATATACCTATCCCATACCAGATTGTATGTGTCAACAACATTAGTTGGTTCTTTTTTCAGTTTTGTAGAGTTAGCGAAATGTGTGTAAACAAGCACGGATAACACTAAAACACAAATTCGATATATATTTTTGCTTTTCTCTATGGCGTTATGTGCATCCACGATATTTTTTATAGGGTCGCAGGTCGGTAGGTGAATAATGCAATATCTGGTTTGGTTTGCAAGTTTTAATCCAAATGTATGTTTTGCATGTGTATTTTATTGATGTTGATTAGTTATATCTGATTTTGGTTTACTAGATTTGTTGTTAAGCGTATATCTATGGGAGGGTGTTTTAGGCGACTTACACATAGTCAAATAGATTGAATTATTGAACTATATATGGACGTCAAGTTATTAAGGAGTGAAATTATACGACACAGCCATTACCGAGAACAAGTATATGGGATCTACTTTGGATATCACAAGGATTGCCGCACGTCAACCATGGTTCCTATTAATGCCATCGGATATTGCAATATGTCAATGTTTATTTGAGGACATGTATTTCATTTTGCTCAATAAAAGTTTTAATCACAGTATGGTAAGCGTTTTTTCCTCTCCACCTCTATGGCCCTGGAGACTGTCCACAGACGTGGTTTCAACTACTAGCGGAGGAAATGGTATTGATATATTTGACGAGGGTTTTCGCTCATTAAATATAATGTCACTAGAGTTTCTGCATGATTTCAAAGAAGATGAATAAGGTGAGAGTGGAGAGATAAAAGATTAAAAACTCAGTAGTAAAAAACAAATTAGCAAAAGTAACCGAGGTGAAGATAGGCAGTACAAAAAACATTCTACAATATTATCATAAGTTGGTTTGACGGAAGTACAAAAAACAAATTAGCTAAATACGTTATAAATAGAAATAGTAAAACGATCAAACAATGCAAGTGAAGATAGGCAGCTTCTACACAGAGCAACAAGCAAGTTTGAAACACACATCGAGACCATTCACCAACTAAACTTAAGGAAGAACTTGTTAGCGTTTCCCATTCTCCTTAGCTTCAAGAAGTAATCAGCGGCTTTGAGCCCCTCATCTGAAGATGTGCCTCTACGTATAGGGGTTGGCAAATAGAAAACAATCCATCAAAGAGTACCGAGTAGTTAATAAACGAGCCTAGCTCGTTTAGGCCTATACTCGACTTCGCTCGGATCGTTAACACCCTGTCTAGATCCGCCACTGCTTGATCCGCCTTTTATGCCAGAGTGCCACCTTAAAAACCAAGAAACTCCTTTAGCTTATATGGAATTGCGCCATTAGTATGAAATTAAAATGCAATCGACAATAGAGAATTTTTGAAAACAGGTACAATAGTTGCATTTATCCATGGACGGTCTACCATATATTTGAAACTTTAACACAATAAGGGACCAAAAGTGTAACAAGTTTTATAATGGATACCGTTTATGTAAATTTTGGTATTTAGAGACCAAAAATGTAATTTGGTATAAACTATAAGGACCATCATGTAATTCAATATTAAAACAAGGAAAGTGTGTTATTTACTCACCGACGGTTACATTTATTCTTTATCTCCAAATATTAAGCTTGGGACATGCAGCAATAATACCTTCAGGTAGCTTCTCAAGAAGAGCACAACCACGAAGGTTGAGAAACTCCAGATGTTTTAACTTACAAATGCTATCAGGAAGGTGTTTAATCTTTGTACCCGACAAATAAGATGTTTTAACTTACAACCACGAAGGTTGAGAAACTCCAGATGTCTCTCCAGAGATTTTAACAGGCCAATGTCCTCAGGCAACTTCCCAAGACAAGAACAGTCTTCAGCATTGAGCGACTTCAGACGTTTTAACATGCAGATGCTATCTGGAAGATATTCAATCTTCTTACTCCTCCTCACATATAGCAACTCTAAACATTCTAATTTTCCAAGATCCTCTGGTAGCTTCTCAAGAAGAGCACAATCATCAAGATAGAGACACGTAAGATGTTTTGACTCACAAATGCTATCAGGAAGATGTTTAATCTTTGTAGCTGACAAATTTAGAATCTTCAGAGATTCTAACTGGCCAATGTCCTCAGGCAACTTCCCAAGACAAGAACAGTTAACATAGAGCGACTTCAGACGTTTTAGCATGCAGATGCTATCTGGAAGATATTCAATCTTCTTACTATTCAGATATAGCTCTTCTAAACATTCTAACAGGCCAAGATTCTCTGGCAACTTCTCAAGAAGATCACAATCATAAAGGTCGAGATGCATCAGATGTTTTAACTTACAAATGCTATCAGGAAGATGTTTAATATTTGTAGTCGACAAATCTAGACTCTCGAGAGATTCTAACTGGCCAATGTTCTCAGGCAACTTCCCAAGACAAGAACAGTCTCCAACATCGAGCAACTTCAGACGTTTTAGCATTCAGATGCTATCTGGAAGATATTCAATCTTGTTACTCCTCAGACGTAGCTCTTCTAAACATTCTAATTGGCCAAGATTCTCTGGTAACTTCTCAAGAAGACTCTCTGGTATTTCCTTAAAACGATCATAATTGACTTCGAGAGATTTGAGACATTTCAACATACAAATGCTATCCGGAAGATGTTTTATCTTTGTAGATGACAAAGAGAGCTCCTCTAGACATTCTAACTTGCCAAGATTATCTGGTAACTTCTCAAGAAGATCGCCATTATCGACTTTGAGAGATTTGAGACTTTTCAACATACAAATGCTATTCGGAAGAAGTTTAATCTTCTTACTGCTCACATGTAGCCTTTCTAAACATTCTAATTGGCCAAGATTCTCTGGTAACTTCTCAAGAAGATCACCATTAACGACTTTGAGAGATTTGAGACATTTCAACATACAAATGCTATCCGGAAGATGTTTTATCTTTGTAGATGACAAACAGAGCTCCTCTAGACATTCTAACTTGCCAAGATCTTTGGGAATCTCTGGAATATCGCATTTGAGTTCAAGCTTTCTTAGGCATCGTAAACTACAAATCTTGTCTGAAAAATTCTTAAAGTCTGTGCAAGCACATAGACCAAAAGAAATAAGCATCTCAATATTTTCAACTGACGACGGTAGATTTTCTTCATACCTACAATGAAACTGAAACTTTGGGAGATTACTGTAAGGGTGCAATTGGCATAAATGTAGGGACTCACCAACCAGACATAAACTAGCTGAAGAACGACTAACCTTTGGTTCCGATCCACCAATGGAAACCTCAAAATAGGAAAAATTCAAACATGAGTCTAAGTTTATGTAGACAAGTTTTCTTAGACATCCAACGGGAGCGTTAATTTCTACCAACTTATCACAACCTTTAAGATCTAACCTCTCAAGATTTGGAAACAGCTCAAGGTCAAGGCTCCTCAACCTTGATTTACGAAGTTCAAGGAATTTGAGATTTGGACATGCACTAGACACGTGAAGTTCTTCAAAATCAGCACAATCATTAAGAGCTAATTCCTTGAGATTCGGAGTCAACCCAAGGTCAAAGGATCTTAACTTTGAGTCACTGATACGGAGGTAGTTGAGCTTTTGACAGCTAACAGGCATGAAAAGTTCTACTAAATTAGGAGAATGTAGAGATAACGTCTCGAGATTCGGAGTAATCCTAAAGTCAAAGGTCGTCAAGTTTGAATGTTGGAGAGAAAGGAATTTGAGTTTTGGAAGAACCTGCCCAGCAAAAATAAGACAAAAAGATTAACAAACCAATAAATTAATAGCATTATTAGTAATTATGCAAAACAACCAATCAACAATTATTCTACCTTTTTTTCTCCCTCTTCCCAAAGTTGTTCCATTCTGGTATAATACAAGAAAGGGTAAGCCAAACATTTTAGATAATTTAAAAAGTTTGAAAAGCATTGGGTGGTATTATCAAGATCTTCGGCATCTCTTCGATATTCATCAAAATACACTTGAAGATATCTAAGTTGCTTCATTTTTCCAAGACCTTTCATAACAGTTCCCACATTTGTGTCCGACCCAAGAAGTCGTAGACATATTGTTGCTTCAGTACCCTGCAATACAAAAACAATGTCCAGAAACCTGGGAAGTCAGAACAAATGCAAAAGTTTTTGTTTTCTCTACATTACAAGTAAATTGATCTTTACCTTGTCATTAGCCAATATATCTTCAATTTCCTCTTTAATCCACAGTCGGCTATGTTTGTTAGGCTCATTTGGGTGCTCACGACGAACAATGTTCTTTCCCATTTCTTCTATATGGTCATGCATGCCCAACTTCCCATATTTACCAACAGTTATGAGAGATCTCTGCTCAAGAACTTTTAAACCATTTCTAGCATGAAATCCACAACATTCAAGAATGTGGATTGCATATTCTCTGCTGAAGCCTTTCAACATGCATGCAATGTCTAGAAATATTTCCTTATAATCATTCTCCAGACTTGTATAGCTTAATTCTAGCTTTTTTAGAGTCTCCTCTAAGGGAAATTTTTCTAATCTGTCTATAGCATCCTTCCATTCCGGCTTATCTTTGCCACAGAGAAATGAGCCCAATACTTTGACTGTTAAGGGAAGACCAGCAGCATAACGTACAACTTTTCCTGACAGCTCTTCGAATTCTTTAAGTGGATTCTCTCTTACAAATGCATGCCTACTAAAGAGGGAAATTGCTTCCTGTTGTGATAAGAGAGCAATATCATGAAACACGTGCACTCTGTGTGCTTCCAACACTTGCTCATCTCTACTGAGACAAATTGCTTCCTTATCTGATAAAAGATCGATATCTGGAATCAACTTCACTCTGTGAGCTACCAGCACTTGCTCATCTCTCGTTGTAACGATAATTCTACTTCCTGGCTTAAACCAGTTAGAACCACCGGCTAACGCTTCAAGTTGGTCTATGTGATTCACATCATCTAGAACAAGAAGAACCTTTATACCGCGCATCCTCTCTCGCATCATCTTTTTCCCATCATCAACACTATCTAGAGTGACTTGTTCTTTTAGCGCTTTTGAAAGGACTTTTTCTTGTAATTTATGCAAACCCGATTTTGTTGAAACTTCCCTCACATCCGCAACAAAGATTTTGGCATCAAAATCAGCAGATAGATGATCAAAAACAGCTCTAGCTGTAGTTGTCTTCCCAGCCCCTCCCATGCCCTTGATCCCTATCATGCGAACATCATCAATTTTCATTTTTAAAGAGTCAACAACATCCTTTACTCGAGTCTCCATGCCTACTAACATTTTATCAAAGCCGGAATTGATGGAACGTAACTCTAGTAAAATCTCTCTAACAATTTTTTTGATGAATTCAGCTTCGTGCCTGTATGCATGGTAAAAGAAGGTTCTGTTTAGCATACCCTATATCCCACATGAACCGTGTTTTAGATCTATACTACTGTAATGATAATTTGTCACCCATGATCCGTTTTAAACACATATTAGCAACATACAAAAAAAATAAAAATGAATATGGCACACATAGATATGATGAAGGAATTACCCATCGTTAGTGTTCTTAAGCTCCCAACCAGCCAGATCGGCTGCTTCTTTTAGGGCCCCTTTCCATTTCTCAGCTGCTTCTTTCTCTTTATTCTTGGAAAAGGCATTTTCAACCGCCCCACTTTGGTTTCGGACTTCGGTGGGTTCCACATCATAGAAAACGGGGTAAGCATTGTGCTCATCCATCTTTTGGCACTCCATAATCTTGACAAGCTCTTCCAAACACCATGACGAAGAAGTATAGTTTTTGGAAAAAACAATGATGTAAAATCGGGAGTCTTCAATGGCTTTGATAAGCTCATCGCTGATAGTTTTCCCTTTATGGATTCTTACATCATCCTTGTAAGTGTAAATGCCTTTTGCCGTAAGAGCTTCATAAAGATGGCCAAGAAAGTTCTTGCGAGTGTCGTCACCCCTGAAACTCAGAAAAACATCATACTTGAAGCTCTTTTGAATGGATGAGCTTGAAGTGGACGCCCCTGGAGCTATGGATGAAGGACCGGATAAACGTAATCTCTTGTTGGAGGACATTTCTACAAACTGACCGCAAAGTAAAGTAAATGAAATGGATCGATAACCCTGATGAAAGCTAGGCGTTTACTCAAAGAAACTTGATAATGTGAAGGTGATTGTGAAAGAGTAAATGTGAAAAAGTGTTTGTGAAATGATGTGGAGAAACAAAAGCCACTCATATGGTCAATGAAAAACAAAAGATAAGACTCAGTCTCACTGTTCTTTATATGGCCTTTTGGTCAATGATAAAAAGAAAGCTAGGATTCAAAAAAAAAAAAAAAAAAACCCCATTACATCTTCCAGTAAATTGCTTATTCATGTCAAAGTAATTTCTTCATTTTTTGGTGCAGATGAGTTAGAAGAAGTTCGACATTTCTACAAACTGATTTAAAAGAAAAGTGAATAAAATGGAAGAAAAAAACAACTTGATAATGTGAAGGTGATTGGTTAGGTGTAAATTATGATGAAACTTAACTGATATGGTTGAAAGAGTCTATGTGAAGAAACAAACTAGGTCCAGCTGCAGTAATGTTGAGAAATAAAAGCGTGTTTTTGGTCGATGAAAAATAAAGATAAGCCACTCATATATGGTCTTTTTGTCAATGTGAAAGAATAAAAGCAACCCGATACATCCTCTTGGAAAATGCTTATTCAAGTCAAAGTAAACTCATCAATTTATCTAACAACTTCTTAAAAACTGCTTTACACTCTTATTTTGAGAAGAAAAAGAAAGGAAAGGAGAGTAGTGTAAAAGAGAGAAGGGAAAGGATGTAAAACTCTACTATTGTTAAGGAAAGAAAGGGAGAGTAGGAACGATATTATGTTTACGATTTAAGATCATTTGAGGACAAAAGATCATTTACATATCAAGGGATCAATCTCCACCATCCATTTTTATTTGATCTAATGGATGAGATTAATCCCAACAATTAAAAAAACCACTTTCATCATTTTTTTTCAAATATTAATATCTTTCAAACCGTTAATCGTTAAGCGAAAAAAAATATATCATTGCGACGAGCATTTAATTATCTTTTTATAGATAGACACTTTGATATACTTTCGACAAAAAATTTTTCGTATTTTTCACGTTTTTTTTTTAAGTTTTTTCGTTTTTTTACGTTACTGAAATTTGCATTAAAAAATCATATATGATAAAACACTAATTTGAATATCACATGTAATATTAGTGTAATATCATATATGATATGTAATATCACATGTGATATTAGTGTAATATCACATATGATATTACATATCATATATGATTTAACACTAATATCACATGTGATATTCAATTTAGTGTTTTATCATATATGATTTTTTTCATGCAAATTTCAGTAACGTAAAAAAACGAAAAAACGTGAAAAAAACGAAATTTTTTTCTTTTTTCGAAAGTATATCAAAGTGCCCGTCTATAGAAAGATAATTAAATGCTCGTCGCGATGGTGTAAATATTTTCACTTAACGATTAACGGTTTAAGAGATATTTAAATAATAAAAAATATATGAAATAATAAAATGCTTTTAATCTCAGTCATTGATTTCTTTTTAGATGGATGGTGGAGATGAGTCCCTTGGTATGTGAGAAAAGTTTGGTATGTAAAACAACTCTCCTCTATGTTTACCAGTATACCCTTTCAAATTTTAATCAACTACAAATACTTTGTTGTGGAAAAAACCTTTTTTATTTCCCAAAAGAAGAGTAATACTACTAGGAAGATTATCCCACCAAATTTCGAATGCATTTTCTTCAATTAATAAAAATCAAAAAATCTTACTAAAATTAATTAAAATCCATGCTACGAATGAAGTTTTTGCAATTCATAATATAAAAACATTTAACCAACACGAAACCCTCTAAATTAAAGGAACGGAAATGAATCCAAATCACACATAAACCATTTCCTCAGCAAAAAAATTTCTTCTGAGTAAAGGGTGACCGACATAACTCCTGAGCAAAAAAATGGTTTGACGAAGTTCCAATTTTGCTTATGGTGGAAAGAACTTGATATGTTGAAGAAGCAAAAAGTGAGGTCTAGTTTAGATGAAACAAAATATCATGCGGGTCCATAAAGGGAAAAGTTGTCAATTAATTATGCAGCATCTCCTTTTCTCCCATTTCAGCCCAAATTTGGGCAGATGACTTTTGGTGAAAAATACTTGAAACTTCCCCTCATTTTCATTTTCTGTCCATTCCTTTTGACTTCCTCTAAAAAAAAAAAAAAAAAAAAAAAAAAAAAAAACACTTAAGAATATGAAATGTTTTGGTTCCTTCTCCTTTCTTTCCATTTCGGTTCTAAAACAAACTAAATACTTGCTCCGACATTGTTATTACAATTATTTTTTCCACATATGAGCTTCCTTGTAAACTGTTGTCCGGCCACTTATACTATATAATTATTTTATCATAGCTACTGTTAGTATAATATTCGGGCAGGGTGGACTTACTCGGAACATGAGTTCCGCGAAAAACTCTTGAACCTAATTTTCATATTAAGTATCGACGTGAAAAGTATCACTTTCCCTAGGATCACACAAAACACAAATCCCCGACTTAATCATTAAAACTAGTTTTCTTTTTTACCAAAAGCTAAGACTAGTAGTAGTGGTGATCGCAGACTTGACCAAACAGCCCCACCAACTCAGTAAGACCAAATGCGTGACCATATGCTCGTAGTAATGGTCACTTGTTAGAATAATATAAATGAAGATGTGGTCTTTTAAGGATGGTCAAAACTATTAATATCACCATGAAACTTATTAACCAATATCACATATAATTTATATAGTGAAAGCTAGAAATAAACAAAATTAAGAGTAAAATAACAAACACTTGTGACATATAATTAAAAGCCCTTCTATATCTGCTTTGAATAAAATCATCAAGAAATTAGAAGTTTAAAATCATACCTTTTGGTCGGGTTTTTGTTCTTCCATTAAAAATATGATGAGACCCTAACATCAACTCATCTTCGGAATGTTGTTTGTGATCGATAAAGTAAACTAACCAGGCATCATCAAGGCATTCTCGAAAAAAATAAAAATATGATGCATTTTGGCTTTGGAAGATCAGGTTCCGAAGATGACGTCATTCGTTATGATGATCCGGAAATTGAAGTGTTTGAGAGTTTGGATTGTCTAAAAGTACCAAATTACCCTTTAGTTGCAAAACTAGAAAAGTTGTTAAGACCGTTTGTTAAAATAATAGATCTGATCTCAGAATCAACCACAACATAATCAAGTCACCAAGCCAACCACCCCTTGGTGAAATCTTTTAATAACTGAATAGTCAAGAAGATAATAACTGAATAGTCAAGAAGATGAGTCCACAAAGCGTGTGCTCACCAAACAAATACACAAGACAAAGAGAGTCCCCTTCAGAAGGATCCTATCTATCTCACTACAAAGATAGAAATACAAAGAACCTCACCACAACACTCAAACAATACCTATCAAACTATAAAACTGATCAAGATGATTAGAGTTAACCCAGAATATTAATACCAGACAACACCAGAATTTGAGAAAGAATACGAAACCCTAGTGTGAGAATATAATGAGAGAGATCTCCAGCCAAAGGGTTAGGCTCCAGCTTTTATAGCAGCCAAGATACACTTTAACCCCTCAAGTAAATAGAATCTGCTAACAAGAGCCAAACATACAAACATTAGACCAACTTGGCAAACAAGCCCTTTGACTTAAAGTCAAACATGAGCTTGCATCCAAAACACAAGATATTTCAACACCCCCTCTCAAGCTCATGGCTTGAACAAATCAACCAGACCAAGCTTATCACAAAACTGCTTGTATTGGGAAACACTCAACCCTTTAGTAAAGATATCTGCAACATTATTAGCATAAGAAACCTTCAAGGTTCTAATGACCCCTGAAGCTACCTTCTGTCTAACCAGATGTAAATCAATCTCAAAATGTTTGATTTTTTTTAATGAAAAACTGGGTTAGCAGCAATCTGAATGGCAGAACTACTATCACAAAACAAACTTGCAGGCAACAAATCCTCTATTCCCAGATCCTTAAAAACTTTTATAATCCAAATAAGCTCACAAGTAGTAGATGCAAGACATCTATACTCAGATTTAGCAGAAGATCTAGAAATAGTGGCTTGCTTTTTGATTTTCCAAGAAATCAGATTATTGCAAAAATAAACACAAAAACCAGACACTGATTTCCTGGAAACAGGACACTTAGCCCAATCTGCATCTGAGTAAGCATATAGATTAAGCTTTTTGCCATACACAAACTGAATACCTGTACCAAGAGCCTGCTTTAAGTATCTCAAAACTCTAAGTGCAGCAGTAAAATGAGAACTAAAATGAGCATGCATATGCTGACTTAGGCAATGAACTGCATAAAAAATGTGAGGCCTAGTAACAGACAAGTATATAAGCTTTCCAACCAACTTTTGATACTCAGTCATGTTAGATAAGAATTTATCATTCTCAGTCTCAACATGACTCAAAACCACATTCTGCTGCAAAGGAGTAGCAGCAGGCTTACAAGCCAACGACCCATACTTAAGTAATAAATCCAAAAAATATTCTCTTTGAGAAAGGCAAAGACCAGAATCACAGTTTAACACTTCAATTCTCAGAAAATATTTAAGTGGACTAAGATCTTTAATCATAAATTTTGAATTTAGAAACTTTTTGAACTTCTCAATTTCACTAACATTATTACCAGTTATGACAATATCATCCACATAAACCAATAATGCCAAGAAAATACCATCAGAATTTTTAGTTTATAAAGAATAGTCATTAAGACTTTGTTTAAAACCATTTTCCACCAAAGCAGTGGTAAATTTTTCATTCCACTGCCTAGGAGCTTGTTTTAGCCCATACAAAGACTTATTCAATTTACACACTCTAGTTTCATTCTTATCATAATAACCAAGGGCAACTGCATATATACATCTTCATACAAATCACCATATAAGAAAGCATTATTAACATCCAGTTGAAATAAAGGCCAATTGTTAGAAACAGATAAAGCAATAAGACGCCTAACAGTAACCATTTTGACAATTGGATTAAATGTTTCTTCATAATCAATACCTTCCCTCTGATTATAACCCTTAGCAACAAGTCTAGCTTTATATCTATCAACCTCACCAGAGGACTTAAATTTGATTTTCCAAATCCATTTGCAACCAATGAAAACATTTTGATCCTCACCATTGAAAACATTTTGATTTGTGCCCTCAGAGGTGATAGTATCCTCTATCTGGGTTGCTGTGGTTGCACCTCCTTTATTGACTGTGCTAGCACAATCATCTGGAGGTACCATACCACTACCTTCCTCATTAGAATCTTCATCATAGGGACTTTCAGACCCATGAATGTCCAAAAAGTTCAAGTTGTTTACTCCATTATCATCAAAGTTTGGTTGAGAATTATTAAACTCGGTATTAGGTTTACCAAAATCATTTGCAGACTTATGAAAATCATTTGATAACTTCATTTTAAAAGGAAACACAGTTTCATAAAATGTAACATCTCTTGAATAAAAAAACAGATTTACTTTCCAAACCATACAATTTATAAGCTTTTTTAACACTAGAAAAACCAATTAAGACACATTTTTCAGATTTAGAACCAAACTTATCATGTGAATTTAAAACAGTGGAGTAACACAGACATCCAAAAGATCTGATGTGAGAGAGACTAGGATCCTTACCATACACTAAAAAATAAGGAGAAGCATCAGACAAGACAGAGGAGGGAAGCACCAGACAAGACAGAGGAGGGAAGCCTGTTAATAAGATATACAGCAGTTAAAACACACTCAGGCCACATATTCAAGGTAATCCCCCCTGAAACATAAGACTCCTAGCAACATTAAGGAGGTGTCTATGTTTCCTCTCAGCAATTCCATTTTGTTGAGGAGTATAGGCACAAGAAGTTTGGTGAATCATCCCTAATTCAGAAAAAAGAGTGGATAATTGATTGTTGACAAACTCAGTTCCATTATCCAATCTTATAATCTTAACTTTTTTATTAAACTGTGTAAGGACAAGTTTTATAAAATTTGTAATATGATCACAAACTTCAGTTTTGGATTTCAGAAGATAAACCTAAACAGCTCTACTTAACCCTTCTTTACTAGTAACCGTATAAGGACCCCAAACATCACAGAGAGTAAGATCCCCAACAGATTTAGTTTTATGTTCATCTTAATGGAACACGTTTTCTAGTTTGTTTGGCCTTGTGACACACATCACAAGGAGAAAGATGATCCACCTTTTTAAAACCAACAATTAACATGTTAAAATAATAGATCCGATCTCAGAATCAACCACAACACAATCAAGTCGCCCAGCCAACCACCCTTTGGTGAAATCTTTTATTAACTGAATAGTCAAGAAGATGAGTCCACAAAGCGTGTGCTCACCAAACAAATACACAAGACAAAGAGAGTCCCCTTCAGAAGGATCCTATCTATCTCACTACAAAGATAGAAATACAAAGAACCTCACCACAACACTCAAACAATACCTATCAAACTATAAAACTGATCAAGATGATTAGAGTTAACCCAGAATATTAATACCAGACAACACCAGAATTTGAGAAAGAATACGAAACCCTAGTGTGAGAATATAATGAGAGAGATCTCCAGCCAAAGGGTTAGGCTTTAGCTTTTATAGCAGCCAAGATACACTTTAACCCCTCAAGTAAATAGAACCTCCTAACAAGAGCCAAACATACAAAAATTAGAACAACTTGGCAGAACAAGCCCTTTGACTTAAAGTAAAACATGAGCTTGCATCCAAAACACAAGATATTTCAACACCGTTAATCGTTTTTATCCAACTAAATCATAAAAGACGATTAAATATCTCGTATTTATTGTAATTCATATTCAAAGTGAACTGATTGTTGCTGCAATTGAAGATGTAATTGTAGATGAAGATTAAAGTGCGCTAAAAAACAAAAATTATTTTTTGTAAGATGCATAAAATAGCATTTGATATCAAAATAATATAAGATTTTGGTATTTTAAATATTATGTAAATCCAAACAAATTTCATGGATTAAGCAAGTTATTTTTTCATGAAATGAATAAAGTTGTGACATCCTAAAAAAGAGAGTAAATTACACGAATAGTTCATGTGGTTTGCTTTAATTTTTACGTATAATCCTTTGACCTTTTTTAGATTGAGATAACTCTAAACTCCTATACACTGACTATCATTTGTCCAAATAAACATTAAGCTTGATTGTTGATACTCGACATATGAGTTGCACGCGCGAGTAATATTGCACTTTATTCATATACCAATTTCTTTCTTTCAAAATTTGACTCAATAAAGATGAAATTATTTTTTCTATTTATACATTTTTATTAACACATGCAACATCTTTGTCCCAATTTTATTGTACATCTTCTCTTATAATATATTTAAAAAATATTGTCCATTATCAAAAATAATAGTTAGATTTGTAATATCACCTCGTATCAATTATCTTTTAAAAAATTATGTTTTTCTTTTTAATTTTACTTTTGCTTCTTCAATTTGTGGTAACTACGTTTTTGTGCTTGAGCTAAATAACATACGCTAGTTTCATACTTTAACTATTATTCCTTTAATTTTTGCACAATTTATTTTATCACTTACATATATTAAATCATAAATTTACTCATAATACTGATTTATTCTTATCGCCACACGAGAATTAATTAAAAAAACATGTTGTATAATATGAAAAATGAAAATCTTTCAAATTTATTACGTTTATTATGCATTTATAAATCAACGTAATTTCAAGTACACGCCTCAAAATGACTAGTATTCATGGTGCACTTCTTGTTGATGTCTTGTCAACACCTCAATTAATCCCAGGGGGAGTAGCAATATTACACGTACAAAAATGTCTAAAACATTCAGCATATGCAATAATGGGACACTAACTTAAACAATCATTATCGTTCTTGCATGGATGTTCCTCGTCTGCATGTGAAACTTGAGAAAAGTTCATCATACCAGCACGCAAAGCAAATAAAATCATTTTTAATAAGCATATTAAAATTGTATCAATATGTGTGCCGCTTAACTAATAAAAGCATGCTCTAAAACTTTTTACAACCAGTGCATTTCTGTACAAAGTCATAGGTTTGCATAAAAAACTAAACCCCACACAAATTATTGTGACTCAATGAAAAAAAATGTTTTACCCGAAACGCAAATAAACAAGATGAAGAATGTTGTCATATTCATTGATGCCATCTTCCTCTTTACGTGGAAGAAATTGAAATATTTCTTTGTATGGTAATTATTTATTATGATAGTTTATGTTATTTCTTTTGTTACTTATACACAAATTTTGGTCATATCGGTCACATAACATTTAAGATTTTTTTTTTCTTTTTCGAATGTAATTAATAGAATATATTGAATCCACAAAAAATACAAAATACACTTTTGTGGTAATAACTACAATATACATTGAATGGTTTTTTAAGTACTATCTATTCATAGGCTATAGTATACTCTTTTTATGGTAATATATTTTAAAAGATGATTATTGTGCCTACTAATCAAGCCTACAAATGTACCTAATGATTTGATTGGTTAATTAAAAAATTTGATTGGTGGGAATTTGGAGAGAGAAAGAACATAATACAATTGTACAAGTGACTTATGCATTAAACATGTATTTAGGCTTGAGTAGTAGGTCTAAATAGCATTACTCATATGTTTTTTGAAGGACAACTATCTAACTCACAATAAATCAATAATTATCTTTCACATGTATTAAGTAGGACTTGAACCCACAACCATTTGTTTAAAGAGTTTCTTACACAATAAAGTGTATTATTAAGACACAAGCCATTTGGTTTTATTGCGGTAATATTATTGTCTGTCGTTTATCTAAACTAGACGAATACATGCACAAAGCGAGGGTGTACTGCTTTAAATAATTGTACTTGAGAACTTGTGGTTCTAGCATGACCATTGATACAACACTTACGGGTTCAATTTGTAGTCATTGCGAGAAAAAAATCTATGCATTAAAAATGAAAAATGATAAAAGTTTGAATATTTAACAATATTTGTCATTCCTCTTTCTAAATTATTTAACAAAGCACCTTATTACTCACACCTTCGTATCTTCGGTTGTCTTTGTTACCTGAATTTAGATTTCCCTCACAAACTTGCCGCACGAGCTACACCTTGCATCTTTTTGGGAGACTCTGCTTACCATCGAGGCTATCGTTGTCTTATCTCTCTAGAAAAGACAAAAACTATACTTTGCTTGACAAGCAAGCATTAGAAATGACAAAGCCCAACGTTTACCATTCACTACTCCCGAATGCATTTAAACACTCTGCGGTAAACACATCCTAGTTGTCAATTACTAGAATCGGATAACTTAGCTTGATCGAGCTGACATATTGCTTTAGCTTAAATTTATTATTTAAACATCTAGAGAAGTAGTTAATTAATTAGTAAGGCCAAAACTATTATTCTACAAAAAATAGGGAAAAGAAAGTTGCAATAACTAAATTTTTTATTAAACTTTTTACCTTTTGTCGAGGGACAATTATTTTGCGACATAGAGATTATAACGTTATTGTTCATTTTCATATTTTGTTATGTTTTGGGAAACATACGGAAAAGTTATACTCTCTTCGTCTCAAATTATTGTCTCTAAACAAAAAAACACAATTTAATAAAAAGTGGGGCCACTACACAATTCAACCAAACAAATATTATGACCACCTACTAAACTCTCTTTTGATTGGTTGACAGTCTTTACAAAGAAAAGGAATGCTACCATTTTGGGACATCTCAAAAAACTAAAAATGAGGACAATAATTTTAGGACAAAGTGAGTATGATTTTTCTTATTTTTGCAAAAAAATTGAGGTGTTTTTTTTTTTCGCTATCAATGTATTAAAAAATTAGATAACATGTTTAGGTTGCGTATATTTTATATATTATAAAAGTGGGTGATTTTGAAAATGATAAGAAAGGAATTAAATATTACATGTTTCACTTTTCTAATAATTATGTTTTAAAAGAAATATGAATTTAAACATATTTTTTGATTCCATAAAAATCAATTTTGTATCTTTTTTTTATAAGTGAACCTGGTGTTTTAATTATTGCATGTTTAATAACAGTGAACTCAGTGTTGGTGCACTTGAAGATGTAATTGTAGATGAAGCTTAAAGTGAGCTAAAAAAATTACATTTTTGTAAGACGCCTAAAATAGCATTTGATATCAAAATTATATAAGATTTTTGTTTCTAAATTTTTTTGTAAATCTAAACAAATCTTATGGATTAAGCAATTTATTTTTTCATGAAATGAATAAAGTTGCGACATCCTAAAAAAAGAGTGAATTACACGAATAGTTCATGTGGTTTACGTTAATTTTTACGTATACTCCTTTGACCTTTTTTAAATTGAGATAACTCTAAATTCCTATACACTGACTATGATACTCGACATGTGAGTTGTACGCGCGAGTAATATTGCACTTTATTCATATACCAATTTCTTTCTTTCAACTTTTGACTCAATAAAGATGAAATAATTTTTTCTATTTATACATTTTTATTAACACATGCAACATCTTTGTCCCAATTTTATTGTACATCTTCTCTTATAATATATCTAAAAAATATTTTCCATTATCAAAAATAATACTTAGATTTGTAATATCACCTCGTATCAGTTATAAAATATTATGTTTTTCTTTTTAATTTTAGTTTTGCTTCTTCAATTTGTGGTAACTACATTTTTGTGCTTGAGCTAATAACATACGTTAGTTTCATACTTTAACTATTTTTCCTTTAATTTTTGCTGAATTTATTTTATCACTTACATATATTAAATCATAAACTTACTCATAATATTGATTTAATCTTATCGCCACACGAGAACTAATTTAAAAACATGTTGTATAATATGACAAATGAAAAGATATCAAATTTATTACGTTTATTATGCATTTATAAATCAACATAATTTCAAGTGCACGCCTGAAAATGACTAGTATTCATGGTGCACTTCTTGTTGATTTCCTTTCGACGCCTCAATTAATCCGAGGAGGAGGAGGAATAACACACGTACAAAAATGTTTAATACATTCAGGATATGCAATAATGGGACAGAAACTTAAACAATCACTCGTGGTCTTGCATGGACGTTCCTCGTCTGCAAGTGAAACTTGAGGAAAGTTCATCATACCTGCACGCAAAGCAAATAAAATCATTTTCAATAAGCATATACAAATTGTATCAATATGTGTATAGCTTAACTAATAAAAGCATGCTCTAAAACGTTTTACAACCAGTGCATGAATAAAGAAAGTATTGTTATGTACAAAGTCATAGGTTTGCATAAAAAAAACTAAACCCCACACACATTATTATGACTCAATGAAAAAAAAAATATGTTTTACCCGAAACGCAAATAAACAAGATGAAGAATGCTGTCATTTTCATTGATGCCATCTTCCTTTATACTAGGAAGAAATGGAAATATTTATTTGTTTGTTAATTATTTTTTATGAATGTTTATGTTATTTCTTTTGCTATTTATACACAAATTTTGGTCATATTGGTCACATAGCATTTAAGGATTTTTTTTTTTTTTTTTCCTTTTTTGAATGTAATTAATACAATACATTGAATCCACAATAAATACAATTTACTCATTTTGCGGTAATAACTACAATATACATTGAATGATTTATTTAAGTACTATCTATTTATAGGCTATAGTATACTCTTTTTATGGTTATAATTTTTTTTGAAGGACAACTATCTAACTCATAATAAATACAATAATTATTTTTCACATGTCTTAAGTAGGATTTGAACCCACAACCATTTGGCTGAAGAGTTTCTTACACAATAAAGGGTACTATTAAGACACAAGCCATTTGGTTTTATTGCTGTAATATTATTGTCTGTCGTTTATCTAAACTAGACGTATAAATGCACAAAGGGATGGTGTAAAGTGGTAAATAATTGTACTTGCGAACTTGTGGTTCTAGCATGACCATTGATGCAACTCTTACGGGTTCAGTTTGTAGTCGTTGCGAAAAAAGAACATCTATGCATTAAAAATGAAAAATGATAAAAGTTTAAATATTTAATACTATTTGTCATTCCTCTTTCAAAATTATTTAACAAAGAACCTTATTACTCACGCCTTCATATCTTCGGTTGTCTTTGTCACCTAAATTTAGATTTCCCTCACAAACTTGCCCCACGAGCTACACCTTGCATCTTTTTGGGAGACTATGCTTGCCATCGAGGCTATCGTTGTCTTACCTCTCCAGAAAAGACAAAAACTATATGTTGCTTGACAAGCAAGCATTAGAAATCACAAAGCGTCAACATTCACCATTCACTACTCCCAAATGCTTTTAAACGCTCTGCGGTAAACACAACCTAATTATTAATTACTAGAATCATATAACTTAGCTTGATCGAGATGACACATTACTTTAGCTTTAATTTAGTTTTTAAACATTAAAATAAGTAATTAATTAGTTAGTAAGGCCAAAACTATTATTCTACTAAATATAGGGAAAAGAAAGCTGCAATAATTAAATTTTTTATTAAACTTTTTACCGTTTGTCGATGGACAATTATTTTGCGACATAGAGATTATAATGTTATTGTTCTTTTTCAATTATTGTTATATTTTGGAAAACTTACGGAAAACTTATACTCTCTTCGTCTCAAATTATTGTCTCTAGACAAAAAATACACAGTTTAATAAAAAGTGGGGCCACTACACTATTCAATCAATCAAATATCATGACCACCCACTAAACTATCTTTTGTTTGGCTGACATTCTTTACAAGAAGAGGAATACTATCATTTTGGGACATCCCAAAATAAAAATGAGGACAATAATTTTAGGAAGAAGTGTGTATGATTTTTCTTATTTTTGCAAAAAAATTGAGGTGTTTTTTTCGCTATCAATTTATTAAAAAATTGGATAACATGTTTAGGTAGGGTTATATTTTATATATTAAACAAGTGGGTGATTTTGAAAATGACAAGAAAGTATAAATATTACATGTTTCACTTTTCTAATAATTATGTTTTAAAAGAAATATGAATTTAAACACTTTTTTCTGATTCCTTGAAAAGCTATTTTTTTTATCTTTTTCTTACAAGTGAACCTGTGTTTTAATTATTGCATGTTTAATAAAAGTGAACTGACTATTGCTGCAATTGAAGATGTAGTTGTAGATGAAGATTCAAGTGAGCTAAATAACACGAATTATTTTTTGTAAGATGCATAAAATAGCATTTGATATCAAAATAATAAAAGATTTTTGTTTTTTTAAATATTTTGTAAATCCAAACATATTTCATGGATTAAGCAAGTTAGTTTTTCATGAAATGGATAAAGTTGCGACATCCTAAAAAAGAGAGTGAATTACACGAATAGTTCATGTGGTTTGCGTTAGTTTTTACGTATAGTCCTTTGACCTTTTTTAGTTAGAGATAACTCTAAACTCCTAGACACTGAGTATCATCTGTCCAAATGAACATTAAGCTTGACTGTTGATACTCGACATGTAAGTTGCACGCGCGAGTAATATTGTACTTTATTCATATACCAATTTATTACTTTCAACTTTTGACTCAATAAAGATGAAATAATTTTTTTCTATTTATACATTTTTATTAACACATGCAACATCTTTGTCCCAATTTTATTGCACATCTTCTCATATAGTATATCTAAAAAATATTGTCCATTATCAAAAATAATATTTAGATTTGTAATATCACCTCTTATCAATTATCTTTTAAAAAATTATGTTTTTCTATTTAATTTTACTTTTGCTTCTTCAATTTGTGGTAACTACGTTTTTGTGCTTGAGCTAAATAACATACGCTAGTTTCATACTTTAACTATTATTCCTTTAATTTTTGCACGATTTATTTTATCACTTACATATATTAAATCATAAATTTACTCATAATACTGATTTATTCTTATCGCCACACGAGAATTACTTAAAAAACCTGTTGTATAATATTAAAAATGAAAAGATTTCAAATTTATTACGTTTATTATGCATTTATAAATCAACATAATTTCAAGTGCACGCCTGAAAATGACTAGTATTCATGGTGCACTTCTTGTTGATGCCCTGTCGACACCTCAATTAATCCTATGAGGAGGAGAAATAACACACGTACAAAAATGTCTAATACATTCAGGATGTGTAGTAATGGGACAGAAACTTAAACAATCACTCGTGGTCTTGCATGGACGTTCCTCAACTGCAAGTGAAACTTGAGGAAAGTTCATCATACCTGCACGCAAAGCAAATAAAATCATTTTCAATAAGGATATACAAATTGTATCAATATGTGTGTAGCATAACTAATAAAAGCATGCTCTAAAACGTTTTACACCCAGTGCATGAATAATGAAAGTATTGTTATGTACAAAGTCATAGGTTTGCATAGAAAAAACCAAACGCCACACACATTATTATGACTCAATGAAAAAAATATGTTATCCCCGAAACGCAAATAAACAAGATGAAGAATGCTGTCATTTTCATTGATTCCATCTTCCTCTTTACTAGGAAGAAATCAAAATATTTATTTGTTTGTTAATTATTTTTTATGAATGTTTATGTTATTTCTTTTGCTATCTATACACAAATTTTGGTCATATCGGTCACATAGCAATTAAGGATTTTTTTTCTTTTTTGAATGTAATTAATACAATACATTGAATCCACAATAAATAAAATTTATTCTTTTTGTGGTAATAACTACAATATACACTGAATGATTTTTTTTTAATTAGTATCTATTTATAGGCTATAGTATACTCTTTTTATGGTTATAATTTTTTTTGAAGGACAACTATCTAACTCATAATAAATACAATAATTATCTTTCACGTGTCTTAAGTAGGATTTGAACCCACAACCATTTGGCTGAAGAGTTTCTTACACAATAAAGGGATTATTAAGATACAAGCCATTTGGTTTTATTGCGGTAATATTATTGTACTTACAAACTTGTGGTTCTAGCATGACCATTGATGCAACACTTACGGGTTCAATTTGTAGTCGTTGGGAGAAAAGAACATCTATGCATTAAAAATGAAAAATGATAAAAGTTTGAATATTTAACAAAGCATTAAAAATGAATATTTGTCATTCCTCTTTCAAAATTATTTAACAAAGCACCTTATTACTCACGCCTTCATATCTTCGGTTGTCTTTGTTCCCTGAATTTAGATTTCTCTAACAAACTTGCCCCACGAGCTACACCTTGCATCTTTTTGGTAGACTATGCTTACCATCGAGACTATCGTTGTCTTACGTCTCCGGAAAAGACAAAAACTATACGTAGCTTGACAAGCAAGCATTAGAAATCACAAAGCGTCAACATTCACCATTCACTACTCCCAAATGCTTTTAACGCTCTGCGGTAAACACACCCTAGTTGTTAATTACTAAAATCAGATAACTTAGCTTGATCGAGATGACACATTACTTCAACTTTAATTTAGTTTTTAAACATTTAAAGAAGTAATTAATTAGTTTGTAAGGCCAAAACTATTATTCTACTAAATATAGGGAAAAGAAAGCTGCAATAATCAAATTGTTTATTTAACTTCTTACCATTTGTCAATGGACAATTATTTTGAGACATAGAGATTGTAATGTTATTGTTGTTTCTCATATTTTGTTATGTTTTGGAAAACTTACGGAAAACTTATACTCTCTTCGTCTCAAATTATTGTCTCTGGACAAAAAATACACAGTTTAATAAAAAGTGAGGCCACTACACTATTCAACCAATCAAATATCATGACCACCCACTAAACTCTCTTTTGATTGGCTTACATTCTTCACAAGAAGAAGAATACTATGATTTTGGGACATCCCAAAATGAAAATGAGGACAATAATTTTAGGATGAAGTGAGTATGATTTTTCTTATTTTTGCAAAAAATTTGAGGTGTTTTTTTCGCTATCAATTTATTAAAAAATTGGATAACATGTTTAGGTAGCGTTATATTTTAAATATTAAAAAAGTGGGTGATTTTGAAAATGATAAGAAAGGAATTAAATATTACATGTTTCACTTTTCTAATAATTATGTTTTAAAAGAAATATGAATTTAAACATTTTTTTTATAATTCCTTGAAAATCTATTTTTTTTTTTTTTTTAATCTTTTTCTTACAAGTGAACCTGGTGTTTTAATTATTGCATATTTAATAAAAGTGAACTCTCTGTTGCTGCAATGGAAGATGTAATTGTAGATGAAGATTAAAGTGAGCTAAATAACAAAATTTTTTTTTTGTAAGATACATAAAATAGCATTTGATATCAAAATAATAAAAGATTTTTGTTTTTTTTAATATTTTATAAATCCAAACATATTTCATGGATTAAGCAAGTTAGTTTAAAGTTGCGACATCCTAAAAAAGAGAATGAATTACACGAATAGTTCATGTGGTTTGCGTTAGTTTTTACGTATAGTCCTTTGACCTTTTTTAGTTAGAGATAACTCTAAACTCTTAGACACTGAGTATCATTTGTCCAAATGTACATTAAGCTTGACTGTTGATACTCGACATGTAAGTTGCACGCGTGAGTAATATTGCACTTTATTCATATAACAACTTCTTTCTTTCAACATTTGACTCAATAAATATGAAATAATTTTTTTTATTTATACATCTTTATTACACATGCAACATCTTTGTCCCAATTTTATTGTACATCTTCTCTTATAATATATCAACAAAATATTGTCCATTATAAAAAATAATAGTTAGATTTGTAATATCACCTCGTATCAATTATAAAAAATTCCGTCTTACTATTTAATTTTACTTTTGCTTCTTCAATTTGTGGTAACTACTTTTTTGTTCTTGAGCTAATAACATACGTTAGTTTCATACTTTAACTATTTTTCCTTTAATTTTTGCTGAATTTATTTTATCACTTACATATATTATATCATAAATTTACTCATAATATTGATTTAATCTTATCGCCACACGAGAACTAATTTAAAAACGTATTGTATAATATGACAAATGAAAAGATTTGAAATTTATTACGTTTATTATGCATTTATAAATCAACATAATTTCGAGTACACGCCTGAAAATGACTAGTATTCATGGTGCACTTCTTGTTGATGTCCTGTCGACGCCTCAATTAATCCTAGGAGGAGGAGGAATAACACATGAACAAAAATGTCTAAAACATTCAGGATATGCAGTGATGGGACAGAAATCTAAACAATCACTCTCGGTCTTGCATGGACGTTCCTCGTCTGCACGCAAAGAAAATAAAATCATTTTCAATAAGCATATACAAATTGTATCAATATGTGTGTCGCTTAACTAATAAAAGCGTGCTCTAAAACTTTTTACAACCAGTGCGTGAATCATAGTTTTAAAAAGCGCGCCTTGGCTCAAGGCTCAAGCTATAGGGATTTTTTTCGGATCGAGGCTTACGACATGCATGAATCCCTTAAAAAGCGCAGCGCCTTGGGGCTTTTTGCGCCTCGGAGATGTAACAGGTTTTGGGGATTTTTTCTAAATATTAAGGTAAGATACATTGGCCTTATAAGTTATATGCATGAGCATTTTAAGTTATATCTAATAACCCTAAGTTGAAAAAGAACTAAAACACACAATTAAGTGGGTAACGATAGATTCTGATCATTTTACAAATATGTAATCTCTCTCACGTCATAAGTTTATATCTTGAACTGATTTTTATTGATTGTTTATCTTATTGATTTGTAAATAACATAATAAGTTTATCTTGAAGCATCACATCATAGGGTGAGTATTCGTATAATTTGTAATATTGAACTGATTTTAAGTTTATTTTATTGATTGTTATTTTTTAACAAGTTACTTTGTTTCATTAAGTATTTTTTTTATGACATATTATCATGAAAATGTGGCATTATGCCTTGAATATCAATATGTTGCTTGCTTGATATTTTGGGTTAAATTATGAGCTTTGTTAGATGTAAGTATGCAAGTGTAGGACACAAGCATATTTAGTCTGATATGGATTTTAATCTATATGTAGTTCATCGAGCCAAAGAGTTGATCCGTTTGAGAAGTGACAACTGATCCATTTTAATCTTTATAATGGCTATATGTGTCATGTATTAAGTATTTAATGTTATTTTTTGTTATTTAAGATACATAAATGGTCACATATATTATAAAAAAAACTCAATGTATTTAGTGTGCCTCGTATTCGTGAATCCCGCGCCTTGCTATGCGCCTCGCCTCGAGGCTCTCTGGTCCCCTTCGCGCCTTAGTGCGCCTTGAGCCTTTCAAAATCTTGGCGTGAATAAAGAAAGTATTGTTATGTACAAAGTCATAGGTTTTAATAAAAAAAACTAAACCCCACACAAATTATTATGACTCATTAAAAAAAAATATGTTTTACCCGAAAGGCAAATAAACAAGATGAAGAATGTTGTTATTTTCATTGATGCCATCTTCCTCTTTACTAGGAAGAAATTGAAATATTTATTTGTTTGTTAATTATTTTTTATGAATGTTTATGTCATTTCTTTTGCTATTTATACACAAATTTTGGTCATATCGGTCACACAGAATTTAAGGATTTTTTTTCTTTTTTGAATGTAATTAATAGAATACATTGAATCCACAATAAATACAATATACTCTTTTTGTGGTAATAACGACAATATACATTGAATGATTTTTTTAAGTACAATCTATTTATAGGCTATAGTATACTGTTTTTATGGTAATAATATTTTTTTGAAGGACAACTATCTAAGTCACAATAAATACAATAATTATCTTTCACATGTGTTAAGTAGGATTTGAACCCACAACCATTTGGTTGAAGAGTTTCTTACACAATAAAGGGTATTATTAAGACACAAGCCATTTGGTTTTATTGCGGCAATATTATTGTTTGTCGTTTATCTAAACTTGATGTATACATGCAAAAGCGATTGTGTATAGTGGTAAATAATTGTACTTGTGAACTTGTGGTTCTAGCTTGTCCATTGATGCAACACTTACGGGTTCAATTTGTAGTCATTGCGAGAAAAGAAAATCTATGCATTAAAAATGAAAAATGATAAAAGTTTGAATATTTAACATATTTGTCATTCCTCTTTCAAAATTATTTAACAAAGCACCTTATTACTCACGCCTTCATATCTTCGGTTGTGTTTGTTATTTCCCTCACAAACTTGCCCCACAAGCTACACCTTGCATCTTTTTGGGAGACTATGCTTACCATCGAGGCTATCATTGTCTTACCTCTCCAGAAAAGACAAAAACTATATGTTGCTTGACAAGCAAGCATTAGAAATCACAAAGCGTTAACATTCACCATTCACTACTCTCAAATGCTTTTTAACGCTCTGTGGTAAACACACCCTAGCTGTTAATTACTAGAATTAGATAACTTAACTTTAGTTTTTAAACATTTAAAGAAGTAGTTAATTAGTTAGTAAGGCCAAAACTAGTATTCTACTAAAATAGTGAAAAGAAAGTTGCAATAATTAAATTTTTTATTAAACTTTTTACCTTTTGTCGAGGAACAATTATTTTGCGACATAGAGATTATAACGTTATTGTTCTTTTTCATATTTTGTTATGTTTTGGAAAACTTACAGAAAAGTTATACTCTCTTCGCCTCAAATTATTGTCTCTAGACAAAAAAATACACAGTTTAATAAAAAGTTGGCCATTACACTATTTAACCAATCAAATATGATGACCACCCACTAAATTCTCTTTTGATTGGCTGACATTCTTTACAAGAAGAGGAATACTATCGTTTTGGGACATCCCAAAATAAAAATGAGGACAATAATTTTAGGACGAAATGAGTATGATTTTTCTTATTTTTGCAAAAAATTTGAGGTGTTTTTTTTCGCTATCAATTTATTAAAAAATAGGATAACATGTTTAGGTAGCGTTATATTTTATATATTAAAAAAGTGGGTGATTTTGAAAATGATAAGAAAGGAATTAAATATTACATGTTTCACTTTTTTAATAATTATGTTTGAAAAGAAATATGAATTTAAACATTTTTTTTTTTCTGATTCCTTGATTTTTTTTTAATCTTTTTTTACAAGTGAACCTGGTGTTTTAATTATTGCATGTTTAATAAAAGTGAACTGACTGTAGAGATGGCAAAAAAACCTGTACCCGACAGGACCCGATCCCCAAACCCGATTTGACAGGGGAATCCCCGGGTTGACCGGGGATGGGGATGGGGCCGGGGAATCCCAAAATTATGAAAACGGGGATGGGGGTGGGGATGGGGATATCATAAATCCCCGACCCCGAACCCGTCCCCGGACTTTTAATGTATAAATTATATGTATATTAATACTAAATGTACTTGTATATGTATATGTACATGTATATGTTAGTTATTGACAATTATTATACTTGAAATATATTTGTATGTGTATGTGACATTAAATGGATCAAAATCATCTAATATTTTAAAACGTTAAGCACTAACTACGTATTTTCCAACCAATATTTTGTCCGAATACACTCATTCGATGTACTCACTTTTTTATATTATATATGATGTTTCAATATATACAATGCTTTATAGTTGAATGACATTTTAATTAATCCAACTATGTACAAGGGACGCTTTTAAGACGTTGTATAGGTCAATTCTTTATGTTTCCGATTAGTTATATAATTTTTATGCTTAATTTATAAGGGTAAAAAATCCCCGAATCCCCGCGGGGATCCCCGATCCTCATTGGGGACGGGGATGGGGATGCAAAATGTTTCCCCGATGGGGATGGGGGCAGGGATGGGGATGAGAGTGAGAAACGGGGATGGGGATGGTAATTATGATCCCCGATATTCCCCGCCCCGTTGCCATCCCTAACTGACTGTTGCTGCAATTGAAGATGTAATTGTATATGAAGATTAAAGTGAGCTAAATAACAAAAATTATTTTTTGTAAGATGCATAAAATAGCATTTGATAAGAAAATAATAAAATATTTTTTATATATTTTGTAAATCCAAACAAATTTCATGGATTAAGCAAGCTATTTTTTTTCATGAAATGAATAAAGTTGCGACATCCTAAAAAAGAGAGTGAATTACACGAATAGTTCATGCGGTTTGCGTTAATTTTTACGTATAGTACTTTGATCTTTTTTAGATTGAGATAACTCTAAACTCATGTACACTGACTATCATTTGTCCAAATGAACATTAAGCTTGACTGTTGATACTCGACATCTAAGTTGCACGCGTGAGTAATATTGCACTTTATTCATATACCAATTTTTTTCTTTCAACTTTTGACTCAATAAATATGAAATAAATTTCTTAATTTATACATTTTTATTAACACGTGCAACATCATTGTCCGTCAACTGCACTTCCACCTCCCATTACTACCGCGACTACTACAACAACCGTTATTATAACCGTACTCCCACTACCAACACTTACAAGCAGAAACATAGAGCTGCAACTGGAAGATGCTTTGAAACATCTTGTAGCCCTTGAAAAGCAAAACCTGCCAAACAAAGTTAAATATCACGATCTTCGCTAGTCAAAGCTGGAACATCTTAACTTCGACCATGAAGTGGTTAATGCGATTGAAGAACTAGTTAAAGAAGCGGTTGATTGGGCTATGAAAGCTCCTCTGCATGCGAGGTTCAGAGATCTCCCAACTACTAACATGAAAGATATTCTCTTGCAACGCATGTATGAGATAGATTAATATAAGGAGCATGATGATCATAATCGGTTGTATGAAGCTCTTCAAAATTCCATGGATGTTGACAACTATGATAAGTTTTTTAGGGATATCGAAGAAGGTAAGCGAAGAAGAGGAGATATGATTTGCCAAAACCACCATTAGGGGCTCCTCCACCGCCACCTCCTCCTCCACTTTCCGGTGCTGCAGGTTCTTCAGGAACCGATGGAACTTCTGGTAGTTCCGATGCTACAAAGACTAATCCATCACCTCCTCCTCCAAAGACTAATCCATCACCTCCTCCTCCACCATCATCAGGTCAACCAGGATCCTTAGCTGGCCAAGGTTCTCATAAGTCAGCCAAAACTTCAGCTCATTCAGCCTGGACGACATTTGACTCAAGATACACACCAACATTCTCTCCAATTCCTGAAGATCATGAAATGAACGAGGAATCGATTCTTAGCCAGGAGTCTAATTTAAATGAATAGGATATTTCCAACAAACATATTCCAAAGGTGAATCGGAGTACCGACTGGTGGAATACATTCATGGGAGAAGATGATGCTGAAATTTCTAAGTCAACCTAGTTTGCTCCTACCAAAGCAATGACTCAGGATTGGTGGAAGGAAGAACGACCTGCAAATCCAGAACCGAATTGTACTAATCCTGCATCTAATCTGAACACTCCAGACCACAACTGGGCAAGTGCCATTGTTGCCAACCATGTTGCCCCACCAGAGGACTCATTGTTGAACATCACCGGGGATATGGGAAGCTTCATAAAATGGTACTACGAGAAGCAAGGGATCACGAAGCTTACACCAAAGGATTTGGAGGGCCCTGATTATGATATTGTCAAGGTCTTCCATCCGAACGTAGCTCACTTGCAGTATTAGATGGAAAAGTGTTACAAGTTCTTGACATATCAAGTGGACAATAATGTGCTTAATTTTGATATCAGCAAACCACTCCCACTAGGAGGTCCACCTGGTTAAGTTACTATTAAATCCGACTTCTTCTTTAACAAAGATTTGGAATATCTGCGCGTCAGTAACAAAGATAGCAGGCATACACTCTCAATCTCCAAAATGAAGGCTATAAATTATCCTGAGGGTTTATACAAATGGTTCCAGATCTATTTTGAGCTGAAAAGAAGTATGAGTAAGATATTGTTTCTTCATATGGAATCTCACACTGGTGGTTTTACAAAAAGCGCTTCTACATTGACAGACACAGTGCTGAAAAGAGTTGAAGGGCTGTTCGAACGCACATGCGTATCTTGAGTGTGGTTAGTGTGAAGATCTTTCCTATGTACGAATACGACTACTTGAAGAAAATTTTCCTCCGTAGAGCCGATCAGAAAGAATATGTCATAGAGGAGAACGACTTCAAGAATTTGTATCCCAATGACTTTGAAGATCTTTATTTTTTGAACCTCCAAGGCCATCTAGATCATCTACCCCCTCGTGACAAGAAGACTCTTGCTGCAGTAGTTAATTTATGGATAAGAGGATTAGTCATCACACAAAGAGTTGGAGACTTTTAGCTTGGGATTGAGAGCTACCAGACTCAATTCAACCTAACTAAGCCTCGATGGGAAGCTAAAGGGTTTGAATACAAGCATGACTACTCAGTAATCGAATCTCCATGAGTTGTTGTTTTTAGTGACAAATACGGGGTCAGGATGCTTATGAGGCTTAATGAGTTATACAAGTTCATCTATGGTACCCTCCGACAAATTGAAGAAGCATTGGACTACAGGGTGATGGAATACAAGATCAGGATGAGTCCAGGACTAGTACTAGGTTCTGGACAGCAAAGGATGTGGAAATGAGTGAGGCCTTCATATTTGCTAATGGGAAAAGGCTCAAGACAAGGAGAATCTTAAAAAGCTTGGAGATTTTTGTAAGTGGAAGAGTTCATGAAGGAAGCTATAAACTTCTACAAAGAACTGAATGATCATATCCTCTCTATAATCTTTAGAACTTTTATGTGTGGTGTGGTGTTGTAATAAGTGTATATAAAAAGTCTGTAGTGAATAGTAGTTTAAAGATTTTGGCTTGTAAACTCCCTCTCAAATTGAGGGGGAGCACTATAATGTTTCTTGTCAGAATAAAATTAATCAGACCACATTTTCTCCAAATTTTTCTAACGTATTTAAATCACTCGGGATCCAAAATCTCTAAGGATTTGAAATTTTTGAACGGGGGAGAGAATGTGATATTAATATGAAATCTGATAAAAATGTGATCTTTGATGACTTAAAGTATAGGCTGCCCTCCCATATGTTCTAAACATTTTCATATATTGATGCACATATTGAGGGGGACATTTAAAAAATTTAAGAAACTATCGAGGTACAAAGGCTACAACGTTTTTATCATAAGTACCTTGATTGATTTTCAAATGGTTTCTCTATGGCAATTGTGATCGTGGAAGTACTTCAAATACCTCCTTCCTTCATGTGCTAAATAATTTCAAAAACCTATGCACATGTTGAGGGGAAGCATTTACAAATGATCAAAAACAATTGAGGTACAAAATGCTTTGATTTTATATCACAAGTACCTTGATTGGCTTTTCAAATTGTTTTTCATTTGAGTTCAAGGAGAAAAGAACTGTACCACAAGACCGACCATTTTACTTTATGCATTAGAGTTATATGGATGGTTAGGTTAGGTATTAGTTCCCACGATCCCGCCAGAGCTGGAGGGATCTACCCAGGGACAAAACACTAGATAGTGTAGAAGTCCTTAGGTATGATGAAAAAAATGAGAAAAGTGAGAATAAGGGAAGAGTGCCGACTGATATAGAGCTAGGACTAGAACAAACCCAACAAGGTTCTAGTAATGAAGTCTCGGTAAGCACTGAAGGGGTTGAAGAATGAAAAAGAAATGAAAAGTGAAAGGGTGAAAAGAAATAGCTCTCCAATAATTCAACCTTAGGGCAGAAACCGGGTTTAATACATATGCTACTGGTGGTTACTAAGGTAACGCCGAAATTCAAGACAAGACGTCATGGACCCAGTGACGCACTGCACTAAAACTTCCCAGCTACTCAAGTTCTCTTCAAAGGACTTGTTTCATTCTCACGGGGAACCTACACAATCTAGCAACTTTCTCTTAGAGACGGTTGATATTGAAAAAGGAGACCTTCTCCCTAGTCTCTGCTCAGGAAACCAAAGTGCACTATTGAGTCTAGAGCCAAGAGATCATCAATAAATCTCATTAGGACACACAATTCATAATGACTTGCTGTTTCACATTATGTGGAGAGTGAGAATATATATTGAGAGTCCTACGCATTATCCTTGTGGTATTGGCAGAACATCCGAGTGATATGTAAAATATTCACTGCGAAGATGGAAATCTTTCTAGAGCCAACATCAAACAAGCTCTTGGTGGGTGACATGTGAGATTCTTCAAAAATCAAACTTGTGACAACTGGATAGAAGCGATGGGGCGATTCATTCTTGAATCAACCTTGGTCCATGTTATGAATTGATGGATACTTTTGGAAAAACCTTTCAATGTGCTCAAAAAGTGTTTTCTAGCACATCGACTACACACTAATGTTTAAAAACAAAATTGTTTTTGAGTGAATCTTGATTTAATTCATAAAACCTTCATCGTATTGCAAAAACTCTTTATTTAGCAATACGCGATTGTTTATCAAATCAATTTCTCATTAATCAGTGAATGTCAAATCGTTGGTTCACTCACTCAATGTTGTCTACTTTGAGATGCTCCGGTTTGAGAATGGCAAGTACAACTGCAAAATCCTGTCAAGGAGATTGTTCGGAATTCTACCTGATCACACGCAGTATTTATACTGATCAACGGAGAACCATGGTTCTCGCAACCCTATTCAACGAAAGTGGACAAAGACACATTCGTGTGTTTATTGCTAACTGTCGTTTGCAGGAAATCTCGATGATTGCAGTTGTTGGCCAATGAGACGTTAATTCCTAACCGCATGCTCACATCACACACTCATATTTGAAGAAAATCATGACAATCAAAACATACAACAAAGCTTCCGCAACTCTGACGAAAAGATGTCATGATCCAAAACTGTGAGCATGTCGGTCCAAAAGTCACAACATCACATAATGGCAATACTTCAAAAGATGAGATGGAGATTCAATGTAGCTGATGATCTCAAGGAAATCTCGTGATTGTTGGAAAATTTAGTGCACTTGTGGGAATAGTTCACACCTTGTAATGGGTTAGGAGGTACGGAGTGTACACCCATAAGGTCTATGAACACCCTGACTCTTTTAGTGGTTTGTATTGGTAGTGCTTGTGGAAAGTACTGATTGTGGTTTCCACTGAAGCATTGTGTTTCCACTGAAGCAGTGTATTCACTGAAGCAGTGTAACCACTGATAGCACTATGAAAGTACTGATGAAAAGATGTCATGATCCAAAACTGTGAGCATGTCGGTCCAAAAGTCAAAACATCACATAATGGCAATACTTCAAAAGATGAGATGGAGATTCAATGTAGCTGATGATCTCAAATAAATCTCGTGATTGTTGGAAAATTTAGTGCACTTGTGGGAATAGTTCACACCTTGTAATGGGTTAGGAGGTACGGAGTGTACACCCATAAGGTCCATGAATACCCTGACTCTTTTAGTGGTTTGTATTGGTAGTGCTTGTGGAAAGTACTGATTGTGGTTTCCACAGAAGCAGTGTAACCACTGATAGCGCTATGAAATTACTGATGAAAGTACTGCTTGTAACGGGCTTTGACCTATTCAAGTGGCACTTACAACTGCATTATGACCACGTTTAATTGGTCATGTAACCACTAACGACTATTATGGGGATAAGTATGAGGCTATTAATGGGCCGATTAATACTCATAATTCCATTGGAATGGTTCAGAGTATTTTCCTATAAATAGGAGATCTGTTTATGCATGAATGAGACACAAAAAACGATTAACACTTATAAGCGTAAGGGTTATTGAATTGTGCCTAATTCTATAACTACATTTGGTCTTATCCCAAGTAGATATTCGTGTAACCCAGGCATTAGGGTCGAATAGTTTACTTTGGAAAGTGATCACACGATTCCAAGTGATATCCGGTAACCACCTAGTGGTATTTGTTTCTGCTGACTTGATACTTGTTTCTGCTGACATTGATTATCTAACCCTGCTGCTGGGAGCTACTACACGAATAATCAAAGTAAACTATTTTTTGATAATTAATGGCTGCTGCTGCAATGAAACACATGGCTTCAAACTTTGCTAAGCTGGACAAGTTTGAAGGGGTGGACTTCAGGAGATGGCAGAAGAAGATGCACTTCTTGCTGTCAAGCATGAGTGTGGTGTATGTGCTGACTACACCTATTCCTGATGATGGGGATGATGCTACTGTGGAGCAGATTAAGAGGAGGAGCAAATGGGAGAATGATGACTACATATGCAGAGGTCTTATTCTTAATGGTATGTCTGATGCTCTGTTTGATATTTATCAGAACATTGAGTCTTCCAAAGAACTGTGGGATTCCTTGGATGCCAAATATATGGCTGAGGATGCATCAAGTAAGAAGTTCCTTGTTAGTAATTTCACAAATTACAAAATGACTGATTCAAGACCAGTCATGGAACAATACAATGAACTTCTTAGAATACTTGGAAGGTTTACACAACACAATATGAACATGGATGAGGCTATTAAAGTCTTTTGTGTCATTGACAAACTCCCTCCTTCTTGAAAAGATTTCAAGCATACCTTGAAACATATGAAGGAGGAGTTAACTCTTGTTGAGTTGGGCAGTCATCTGCACATTGAGGAATCTCTCAAGGTGCAGGATAATGACAAGCCAAAGAGCAGCAATGCTGCTGGTGCATCTGTTGTCAATATGGTGGAGCATAACAACTCCACCAGGTACAATGACAACAAAGGCAAACGCAAATATCATGATAACACAAGGGCAGATCCTAACAAGAAGGCAACACCTACTTGTTGGAAATGTGGCTAAAATGGTCACATAAAAAGGGAATGCAAGGGTGTTAAAGTTGGTAGTAAAGCCAATGGATCAGGCACTAATGGTTCAGGGAGTGGTGGTTCTTCCAACTCACTGAAAGGTCAGAATATGGTTAATAAGTCTTTTCAGATTTATTACGTTACATATGTATCTGAATCTCATTATGTGCAGGATGATGATGTTGTGTGGTGGGTTGACTCTGGTGCAACAGTTCATGTGTACAAAGATAGAAGCTGGTTCAAGACTTATGAGTCACTGAATGATGGTTCTATTCTTTACATGGGAAATGAGTCAACAGCCTTGGTGCATGGTCATGGTTGTGTAGATCTTAAGTTTAGTTCTTGAAAGATTGTAACTTTGTTTAATGTTATTCATGTTCCTTGATATAAGGAAAAACTTGGTTTCAAGTAGTGTTTTGAATAATCATGGATATAAACAAGTTATTGAATCTCATAAATTTGTCTTGTCTAAATGTGGTGTTTTTATTGGTTTTGGTTATTTATGTAATCAAATTTTCAGGCTTAATATTACCACTGATAGTGTTATTTCAGCTTTTGTGACCACATATGACAAGATTGACTCTACCCTATGGCATGCGAGACTTGACCATGTACACTATAAAAGGATGCAAGATATGTCTAGGGATGGTTTAATCCCAGCTTTTGACATGGACACTGAAAAGTGTAAAACTGGCATGTTGACCAAGATAACCAAAAAACCCTTTCAGGGTGTTAGTCGTGAGACTAAGCTCTTGGAGTTGATACACAGTGACCTGTGTGATTTGCATGCCACACCTTCTTTGGGGGAATAAGAAGTACTTTGTGACATTTATTGATGATGCTTCTAGGTTTTGCTATGTTTATTTGTTACATACTAAGGATGAAGCATTAGATAAATTCAAAGTGTTTAAAACTGAAGTTGAATTACAACTTGGGTCTTTGATCAAAAGATTAAGGACTGACAGGGGAGGTTAGTACATGGATACTCTGTATTTTCAGTCTGTTGGTATAATCCATGAAACGACTGCCCTTATACTCCTCAGCAAAATGGTATTTCTGAAAGGAAGAACAGGGTGCTGAAGGAGATGGTTAATTCCATGTTGTCCTATTCAGGACTAAGTCAAGGGTTCTGGGGTGAAGCTATGTTAACAGCTTGTTATTTACTAAATAGGGTTCCCAACAAAAGGAACAAGGTTACCCCTTATGAACTCTGGACTAAAAGGAAACCCAACCTGAACTATCTCACGGTTTGGGGTTGTAGGGCTGTTGTAAGACTCCCTGATCCAAAGTGGAAAACTTTGGGTGAAAAAGGCATTGATTGCATCTTTGTTGGATATGTTGAGCATTCCAAGGCTTTTAGGTTCTATGTTATTGAACCTAATGAATATGTTTCAATTAACTCTATAATTGAATCAAGGGATGCAAACTTTGATGAGAATAGATTCTCATCAATCCCTAGACCAAGTCAGAGGATTCCTAATGGAACTCATGACACTGGTGAATCAGAGGTCCCTGATGATGAACCACCAGTGTTCCCTGATGAGGTTGTGGCTCAACAACCTGAACCTGTGCTCAGAAAGAGCAAAAAGGCCAGGACTCCAAAGTCATTTGGACCTGAGTTTCAACTATACTTAGTTAAAGGAACAAGGAATGAGGTCTCAGACCAATACTCCTATTGCTTCATTGTTGAGGATGATCCCAAGACATTTGAAGAAGCAATGAAGTCCTAGGATATTGCTTTCTGGAAAGAAGCAATCAATGATGAGATGGACTCCATCATGGGGAACAACACTTGGGTGTTGGTTGATCTACCACCAGGTTGCAAACCTTTGGGTTGCAAATGGATTTTCAAAAGGAAAATGAAGGTAGATGGAACTATTGAAAAGTTCAAGGTTAGACTAGTCATTCAGGGCTTTAAACAAAAGTCAGGGATAGACTATTTTGATACTTATGCCCCTGTGGCTCGTATTAGTACCATAAGACTGCTGGTTGCTTTGGCATCTATTCACAGTCTGGTTATTCATCAGATGGATGTGAAGACAGCTTTCTTGAATGGTGAATTGGAAGAGGAGGTTTATATGAACCAACCTCAGGGCTTCATCTTGCCTGGCAATGAAAACAAGGTGTGTAAACTGATTAAGTCTCTTTATGGACTTAAGCAGGCACCTAAACAATGGCATCAAAAATTTGATGAAGTGGTTTTGTCTAGTGGTTATGTTCTTAACCAAGCTGACAAATGTGTATATAGAAAATTTGATGAATCTAGTAAAGGAGTCATCATTTGTCTATATGTTGATGACATGTTGATCTTTGGCACTGACCAAAATCAGGTTGACTTGACAAAGGAATTTTTGTCATCAAGGTTCTTCGTGAAAGACATGGGGGAGGCTGATGTTATCCTTGGTATAAGGATTAAACATGAAAGTAAAATAATTTCTATCTCTCAGTCTCATTATATTGAGAAGGTGCTGAGGAAATTCAATTACTTTGATTGTACTCCAGTGAGTACACCTATGGATACTTGTGAGAAGCTGATGCCTAACCATGGCAAGGTTGTATCTCAACTTTAGTATTCTAGGGTAATTGGCTGCTTGATGTATGCCATGACTTGTACAAGACCTGATATTGGTTTTGCAGTGGGAAAATTGAGCAGGTATACTAGTAATCCTAGTGCTCATCACTGGCAAGCAGTTCAAAGGGTACTGAAGTATTTGAAGAGAACTATGGATTATAGTCTCTCATATACTGGTTACCCATCAGTGTTGGAAGGATACACTGATGCAAGTTGGATCAGTAACACTGAAGACAATTCGTCTACCAGTGGCTGGGTATTCCTACTTGGTGGAGGTGCAATTTCTTGGGCATCCAAGAAGCAAACTTGCATCACCAGTTTAACAATGGAATCTGAATTTGTGGCCTTGGCAGCTGCTGCTAAAGAAGCTGAATGGTTGAAAAACTTGCTTCTTGAGATTCCATTGTGGCCTAAACCTATAGCACCTATTTCTATCCGTTGTGATAGTGCAGCTACATTGGCTAAGGCTTATAGCCAAATGTACAATGGTAAGTCTAGACACTTAGGTGTTAGATATAGCATGATTCGTGAGCTTATCATGAATGGGGTGGTATCTATAGAGTTTGTTAGATCTCAACAAAACTTAGCAGATCACTTGACGAAGGGTCTGGCTAGAGACTTGGTTATAAAGTCTGCTAAAGGGATGGGTTTAATTCCAACTTAGTCACTGAATGCTAGGACACCCAACTCCCTCCTAAGGAAACTTGGGAGCTGAGTTCAATGTGGAAAGCTGAACATTCAGTGGAATGGAGCACGTGTTTTATTTACATCCCAAGGTTGGGCTCAGAACCTGCTGAAAGGAGGATGAAGTCTTTACTTCTTAATGGTTAATTTTCTTTGAAAAAGTGCTTGGCAGGAGCATGAATAAAGAGGAACCACCTATGTAAATGTTGAAGTTTTGCCGCTTCATGGAGCTTTTGGACTTTTAGCTTTTACAACATTCATGAATTTGGATATGGACACATGGCTTGTATAGTGTCAGGAGCTGATAAGTGTTTGAAAACTTGTGTGTATTTTATCTTCAGGTATTCAAATGGGTTTAAGGGTTCAATTCTTAGAACACCCTGATTCTCGAATATTTGAACGTGTAATTTACTAAGATGGAAATTCAATCCTCAGGACATTTTCGTTTATGCACATGTTTTGTTTAATGTTTGTTTTCATGCAAAGGAAGTGAACTAAATTTGGGGAGGATTGTTGGAAAATTTAGTGCACTTGTGGGAATAGTTTACACCTTGTAATGGGTTAGGAGGTACGGAGTGTACACCCATAAGGTCCATGAACACCCTGACTCTTTTAGTGGTTTGTATTGGTAGTACTTGTGGAAAGTACTGATTGTGGTTTCCACTGAAGCATTGTGTTTCCACTAAAGCATTGTGTTTCCACTGAAGCAGTGTATTCACAGAAGCAGTGTTTCCACTGAAGCAGTGTAACCACTGATAGCGCTATGAAAGTACTGATGAAAGTATTGCTTGTAACGGGCTTTGACCTATTCAAGTGGCAGTTACAACTGCGTTATGACCTCGTTTAATTGGTCATGTAACCACTAACGACTATTATGGGGACAATTATGAGGCTATTAATGGGCCGATTAATACTCATAATTCCATTGGAATAGTTCAGAGTATTTTCCTATAAATAGGAGATCTGTTTATGCATGAATGAGACACAGAAAACGATTAACACTTATAAGCGCAAGTGTTATTGAATTGTGCCTAATTCTATAACTACATTTGGTCTTAACCCAAGTAGATATTCGTGTAACCCAGGCATTAGGGTCGAATAGTTTACTTTGGAAAGTGATCACCCGATTCCAAGTGATATCTGGTAACCACTGATAACGCTACATGCGTCGTTCAGGGTCAAAGGAACTTCCTTTTCGTCGAGCAAGTTTTTCAACACCCTAAGCAGTGAACCTAATCGTTGTAGTGTAGTATTAGGGTAAGCCACGAGAATTGATATCGTTCTCTAGGGGAATAGGAATGCTAGTGAGAAGTTACTATGCTAAGGTTGAGGTTGAGGAAGATTATTTTTTTATCTTTTTATGTTTTTTAGAAAATGGAAAGGTACGAATCTCGGGGTTTGGATTTGGGGGTTGGTATTTCTACCGATTACTCTACTTATCTAATTATCTAAACTAAGGTGGTGGTAGTCTATGTCTAATTATTGTGTGCTCGTATGATGGTTTAAAGATGTGTTTACTTAGGTTTTACTACTCCTTAATTATCTCCTATTGATGGTTGAATTGTCACGTCCTTATTCTTAATTGCGTTGTGTGTCTAAAGTCGTAGGGTATGCATTTATCCCTAACTCTTTGAACTTACCAAAGGGTCTCGTCTACAAAATCTCTAGGAATTATAAACTCTAACTCTAAGGCACTCTTTGGATGTTTACCCTAATACTACTCTAGGTGTTATAGTCTAAGGTTCACAAAGATTTAATCAAGCATTAACTACACAACGAATGACCTATCGCATTACTAGATCATTAACAATTAAGATAAGAGACAACCAATCAATATTCAATAATTAAGTTTCATATTCCCTAAGCAAACACACAAGTAAATTAGCTGGACATGGAGAACATGCAAGCATACACACAAATAATTGAAGACATAATTGAATTAATGAAGTAAAGAACTTATCTTGGTGTAAGATAGGGTTTGGAACCCTAAAATACTGTACAAGACAGCCTTGGTTCGGTTTAGGTTTAACTCCAAAAGATTACTCAAAAGACTACCCACTAATACTGAAAAATTCGGATTCTATATATGGTCGTCGTCATTAGGGTTTCATCTTGGCCACGTTAGTCTTGCGACGGCGTCACCTAATGCTTGTAACGCCGTCCTCTTTAGCTTCTGACACCGTTTGGATCAAATCTAGGTCGTCTGAGTAGCGACGACCTACTCTTTTAAAGCCTGACGCCGTCCCTTGAAAATAATAAATTTCACTCCTGAGCCGTCACAAAATGCTCCGACGGCGTCACTAGTTTGTGCCTGACGCCGTCCCCTTGTATTTCAGCAGCTTGAGTGTCTCGATTCTTGACTTTGGCCATTTTCTTCGTATATCCGCACCTTTTCGTCCAAATAAGTGCCATTCCAGCAATTTACCTTCAAGAGACCTAAAAAGTGAAAAGGAACGATATTAAGTAATAACGAATACAAAAGTGATCAAATAAGGGCTTAAACGACCCCTCAAAAAGGTACATTTTAAAACCTTATTAAATATCCCTACACTTGGTATTTGCTTGTCCTCAAGCAAATGTGCTTTTAGCTAATTAATTTATAAGTTAGGGGTCATGAAGCATTGGTTTAAAACAGTCCACAACACATATAAGCCCCGCAAAAGTCATAATAAGCATGGAAATTACATACTAGCACCTCACATGGGGTGTTTGGATACTCACATCTCTCGGGTGTATATGAAATATAAGAAATTGGAAAAAGAAGATAAACACTCATTAACCGGTCCTAGTACATAGATTACCATAGGCTTGAGAATAGATCAAACCTCCATCGCTTTGGCGTAAGCACCTAGGAAAGACTATCAAAGAGGTCTTTAAAGGGTTGTAACGTTATGCTTACGGTAGGGAAACAAAGGGTTTGGTGGGATAGGCAATATAGTGGTGGCAAGTCAAAAATCTCTATGTTGCAGGCATATGAAGAATGGCGTTGCTAAGCCAAGACTCGACACTCTAAACTCTAGAAAACTAAAACAAACAAACATAAATTTAAAGATAGATGTAGGATGGTAACCCGTACGCTTTTTTTTCATACACTTTTACTCTACCATCCTCTAAGGTAACATCAAAATGATAGGGATTTATAGGCACATCTCTACACTTGAGTTTTTATTACTCTAACACTAATTTGACCCAAATTGAAAAGATCAAAACACTTGGAGTACATTATTACGCAAATAAGGGAATTTGAATTAATGTTCCCTTCCAAGTCATTTCATAAACTTTAATTTTTCCCATGAGTCCCAATCGTCCTAAAACTGTATACAAAGTATATGACTCGACTTAGCAACTCATGCAAGCAACTAGATAATTGAACTAAGGGTTTAAGGGTGATAACAATAATGCACTAAAAGTGAGTGCATAAGGGGTAGGCTAAGGCGATTTGGGTGTATATTTGGGGGTGGGGTGTAAACAATGCTCTTCATTGATATTCCGGAAAAACCGAAACATCACGAGAACCGCGAAAAGGATAGGCTCTGAGGGGTTAACTAGGGGTATCGTGTACTAAAGATGAGTACAACGCAAAGGTGTGGGGGAATTACTCAACCGATGTTGAAGAAGTAATTATATTACGGGTATCAAACAAGGGTTATCCTAATGCCTCTTATCATTTAGTTATTCCTAACTACACAAGTGTAGTCTTACTAGCGATCTCGGGATGCATCACAAAACAAGTTCTAGAATCTAATATACTACCGGTTCACACTCTAAGCATTAAAGATGAATGTTTTAATTCCTGCTAATCTAAGGGCGATCCTCACATTTTGGGTGGAATTTTGGTGGTAAAGGGTTTTTTTGTGCTAGTCATACAACTTCATATCCGTGAGACGCTTTATTAAGACTAATGGCCCACTCCTATATGTCATGAAAAATTAAAAATTTGGTGCCAAAATTACCCTAACCGACATTTTCTCATGGTTTATTACACAAATACAATTGGACAAAACAAATAATCAAGGATAAGCATAGTTTCAAAGTTCCTGTTTTATTTTCCCTCCCTACACTTAAACTGAACATTGTCCCCAATATTCCCCGAAAGTATCAAAGTTATGATAATGGAAGGTAATTAAAAACGAAAGAAACTAATACTCCCATGATTAGCTCGGTAGGATCCGTGTGTGAACTAGTGGTTAAATCCTTTCCAAGAAGAATGTATGCGTGAAAAGCTCCTTCCAAATTTATGTATCTTCTTCTTGATAAATAAAACCTGTACGCTTGAAGAAAACAAACGAAACCTTCGCGTAAAATCGGTGGTAATAATATATATAAGACTCTATTAAACTAGGATATAATGCTTGTGGAATGGATGTTTACAGAATTTCTGGAAAATTAAGACCTGGAAAATTCCAAAAATTTATAAGTAGCTCAGAAAACGAGAAGAAAGTAATCTGATGTTTTTACTCCTTCCTGACGCCGTCAGGTTGCAATCCTGAAGCCGTCAGGTTATCCTGACAAAAACTGCTCTGCGATTTTCTGGGAAAAAATTCTGGAAAATTTATATCTTTAGATTCTGGAAAAATTTCTGCAAAACATCCATTATGACTCGATACAAGCATTTGACTCGAAAAAACACACAAATATATCTTTTAATTAATTGTTATTCTCATGTTTAGGTTTCTTTTGAAAACGTGTGTAATCCTCCCTACACTTATCCTTTATGTAAAATACCTCTATGTGCAATTAAGACGAGGTTAAAAACAAAATAAAGCATTTTTACAAATTTAAACATGAGAATAAGCAATCAATAAAAGATATATGACACTAACAAGCAAACAATTAAGCATGGGTTGCCTCCCACGAAACACTTTTCTTTATTTATGAGTCTTGTAGCTAGACTCGTAGTCGTGCCCATACGTGACTTCATTACCATTACCTTCTCCCTCATGACGGTCTCTAGTGGGTGGTTCCATGTTGTAGAAGTGCCCTATGACACTCCTCTCTAAGAGTTCGTCCTCTCCCCACTTATTTCTATATTCCGGTCCTAATTTCAAGCAGTCTTTATAGAAACCGAAAATCTTATCCATAACATACTCCACTCCTTTCTTTCTATCCTCCTCATTTCCATAATAGACCGACAGTTTAAGTTCCTTTTCATCATTAGAGAGTGATGAAAACTTCTCAATCTTAAACGGCATTAGGTAAGCTATGTTGTCGGTCTCATCCTTGAATTGCACTATTCCTAATGAGGAATCATAGGTCATCCCAGTGCTTTCTATGAAAGGTTCCCCTAGAATAACGTGGGATAAGCTAGGATCTATGGCCGTACTAATATCATCCACTATTATGAAATCCGTAGGGAACATGAAACTACCTACATGAACGGGCAATCCCTTAACTCTACCAAGAAAATTGCAACTAACGCTGGGATTATCGGGGTCTTGCCTAGTTGGGATAGGTTTCTTCATCACCCAATTGTAGTAGGTGCTAGTCATTATGTTGATTGGGGACTTGCGATCAATGTAGGCCTTTGCCACGAAAAGGTATCCTATGCAACATGGTATATTAAGATTCCAAGGGTTCCCAAACTTGATCCTAGGGCTCTTTCTAACATACATGTGACGGAGGTCACGCACTAAGTGAGGGTGGCGGGATAGTTCTTCTTCCGTAGGAAACTTATTGAAATAGTCATCATCTACTTCATTCACTTCCTCGGTTGTTTCATTTGTCGGTGTTTCCTTAACCTCAAGTATCATCTCATGGTTTGCTTCGTCAGTTGTTCTATTAGGTCTCACTAAGGCGATGGTATTGGCGAATTAAACATGCTTAGCTAACTTACTTGGGTCCTTAATCTCTACACCGGAAGTTTCGGGAGTTGAGATAGCATTAACCTTCCTATCACTATTGGTCATGGCTTTCAAAAGGTTATCTATCTTCCTATCCATTTCGGCTTGTTGTTGGTTAAAGTGGTTCGAGAGCTTGGCTATTTGGGCTTCTTGGGATGTGACTAGGTGTTGCAACATCCCCTCAATGTTTTGGTTAGAGCCCTGAGATAGGGGCAATGAGAAATCATTGGAAGTGAATTCTTTGGTTTGTCCCCAATAGAAGTCGGGCTTTCCCTTCCATGCTTCTCGGGCGTCATTAAAAGTCCTAGGTCCGGGTGTTGTAGGGAATCTTCTTCCCGTTCCATTCATACGCGAGGATACGTAGTCAACGGAGGCATGTTCGGGGGATCGGGTGCAAGTGCGCGTGTTATGAGGATCACTACACGGCTCACACGAGGAAGAAACTTTGTTCACATGGCGTGAAGACTTAGGATTTTCGTAGGAGCTCATTAGGAATTTTACTTGATCTTCAAGTTCAAGCATCCTATGGTCGGAAGGTTGTGAGTCAATAGGAGGCAAGGAGAGTGCCTTAACGGTTTTGGGCAACTCACGGGGGTCATTCCAACTTTCGTTGTCATAGAGAGCAAGGTCCTCTATTATACCCCATGATTCTTCCGTGGTGAGATCACTTAGTTTTCCTCCGGCCGCTTGGTCAATGGATTGCTTTATGGGGAAGTTGACATGATCATAGAAGATTTGGACTTGGAGCCAAAGATCAATGTCGTGATGAAGGACTTTATGGAGCAAGTCCTTGAATCGAGTCCATGCTTCGTGGAGAGATTCACCTTGACGTTGTTGGAATATCAATATATCATTCCTAAGCTTAGTGGTTCTCCCCTATGGGAAAAATTGAGCAAGGAAGCGAGAGGTGAGATCATCCCAACTTGAGATGGAGCCGGCGTGAAGTCGCTCAAGCCAATTACTAGCTTGGTCCCGTAGAGAGAATTGGAAGAGACCCAGGCACGTGGTCTCCCGAGTAGTAGCATCAAGGTTGATGGAATCGACAATTTTAAGGAAATCCTTAAGATGCTGATTAGGATCTTACGAACGAAGTCCATGGAATGCACATCCGTTTTGCACCAACCGGATGGTGTCGGATCGCAGGGCCGTAATTTGGGCTTGATCGGGAAGCTCAATGGTGTTCCTATAGCCTAGGTGGCTTGGTCTCGAGTATTCACCGAGAGTACGGGCTCTTGGCGGGTCATTTGGTGGTAGGTTGATGAATGGTGGTGGGTTATCACCTTCCATGATGAAAAGTGATGGGATTACGAAAAAAGGTCACGAAGAAGGGGGATAGACTATGAGAAAGCTAAAAATGAGAAAACATTTACTTGATAGGAATCAAGCAAAGAAACCTAAACGAGGTGGACTACTGACTAGCTATTCTATTCCCCGGCAGCGGCGCCAAAAACTTGATAATGCTACACGCGTCGTTTGGGGTCAAAGGAACTTCCTTTTCGTCGAGCAAGTTTTTCAACACCCTAGGCAGTGAACCTAATCATTGTAGTGTAGTATTAGGGTAAGCCAGGGGAATTGATATCGTTCTCTAGGGGAATAGGAATGCTAGTGAGAAGTTACTACGCTAAGGTCGGGGTTGAGGAAGATTATTTTTTTATCTTTTTATGTTTTTTATAAAATGGAAAGGTACGAATCTCGGGGTTTGGATTTGGGGGTTGGTATTTCTACCGATTACTCTACTTATCTAATTATCTAAACTAAGGTGGTGGTAGTCTATGTCTAATTATTGTGTGCTCGTATGATGGTTTAAAGATGTGTTTACTTAGGTTTTACTACTCCTTAATTATGTCCTATTGATGGTTGAATTGTCATGTCCTTATTCTTAATTGCGTTGTGTGTCTAAATTCGTAGGGTATGCGTTTATCCCTAACTCTTTGAACTTACCAAAGGGTCTCGTCTACAAAATCTCTAGGAATTATAAACTCTAACTCTAAGGCACTCTTTGGATGGTTTAGCCTACAACTACTCTAGGTGTTATAGTCTAAGGTTCACAAAGATTTAATCAAGCATTAACTACACAACGAATGACCTATCGCATTACTTGATCATTAACAATTAAGATAAGAGACAACCAATCAATATTCAATAATTAAATTTCATATTCCCTAAGCAAACACACAAGTAAATTAGCCGGACATGGAGAACATGCAAGCATACACACAAATAATTGAAGACATAATTGAATTAATGAAGTAAAGAACTTATCTTGGGGTAAGATAGGGTTTGGAACCCCAAAATACTGTACAAGACAGCCTTGGTTCGGTTTAGGTTTCACTCCAAAAGATTACTCAAAAGACTACCCACTAATACTGAAAATTTTGGATTATATATATAAGATTACACTTTGACGACGTCACCTTATGATTTGTGACGCCGTCTGGTCGCCGTCATTAGGGTTTCATCTTGGCCACGTTAGTCTTGCGACGACGTCACCTTATGCTTGTGACGCCGTCCTCTTCAGCTTCTGACGCCGTATGGATCAAATCTAGGACGACCTACTTTTAAAGCCTGACGCCGTCCCTTGAAATTTCACTCCTGAGCCGTCACAAAATGCTCCGACGGCGTCACTAGTTTGTGCCTGACGCCGTCCCCTTGTATTTCAGCAGCTTGAGTGTCTCGATTCTTGACTTTGGCCATTTTCTTCGTATATCCACGCCTTTTCGTCCAAATAAGTGCCATTCCAGCAATTTACCTTCAAGAGACCTAAAAAGTGAAAAGGAACGATATTAAGTAATAACGGATACAAAAGTGATCAAATAAGGGCTTAAACGACACCTCAAAAAGGTACATTTATAAACCTTATCAACCACCTAGTGGTATTTGTTTCTGCTGACTTGATACTTGTTTCTGCTGACATTGATTATCTAACCCTGCTGCTGGGAGCTACTACACCAACAGTGATCACATGACAAAGAAACATTCATGCCAATGAAACACTACTAAATATTCAAAGTTGTTTATATGGAAGTTTAAAGTCTACGAGCTTAAGTATGAAGTTAAAGATAGAATGCTAAGTTTCAAAATGTAATTCATGGGGTGACCTCCCTTAGGGGGAGATTGTTAGGATTTAGTAAATCCATGTAGAACTGTCGGTCAACCCATCTATAGTCTAGCATAAGTTAGCTCGTAGACTCTATGTTATTTAATAGTTTATAGGGAAAATTAGTCAAATAGACCGCGCGCCCTGATGCATATCACTTTATCGACCACGCTTTTTTGCGTTACGGAAATAGACTTGTTGCCCAGCGATTTTCTTGTAGCCAACCATGTGGTGCCACGTGTCCGACAAAGGTATGACAGAAGACATATTTTGAACGTATTTGTCATGTATTGTAAGGTATTGTTTTTTGGGCAACCATAATGTATTTTCGGGCAACTATATATTATTGGGCAACTTGTATTTATACACGAGGATAATATGGTCATTTTACAATGGTTGTATTATAAAAGTAATATTAATAAATCAAACACGTACTCACACACCATCACGCGCACACACACACAATCAAACATCTTCTACTACAATTTAACAGTTTCTACAATTAAACATCTTATTCTAGATCACGCGCACACACTCACAAACCACATCTTATTCACAGAACCCTCTAACCCCCTAATTAATTTTACTGTATAACTACATATGACAAAATTAAAGTTGTACAATTGTAAAATCGCAGTTCGTTTTACATTGAAGTTGCTGCCAGATATTAAACTCTGTTTGTCAAAGAACGAAAACCGGGAAAGGTTGTTAAGGCAAACAGTAATTGGTCCATGGTTGGATATAAAGTCGTGCGAGAATGACTGCCTTCTGATGCATTATGTTTTGCAACACCAGGTATATGTTTCTAACATATCCTCTGATTCCCCTCCACTAACATTCCAAATTGGGGAGCATTCGTTAAGGTTTGGCTGGAAAGAATTTTGTCTGATAACAAGGTTTCAATTTGGCAAAGTTTCAAAAGCGAAAAAATGATCTAGCGCTTTATGTGATCGTGTATTTCCTGAAAAAAAGAGTAATGGTATAACAAATGTACATGCCATTGATCTTTTGGAACTTGTTAATGATTCAAAAAAGGATGGAAAAAGGTGGTTATCGCTTTCTGATGAGGATGCTGTTAGGGTGTGTCTGTTGGTAGCTGCAGAGCTGGTGTTTATGGGAAAAGAAGACAGGAATTGCATCCAAAATCACTTATTGTCATTGGTTGATGATTTTGAAGCCTGGAATGTATTTCCTTCGGGTGAATATATGTGGCATAAATTTTATCAAAGGACTGTCAATATTGTTCATATTCACAGAAAAGATCATCTGTTAAAACTGAAAAAAAACCCAAAGTTCAGTGCCACATACAATCTATACGGGTTCGCTTGGGCTTTCAAGGTTTGAATTCTCTGTAGTTTGTACTAATGTATGTATGTCTTTGTTTGATAACATGTTTGTTTTAGAAAATAGGTTATTAAAAGCTTTTGATTCTATTTTGTTGTGCTATTACTTGTTCAATAGAAAATAACCTATAAATAATGATGTTGTTTAATTGTTATGCAATGCTGGTCTTTGCTGTGTATACACGTAATATAATTGTTACCCATAATTTAGATTACAGCAATGTTATAACACTTTTTAGTTTGCAATTTTTTTGTAATTGTAATCATAAACGTATTGTTTCATCGTTAACAGATGACCTTTACTTTGTTAAAACTTTAAACAAATTCAAAAATGATAACTGCATAGCTAGACATTTTTAATGATCACGGGTGTGCCTATTACATATTTGGATTTTGGATAGTTTTCCTAGAAGCTCACTTTGGTGGGTGAAAGACAACAAGGTGATTCCACGTGGTCTTGCTTGGTCAGAACTTTCAAAGTTTCGGAACGCAGACTGTTGTAATCTCTTTGGACCGGTAGGCATCACAATGTCTTATGATGCAGACTATACTAACTTGTACCTAAACTTGTTCACAATATCAGTAATTGTAACTCTTTTTTGTTCTTAGGACTCAACTCCCATTTTTGAAATTTCTGCAACACAAGCTGAAATGAAGCAACCGTGGTGTATTTCCAGTGCCCAATATATAGATGGTTTATCTGTGCCAGCCATAGACGGTTGCGAGAAGATTGGACATTCGAATCAATTCGTGGACGCTTTCAATTTACACACTGTCATGGAAAGTCAACTACAGGGGTTACTTGAAAACGCATTGCAACTCAACATTGAGCAACAACCTTCTTTAAATGGTGCACAAACGAGGACCACTCTTTCAACAGGGGTTGTAATTCATGAGTTAGTGGATTTGGATCAAAAACTTTTGATGATAGAAAATGGCATTCATTTGGTCAGAAACACACCGGTCATACCTGATGTGTTTACGACTGTCAAAAGCAGAGTTTCAAAAGTGCAGCAACTTTTGGGTCTTAAAAATGATGCGGCCTTCGTTCCTGGAAAATCTAAAAGTTGTGCCAATACAATTGACTCTGACGTTAATCCTGATGATCTGAAGGTTTGTATTTAATTTTAAGGTTTCTTCCAATGTTATACCAAACCCAAATAATCCTTCGTGTGTACACTTATATCAAACCTTAGGCACTACAGGCCACGTCTTGTCATACTCTAGGCCCTGACGGGGATAAGTTCGTCGATGCAGAAGATGCAACGGACATTGACAACGATGATGGGCTTAAATAAACGCAACCATGTAACCTTGGGATTCTTGTACAAGCTTGTGCCATGACCCAAAAATGTCCTGGTATGGAATATGGAGGTGATCGTACTACTCAACTTCAACTAGTTGCACCTTGTGATGAAAAAAAAACACCCGGTGACCCCATTATTGTATGTTATCTTTCATTTAGACTTTACATATCAAGTATATCATATGTCCATACTTATGTATATATAATTAAAATTCATCAGGAACCGGATTGTGGTATCGATTGGTCGTCGTACATAAACGACGATAAACTTTTGTGTGATAATTCTGTAGATGCAATGGATTGTGATAATGAACAGCAAGATGTGGTTCAGAAACAATTGCCTGGGGAACTTGAACCCGTTAACAATATTGTTGGTGTGTAGACGGAAGAAGGAACACCAACCAAAAAAGCTCTTGAGGTATCTACATTATCAGTAAAACAACGCCGATAAATAAAAGATTTTAATGTGTTGTTTTTAACATACTATATTTTCAAATCGCTGTTCAAAGACAACAACCTGTCAAATGTAAATGTGGTTGGCGAAAATGACAAACCTATGTTGGGACGTGTTTCCTCCGGAGATAATTTCAACAAAGGCGTCGATAAAACATTGTTTGTTTCGTCTTTAGATTTAATGGATTTTGATGATCAAGAATTGAATGTGGTTGAGGAAAACCCGTTTGTTGGCCTCCGATCCGGTAACATGATGTCGCTGTTGTTACCCAAGAAGAAACACCAACAAAGAAAGACCCTGAAGCCCCTAAATCTCAGGTTAAATCCAACAAATTGTCATTTTCAAATGTGGTAGGTCCTAATGACAAACCTCCATTGGAAGAACTTTTCTCCCATAATAATACAAACAAAAGAAAGAGAGTAAAATTGAACGACAACCTCGGTAAAAAAAACAGCATTGTAAAACATTATAAGAAGATGGCTGATTCTGTCAACTCGTCAACTGGCCTATCAAAAACATCAGCTACTCCATGCCGCCTTCTTACAATATCGCAAGGTGTCATTAACGAGGCTTTTATCCCGGCTGCCGGTTCCGATGTAAAGCACCATATTAAATTCTAACGGAAATGAATATTTTATGTTTGTCTGCTTATTTTTCAAGTATGTTTTCAGGAAAATTCAGGAAACCCCAAAACGCGTCGCGTTAGTCACTTGTATTCGCCCAGAATTGAACCGTTTGTAGAGGTATCTTTTGTTTGTTAATCCATTAACATCATTATCATATGGTTAATGTTATTCAATATATAATTTTTTTAGGAACTTTTACGACACCCGAAATGCAACAAGGAGAAGGTTACTGTGCCTGATTACCTTCGCACCTATTTCAAGCTTAAAAAACTATTACTTTATACGTTCCCTTGGGGCTCCGGTGCCGTTGTTGTTTATAGGGGTTTTTGGGTAGCCTTGGCATGTGTTGAGGATTGCACCGACGGGTGGCTTACTGACTTAGTGAGTAAACCTGATTTTTATCTTGTCTCCTACACATGTTTATTATTTCGTTTTGTTACATTGGAACCGGATGTTAACAGTTTTGATTTGCTTTATATGACCGCAACACTTGGATGTATGGCTTGATTTGATGTGGTTGTTTTGACCAGCCGATGCAGATTGGGCTTTGGCAGGGTGTAATTTCTGCAGTCAAATCCTAGATGGCAAACTACCTGCCACTTATTTAGATGGCACAACATACCCTGTCGCTTGGCGAGATGTTGAAAAGGTCAGTTTGGCAGCCTCTTACCGTACATATACCACTACTGTTATAAACAACTTATAATATTCTTCAATTGGTTTATATATCAGGTTTATTTTCCTGTGAATGAAACTGAAAACCACTGGGTACTCGGTGTGCTCCATATCCGCACTGGAGTTGTTTACGTTTATGACTCTCTTGGGTTAGTCGGAAGAGGTTCACGGTGGTGGCGAGGTTTGAAGAGAGATTTACAAACACAGCTTCAACTTTACCTAACAAATGCTGGGGTACTGCATAGTAAGGGCATATCACCTAGGGATTATAAAATCACATACAAGTTTCCAAAAGTCCCACAACAATTAGACTTGTATGGCGATTGCGGAGTATGGGTGTGCATTATATTGTACCGATTGCTCCATAACCAGCCTCTGGAAGTAGACGACCCTCTTCAAACAGCGTTAGCTTACCGTGAACGGATGCTTGAATACTTCTGGAAGCACAAGGTTGAATACAAAAATTGTCAGCGGTCTCTCAAGGTACCATCCTTAATGTACTTTTGACCCATAATTATTGTCACATGTTGACTTGTGCATGTTTTTTCTTTCAAATTTTACTATACTTATTTTTACTTGTGTTATATATTACTGGATTATTATTTTTTGTATTTTTTTATAAGCTCAACTGCATTTCCTTTTTTTTATACCAGTGCACATACACAAAAAGGCGTATGGTTTGCAAACCAATTCTATATTGGTTATGTATACATTATTAATATTTGGTACACACCTTAATTAAATATTATTTGGTTGCCCTAAAGTACATCATGGTACATGTCCTTTAATGCCTCTGTTCCCAATCTCTTTCTTCAAAACAAGTCTTTCTAATTTTATTTAACAAAATATTTCTTTCTTTTTTTGGTCACTTCACATCTTTATCTCAATCTTTCTGCTTTTCTTTAACAAAATGTCTGACAATATCCCACTGGATGTTCAACTAGATATCATCCGTAGGCTACCTCCTAAGTATATACTCCAGCTACGTACTGTTTACAAGTTATGGAAGGCTAGTATAGATTGTGGAAGTTTCATCTTTAATTACGGTGTTCGTCGTAATGATGCATGTTTTTTTATGCTAACATTCGATCTGGGTCACCAAGGTTTTATGTTAGGTTTAGATGAAAAGCTAATCGCTACGCCAGTTCTTACAGATTTAAGGCTTTCATCTTTGATTGCAGTTGGCAATTCTAATGGTCTTTCATGTTTTGTTTATGGTTCAATCTAATGTCTGTTATTTGGAACCCGGCAATCAAAAAATCACTTGCAGTATTTGTCCCGTTTTACACGCATCAAATTGAATCTCCAAAGATTTGTTTTGGTTTTGGCGTCCGTCCTGACACTCTTGACCCGACGATCGTGAAGGTCTCCTATCCTATTTTCCAAAGTGGTTTCTGGTATGTGGCTGTCTTTTCTTTGAACTCTTTGCAGTGGACACGCCTTGAAAATTTCCACCCCCTTGTGAAACAATCAAATTGAAACGTAAAACTCAGGAAGTTGTGGGTCGTTTTATCTATTGGACTGGTAGTGAAAAGTTAACTAATGAGGACGATGTTACGTACAAGATTTATATGTTGATTTCTTTTGATTTGGTAACCAGCGAATTCAAAGTTATCGACATACCGCATATTTTTAAAAATGAACTCCCAGTTCCATTCTATGTTGCGGATCTTGGAGCTTCTCTGGTCATTTCTGGTATGATCATTGGTGAAGGTATGCCATTGTTTTGTGGATGGTTGTTGGACGTGAATGGTTGTTCCATAAGATCATTCAGAAGCCTATTCACCATCCCTAGTCTAGTTTTGGTTCATTTGCTTGGCTTTACAAAGCATCATGCTCCAATAGTGGAAGCCTACAGCGGCAATCATTTGCATCACTCTGTATTTGTGTACAACCAAGAACTTGAATTATTCGTCACCATGGGAATGTTAGGAGATGCTAGAACTTTCTACATCACCCCATACAAAGAATCTCTTCTTTTGTTAAATCACACAGAGCGCTTTTTTTTTTTTTTTTTTTTTTTTTTTTTTTTTAACTTAACATTCTAGTCATATTCCTTTAAAAGATTATCACTTTACTTGGTTAATGATATATGAAGGGCATTTTCAACAGGTACGTCGGCCTGAAGTTATCGATCATGATTAATGGGAATGAGGCTTTGTGGTTTTAGTACGTTGTCTATGGGGAGGAAGCATGGAGTGGTTATCTTTTTCGTACTCGCTGAAAGTTATAAATCACGTGGTTCTATAACTATGTAACCATTAAACTTATAATTATGTAGTACGCTTAAGATGTTGTAGGTTGTGTGTATGAAACGTTGTATGTCAACGTATTTACTATTTCATGCGTTTATGTAATCTTGGCAACCAGCAGTTGTTTCCAAAAATCAATTAGGCAACTAACTGTTGTACATAGGGCAACTTCATTTCCCTAGCAACGGCTTTTATAAACGAAGTAGTCCTTTTAGTCGTACAATTGGTATTCTACAATCTACTAATACCTACAAGCTAGTGACTATGCACACTTGATAAAAACATATTTAACACTCCACACTAGTACAATTTAACTAGCAGTTGTCAATTTAATCGACTGTGGCATCATTTCGTTGATTTCTTCTATCACTAGCAGTAGTTAACATAGCTAGCAGTTCTTAGTTTACTACTAGCAGTTGTAACAATACAACCAACTCAGTTTGACTACCTACCAGTTGTAAAACTAACTACCATTTGTAAGTATACAACCAATTCGTTTTATGTTTTGAGATTCTTAATCTAAGTAATCGAGCATAAAAGCAGTGCAGCTTTTTTTTACGTTTACAAATATCTCATATAGCTCAAAATAATCATCTCAAATGAATTTAACTGTACACATCATTTCGTGTGGCACTAGTAAAATTAACAAGTACATGATACTATACTACTAGCAGTTGTACTAGCATATTTATTAACCTTTTTGGTATTTGGATAACACTTATCCACAGTTATAAACACTTTGAATTTAAATACTCGACCTTTTAATTCGCAAATACCATTTTTTTTTTGTACCTTAGGGACTCTTTGAATATCAAGTATTTATTAAACCACACACACAAACCTGATTTTTGCGTCCAAAATATGCAACTTTCCATTAAAAAAACGGATACATTATTAAAGTTTACATACGCGCTATTCCTTCTATCTTTTCCACAAGCACATATGCCACTTCACTTATTCTATTTGTCGTCAGCTTCTGAAACAACATGTTACAAGCTAGAGTTGGTGTTAGAGGGTAATCTGCATCATCTAGCATGTACATATAACTTGTCGGCGTAGTAACCACATGAACTCCACACTGTTTGTACAATCTCCAACTCGTGACCCGTGTTTCTTTCCATTTAAAGTCCTCTATATAGGGCTAAAACATGCACTTCATCCCATACCACTTATAACTCCTAGGCAACCTGTGGCCCGCCCTGTCTCTAAGCCAATTTTAACGCACTGCCAAACAGTTTCCAAATCTTTTCTAGTCTATAATATGTAGCAACTGACCCAAGCTGTTAAATATAGTTTCGAGCCCGTCAGACCTCTTGATGGTAATTACAGTGCCACCATTTGTCAAGTAAACTTTACGTGCATGATATGTTATTGTTGGCTGAAGTGCACCCAGTCTTTGCCCCGTCGTATCAAGCACAATCAAATGGTTTAACCTTTCGGTCCATTGTTTTCGATCAATCCTCTGCCTCTTTGAATGATCCTGCTCTAAATCATCAACAGCTCTTTTGGAACTTCCTTCATCTCTCTCACCTGTACCTTTGCTCATAGGAGTTAACTTATCAGGCCTCATTCTTCACTTTTCAAACATTTCTTTCACTTCATCATAAGTTAGCCTCTGCAAGACATTTAGTTTATGCCCTCCCATCCTCTCCAAGTACTCACACATGAAGATTTTCTGTTCTTTCTTCGTTGGTGGCTTTCGGATCCTTTCTTGTGCTCTTTTTTTAATGTAGAATTTTTGCCTTTCTATCACTATTAGATCAAGAGCTTCGTTTGCCTGTTCACATGTTAGGATTTCAATTTCTTTGTTCTGCATCCTAAATGCTAGTATCTCATCGGCTTCAGCTGTTGACCTAATGTAATGCAAATGTTCCAACGCAGCTTCCTGTCTATCTACAACATCCGCCTTTCTTTTCCTTTTAACCCTTACTCTCTCTTTTGCATTGGGAGAACCTACCGGGATTTTTTCAGCTGTTGGTTTTTCAGTTACATTGTCAGCAGCAATCTTATCAGCTAATTCTGCATCGGTTTGAAAGACTTTGTCATCTTTATTTTTTTCTGTTAAAAATTAATCCTGCAACTTACCAGTTATGTCGTTATCAGACTTCGTTTCATTTTCTTTAGATAAAGCGTTTTCGTTGGTTCCTTTAACCAACGGACGCTTTCCTAGAACAGACGCAGCGACATTTGAATCAGTAGAAATAATAGGTTGCATATCACTTGCGCTCTTCAAACATGTTAGCCCAAGTTCTGCAGTCCCAAGCTTTTTGGTTTCATCACCTCTGTCTATCATTACTGCTACTTCAACACTTGTATGAACGTCAGGAGCATTAGTAACATCTCCAGCTTGCATAGTTTCCACACTAAGTAATTCACTTTCAACTGTAGCACCAGCAGAAACATATGTGCAAGCAGCAGTACCTTTGTTCAAAATTGTTGTTAGTGCATCATGACCTTGTTCATTGACATCGTTTGTTTGAGTGACAATTGCTTGAGTTGTACTGGAAGTGGTTGCAGCATTTGTAGCAGCGGTGGTTGTAGCGACACTAGCAGCGGTTTCAGCTTGACCATTTCCACCTGCATCAGCAGTCTCGGTCACCGTTGTGTTTTCTGTTGTCACATCAGTCATATGCCCAACAAGATCTTTTGCAGCATGATTACTGAATGGCAGTTCACTGCTTCTAGTCACATGAGTACCATTAGTAACATATTGAGGTTCACTATTTTCACCAGGAGGAGACTCTTCATTTCCACTTGAGGTGAAATATTTATTAATCACATCAGTAACATCTGCAATAATATCGTCCTGTTCAACTGTTGCTTTTTTTGTTCCTGCTGCAACGTCAGAAACAGATATACAAGCATCAGTTACTTCTGACAAAATCTTTGGTTTTGTTGAACAAGCAGCAGTATTGTCTAAACTGGCACCAGAGACAGGATCCCAGTTTTTACGTCCGCTAGACTGTTTAGCATTGACAGCAAAAACATCCTCCCAACTGCGAAGGCAATGGTGTAATTACGGACTAGTCAAGCCAAGTGATAACCATGCATGTACACATCAACATAATAAAGAAGAGTAATGACATTAATACCTTATTTTGGAACCAAAATAGGCAACGACATCTTCAGCAGTCTTTTTAGTTCAAACTCTGTTCTCCGCTGCATTAGCATCCTTCGCTGAAGCATCCACATCCATCCTGATATTTCTGTACGATTACGGACTAGTCAACGCAAGTGACAACCACGCATATACATAATAAAGAAGTGTAAGGACACGCATACCTTCGTTTTGAATCAAAAGAGACGCTTACATCTTCAATAGTTTTACTACTTTCAAATGTCTCCTCCAGTCCAGTCGCAGCCTCCCCTGAAGCATCCTCATTCATCATGCTCGTGATGTACAAGTACTGACTAGTGGCACCGATCGACAACAAAGCTTTTACATACGAACATACTTAGGAAATGTAATGACACGCATACCTTTGTTCTAACTCAAATGAGGCACCGACGTCGTGAACAGTTGTATTAGTTTCGACGGTCTTCTCCACTACATCCGGCGCCTCCGCTGAACCATCCACATCCTTCACGGGCGTTCTGTGCAATTACTGACTAGTCAAGGCAAGCCACAACCACGCATTTACATATGAAGATACTTACGAAGTGTAGGGACACTCATACCTTCGTTTTAAATCAAAAGAGACGCTTACATCTTCAACAATTTTACTACTTTCAGATGTCTTCTCCAGTCCAGTCGCAGCCTCCCCTAAAGCATCCTCATCCATCACAGTCGTGCTGTACAAGTACTGACTAGTCACAGCGACCGACAACAATTTACATACGAACATAATTACGAAATGTAATGACACGCATACCTTTGTTCGGAGTCAAATGAGGCACCGACGGCGTGATCAGTTTTATTAGTTTCCACGGTCTTCTCCATTACATTCGGCGCCTCCCCTGAACCATCCACATCCTTCACGGGCGTTCTGTGCAATTACTAACTAGTCAAGGCAAGCGACAACTATGCATTTACATATGAACATGCTTAAGAAATGTAATGACATGCATACCTTTGTTGTGGCTCAAAAGAGGCACCAACATCGTGATCACTTGTATCAATTTTGACGGACATCTCAAGTGCAACAGCAGCCTCCCCTGAACCATCTTCATTCTTTTCAGCACGCCTCCCCTGCTTGGTAGTATCCTCCGCATGATCACAACTTGCTTCTTCAGGAGATGACTCAACTACCTGATGTTTTCAAACCTTCACCAAACGTTTTATTTTTGTGGTACCTGCCTTTTTCTTCTCCAACCGCTTAAACTTCCTACTTAAATATTTTAAATCTGCATGTGTTGCTAAAGTTTTCTTTGTTAATTCACATACCTGTTTACATAGTTGATCACACTTTTCCACCAGTTTATTTAATATCAGACCGATGTCCTGTCTTCCAATATTGTTAACTCCTGACTGAGGTGAATCTTCGAGGTGTGCAGACCTCATCTCTTGCCTACCATGAATAGAAAGATCCCCCATATTTTTCGCTTGGGTGGGTTCATCAGCAGAACTTGTTCCACTGGAAATTGACTCATCTGAAGTTTCATTGGTTTGGGATGTTGAAAGGAAACGTCCGGGTGTGTTTTGGGATTCAGAGGGACTTCCTGATCCTTCCCCAAAATTATGAGGCAGCAGCACCATGTGTGGGAACAATGGTGTTAGTGTCCCATCAAAATTATTGCCCTGTCTACTCATGTGACTCATAAGTTTTTGAGTGTGACAACGGACAAGCCAAGTTTTTGAATGTCTGGGTGGTGTCTCAAAACGGTTGTCAAATAGCAGTTGTAAAAACCTTGGATAAATATAATATTTTGCATGCGTATCCAACAAGTTCTTGACTAAACCATCAAATATCATTTTGGATAAATTGAATTTCTTATTAAGAGCTACACAAATCACAAAAGATGCTATGTTTGTACTAAACTCATTCCAGGAAGTTGTCTTTGGACTTAGACACTGCAATATGGTATGGATCAAGAATTTCCATTGTGGGGAGAACAGTGGTTTAAATTTTTTTAATTTTGGTCCTAATTCACCTCCATACCCCAAAAGCGGTAGTGTTTCAAAAATGGTATCATTATCCAAACACACAACACCGTCAGCATCATCTAGGAGAAGATCTCTCCTAATTGATGCCTCAGTAATAATTATCTGCATGCCATGTACATTAGCATGGATTTGTACTTCCTCACCAATTGTTTTTTTTTTTTGCAGTAGACCAAAACTGCTTGATACAACAAACGTAGATAACAGGTTTGGCAGTAAGTGCATAGCTGAGCGGGTGTGCATTCAGGAAATCAATAATTTGTTCAAACCCTGTAGCCTCCTTTGGTTTTTTCAAAAACGCAATCATGTTGTGACTTCTAGCAAAAAACTCGAGCGCCATTCTTGTTTATCTCGAACTTGATTGCAACTGAATGTTAGGGGTTTCCGAATTACGCTTTTTGTGGGTCTAAACTATGTCATGACCAAGCAGTTGTAACACTTGTAGCAGTTGTTACAATTTCTATGCGTATTTATCCCCAATATGCTGTTCTAATTATCGCTCTCTCTTTTTTTATTTTTTTTAATGATATAATAAGGATTATTATTTTAATACATAGATAAGCATGCAACTCAACACGTCATCGTCTTTCTATTATCGAGACACAAAATGTCAGACTACACACCCACATTATGACTTTTTTTTAACTAAATACGTGTTTTTTGGTACATGTAAATCGGTCATTACTTTAGTAGTAAGTTTATTTATTTATTTTTTATATTTTGTTTATTATTTTGTTTTTTTTTCTTCGTAGCATGACTTACTATATCACACACAATTGAACAACTACGCAAAAGAATACATACTACATACTAGTAACAGTCCACAAATATATACAACTAACATAAAAGGGATCAAACCCATAGGTTAACATAACATAGACAGAGTATCGAAGATGAGATAAGTGACTCAAAAATATAACAACGATCCCCTAACAAACAAAAGCCACTAGCTCCAATCTAAGCAATACATAGCACATCAAATCTCCATTGACTCCAACTTTTGGATGAAACCATTCAGGTCTTTAACACGGTCATGTTTCTTAAACAAAGAAAGAAGTAGTTTGGAACTCTCAGCCAGATCCTCATTTTGCATCCTTAGGAGGTGATTAATAGTTGCCAACGAACAATCCAAACCGCATAGAAGCTCGACTTCCACTATCATTAGTTGTCTACGGTTGACACGGGCCCTAATTTCAACAGCTTTCCTCCTTTGATCTGCTTCTTCACGTAAAGCAACATCCAATTCATCCCAATAGTACGCGATTGAAATCTCTTTTAGTAATTCATCAAATATAACCATGGCAGTAGACATTGTTAGACTAAACAATTTTGGGACACTTGTTATGTTTGTTTTTCTAAGAGTCTCACTAATAGAGATAAAAAAAAATAAGTCTTTTAGTTACATATATAATCAGAAAAAGCAACCGTTAGCGTCATACATTATTGAGACACAAAAAATTCTGACAAACAAGTTATGACATTTGTCTGTTTCCCATGGACAAGTGGATCACAACCCCAAATATGTACCCACCCACAATTTATTTTTCACAATACCTTCATTTTTTTAAACTGTTTTTATGACTAGTTTGCTATCTCATAGCTAGAAAATGGTACTTTGGGCAACTAAATAGTGTACACATGGCAACTGCTAAAGTACCTGTAGTCCAGCGTTGATGTATGCAAAATGGCTGGTGGTTGAATGTTTTAGATCTGCATTCAGTCAAATTTTATTATTAATATGTGTACTCAATCGGTAACTTGTTGAATTTATTAAATATTGAGTTAATGAGTTTTGTCTCATACGCAAACAGTTTATTTAGGCAACCAGTTACAGTTTTGTTGGGCAACTAGTTACAAACGTTTGGGCAAATATTTTAGTTAGTTGGCCAACTCTTTGTGGCACACAGGCCAACTAATATTTATTTTAACGGCGTAAATATTCAAAGTAAATGATGCCTTGGTTAATGAAACGATCAATTCAAAGTGTTTATAATTGAGTCAATATAATTGCGTAGTTGTCATTACCTTCGACTATATTTATTCTATGATGGAACAAAACTATTTTATAGACCATCACTTATTCTAAAATCATAAACATGTTGACTTTGACGTAAACACATAACGGCTTCAGGTTACCACATGTGTGGAGTTACATTGATTTGAGTTTATCATTTCGAACTTTATGTGACATTCCTAAACGTTAAAAAAATACTACACTCCTTTTATGCTCGATTACTTAAATAAAATATTCTAAATTATAAAATGAAATGGTTGTATACATACAACTGCTAGTTAATTTTACTACCGCTATTTATTTTTAATACTAAAACTGAATTGGTTGTATACTTACACCTGCTGGTTATATTAACTACTGCTAGCGATAGAGGACATGAGCGAAATGATGACAAGTTTTTAAGAGTAAATTTTCTACTTTACACCAACTTTTGTACTTTACTACAACTGCCGAACTGCTAGTAGGTCATGCTTATTGTGTTGTACGTTAATCCAACTTATTTACTGTTTTAACAGTAAATTTTGTAGTGGGATGAATCATTACTTATTAAAGTAGAGCAACTTGTTTAGTGGCCAATGTTTTAGTTAATTGGCCATTCTGTTTCGTTCCGCAGGCAACCTTTGTATGTTGTAATAATATACTCGGATTCGAGTTGCTTACCATTTTAGGATGTAATTGGGCAGTTTCTTTTGGACTTTAAGGCCACCCTTTAATTTGCAATATGGGCATCTAAATGCCATATTTGGGAAATATGTCATGCACTCTTGGGCAACCATAATTCTTAACCATTTCACCATAAACTCTAGACTTAACAGCACAAATCTAACATCATCACTAAGTTACGCTTAGAAGCACTATCTCATGGTTGGCACCAGAAACTCAATTGCCATTGCTAGTTTTTAATTCATATTTTTTTAAACCCAACAAACATTCATAACAGTTCAACCATACATCTAATTATCCGACCTAAAAACAAAAGATGAAAAAATAGAAAATAAGTAAAACAACGAAAAAACCCCAAAAAAAATTTTAAAATAAATAAACACACGGAAAACAAACCACCATCATCGTGAACTGCTCCACCCACTCCATTTCAAACCAAGTTGTTAGAACCACAGCTCTCTTCCCTGCTTTCCTTCATTTATTTCCTGGCTTTGAGTTGTTGAAACAAAATTTCAAGCCGGTTGATCCTGTTTTCCAGATCATAAGGGACTTGAAACCCATGTTGTTGCTCCCCCTGGTTTTGTTGCACTACCACATTTGTCTGCTCCAACCGATTTTGATGCTGATCAACCACCTCAGTTTGAACCACCTTTGCATCCGGTTGATCATCCTCCTCATCTACATCCTCCTCATCATCTTCATCTTCATCTTCATCTTCAGCGTCCTCCTCCAGATCATTCATTCCATAAACATCATCCCAGTAAAAGTCTTTTGTATGGAGCCAGTTCAAAATAATTTTCCTCATCCTCGTATCTACCTCCTTATAGGACCCAAATTCGGAAATGGGATCTTCCCCGAAAGCATCAATAACCGCGTCAAACAACAAATAGTTGTTCAAGACAAACGCGTACTCTTCTGCATCATTTTGAAAGTAACCATTTGCAGCCATTGATGTGGTAATTTTTTTAAGGGAATACGTGTTATGTGTGTCCTGGTTTTTGGTATACAATCGATAGCTACAGAGAGGTTGTAGATGTAAATGGACGGTTTTTTTTATTTTAATTTTTCTTTGTTTATTTTTTGGGTTAAGGCTTACCCAAGTATTGTAGGTAGATGGACGGTTTCCAAGACTTTGGGCTGGAAAACGGACTAAAGGCGCCAAAAAAAATTAAGACAGGAAAAAAGCTTCATCCAAAAGCTTGCAAATACTTGATGAAAGAACTAGTTGTACGCATGATTTGTGGCCAAAATAAACTGAGAAAGTAAACATTATTATTGGATTGGTGATTATGGTTTGAATTGATATTAAACTGAACACGAGAGTAAACAATCGGATTCATTAATTTTAAATCGAGGGATTAATTGTTTGCCCGTTACTCGATAATAAATAGTACCTCTTTTTTTGCGACTAGATATTCATTCACTCGACTTCGAGCAACTTAAAGTTTAAAAAAAGTATACCAATTGTTGAATTACTACTAGTAAAAACAATTCTTGTTAGATTTTGTTAATAACGAAATAAGTAATTTATAAGTGTTCGTGCCACAATTTTTGGATACAAAAAGGAACAAGCGAGGCCTAATGGACTATCCGACACATGGCACCGATGAATTCGTTTTGGACCAATATGGATACTAAAGCAACAGCCTAATCAATACTAAACCCATTCTAGAATTCCACCTTGCAACAAATTAGCAAATTCAATAACTACTAAAACCCATCATTTAAAAACAACAAAAGAAAAATATAACAAACCCATTTGTTCACTTAGGCATTTTATCAAACACCTTATGTGCATCAACTACTAATAAGCTATAAGATGAAACAATAGATAATTAGTACATCAAAATGTTAAATAATTAAAAGGGTATTACCTTAAAAGTTAAAACCAAATTAATTGAATAGATTCTGAGATTCTGAACATATGGAGTGGACTGGTGGAGTCGTGGTTATGATATTTGAGATTCTGAGATTCTGAGATAGTGAGATAGAAATGAATTAAGACGTTTTCAAGATATACCCACGTGGTTATAATATTTTACCCATTTATACCCATGTATTTATTTTGATAAAGTCCAATTAGACTCATTTGTACCCATCTATTTATTTTAAAAAAGCCCAATTAAACCCATCTAGTTTTATAACAATACCCAAAATTGACTCAAATTTAACCAATGGGTAAAAATTTGCCACCTCTAGTTTTGGTATATCGTCAGTCCACAATTTTAAATGTAATCTGGGCAACTAATTTTGTATTTGGGCTACCAAGTTAGTACTTTAGGCAACCTTTACATATTTAAAGAATATATTGTATAATGGGTCCATAACATTTATTGGTACTTTGGCCCACACTTTAAGATGTACTATGGGCAACAAGTTTTAGTGTCATGTGGGAACTTAATTTGTACCTGAGGCCAACCTTCTAGACGCAATCTGGGCAACTATAGGACGTACTTGGTCAATATGTCTTGTACGTTGGGCAACCTTAATTCATATGCATATCATCATATATTTACCTTGCGACACACTATTAATGTTTATAGCTTTTCACCAAATCTAAACACACCCTAGTTTCCATGTGATTTTTTACTTCACTCAACACATAACAGCACAAAAAGTTAATCAAAACAAAATGTAACACCCCCAAATCTCGGTACAGCGGAAGACTTAATCAAGTTTTCGGGGCGTTACTATTGGATCGGTATCGCACACAAGTATAGCAAAAAGATAGTTGTTTAACATTCAAACCAATCCCAAAACATAGTTATTCAAAACATTTAATCCAAAAGTATAAATATTAGGCCCAAAACATAATTTAATAAAATAGGTCCCCAAAGTTTATCAAAGTCAGAATTGATCCTTGAATCCGCCTTCTTGCCAAGCTTCCACCGATCACGTATTCCAAACATCTCTCAAATACCTGAGAAATCATGCTAAAAGGTCAGCTTACGCTGGTGAGTTCATAGGTTTAAGTTCAACAAAATCATAGTGGACCTGTAAGAGTTGATTTGCTATGCAAAGAACTAAGATGGATAAATACCGTTTCACACCGATCCTACCCGGATCACCAATCATAACACATATCCCGCATCCAGGGACTACTCGTGTCACACCCCCAATTTACCTGTTTTGCAGCGGAATGGAATTCCTGGGGATAGACTGTCATAGCACCACAATCACAGTTATATTGAACGACCTAAAGTGTCGTTTAAAAACACATCGTTGGATATTTAATAAAAATGTTCAGAGTTACAACATAGGTCCCAAAAGTTTACAAAGTTTGCAGAAATATAAATATATTACAAGTCCAAACGATGTTTTTGAAAGAAAGTGCCATAATGTACAATGATATAAGTCGACGCCGCGACTCAAAAGGTGGTTCCTTAACCATGCCATGATGATAATGCCTTAGTTACCTGAAAAAACATTGCTAAAACGGGTCAACAATAATGTTGGTGAGAAATCATAGGTTTAAGTAAATGTTTTATACGACTACGCAAGTATATATCTGGTATGACAAACATGTCACATAAAAGGTTACAGGTATGACAATCATGTCACATAAAAATGTTACAATTGCTTAAGCGCATGATACCGAAGCTCCGACTGATGTATGCCCCAACTGAGTGTCTTGCCAAACAACTCTAATAATGTTTATGAATGAAATGCATCCGTATGACTAGTTGGGATTCACCAACCCGGATGGAGGCGTCACCCTCGATAGATCTATCCACTCACACACGCTTCTAGGAAATTAACGGCTCATGCATATGAAGTGGGGACTTTTAACTGGCAACGTGTAACTCAAGCAATGTAAATGAATTTAACATACTTGGTATCGTAATAAAAATGTTGTGCAATGTATTCTCCCCCGTAGGTTTGAAATAATGTAAAAACTTGTAAAACGGGGCTATGAAAACTCACTTGATAAACTGGTATGATGACAAGAGTGAGTACACTGAGATGTATCGGGATACTTTAATCTGGACCTATTACGAATGATATGATATGTAATGAGTTATGATGTAATGTTATGCATGCATTTCGTATGTTATTTATACCATTTGCGAGTTTTGAAAATAATACTTATCGTCGAAAAATACTCTTTTGACGTCTTGACCATCCTTAAATTACTTTACAAGTATTTACGTCAAAATGTCATCCTACAATAGTTTTGCAATGATTTATAATGAAATTTTAACTTTTCGTCGTAAAATAATGTCGTCGGAAATTTCTTTAAAGTGACAAAAATGGCTTTGAAAAACTAGTCGTAAAATGGTGTACGTCGATCGTTAGGAAACGAACTCGACGGTTTTGGAAAGCTTGTATCAAAATCTAGAAGTTTTAGTTCATGAGTTTTCGTCACCGAGGTCTCGAACATAAAGATAATAAGGGTTAAAGATGGTGGTTTTGTCTAATTGTTGTGTAAAAAGTGAGTTTCGGCCAAGTTTGAGCAACCGTAATTAATTTATTAAAACTCCGCTATACAAACGGTTGGTCATTTTGAAAAATATGCTTGGTGATCTCGATTTTACTAGAAGACATCTCGTTCCAAAAAGTTCTACATCCATGTTAAAAACAGCCCTCAACATGGTCGTTTTAGTTACCGTAACACTTGTCTCGTAAAATAATATAGTTTATATAAGCTAAATGTAAGTATAAAAATATGTCGGGATCATTTTTAGAAGTAACGGATTAAATATTCAAAATAATAACTCACGCGATAACGTTTATTTAATATAAAATTTACGCGTTTAAGGTGAAATAAAAAATCATGAATGAACTAATATGATGCAAATGATGCTAATGAAATGTAGACCAGACTTAGTCCATATGAAATGTTCGTGATGATATGATCATGAATTCGCCGCTAAACCATAAAGGTTACGCGAATTTGGAATACGTAAACCTAGTTTACGATAAATGTTGAAATAGTGAGGCATGAATTGTTTCGAGAAATGACCTGAAAGTACGGGTTGTCACAACTCGGACCCAGCGTCTCTAGTCCAGCACTATCGTGGCAAAATCTAGAACAATTTCCAACCCCGGACTAGGTCGAGGTAGAAGTCTATTCTTACTTAGGCACGATTAAACCTAAAATAAGGCAACAACTACCGCACATCTATCTAAACAGTCAAGCATATAAGCAAATCCAAATAGTTTTAACGGTCCAAAAACAGCAGCATGATTCTCACCCCAAAATAGTTCAAAACGTAGTTAAAACATAGATAAAAGTGGGGCTATGAAACTCACCTTTGCCACAGCAATGCACGAATAAATACTAGCAGAAGATAACAGGTAATCACGGCATGGCAATGCACTATTCACTATTGACACAACTGGCATCTAAAGTTAATCTCCATGGCATCCAAAAGAATGTACGACGAGTACAATAGAGTAGTTGTGACGCAATCTAATGCTTATACGATATTCTTAGAATACAGCTCATACGATAAAGAAATCAATAGAAAGTAATGTGTTGTAGTTTTCGTGGACCATTCATGTCGTTACTTTCAAAAGTACATTATCGCTCCCAAAAGTTCATAATTAATATCTCAAAAGTTTAGTTTTAACGTTTCGTGTGGTGGTAAGAAACATAGACGCGACGTACAATTCACGTGAAGGAAGAGAAGACATCGATATAATCGAGACATATAGACCATAACTCACGCCAAAAGGAAAAAAAGACATTGACAAAGCTAAGAAATACAGACAATACTCACGCTAGTCAAAGACTAGACAATAACGACAACTATTTATGTAACATAAATAGGTTAATTGATAAGTTTCGGCAATTTACCCAACAATTCCCAAACGTACATGTTCAATAATAAGAGAAGTTTCCATTTATCGCTCAATTAATAAAGGTTTCTCAATCGTTATTCATAATCATACAAGTTTACCCGAAATTACTTCATATAAGGTATGGTAAATAGTGTACTATAACTGACACGTTCGTTTATTCCAACATTCCCAAACCATTACGACTTTATTAAGTTATCTTATCAAAATAATATTTCCAAACAAGTTTATAAAAGCTAACATGTGTTGTAAAACACGAGTTACCATTGCATTTAACAAGGGTTCATAATAGATTAAACCATATCCGTCCATAATATATATAGTCTTATACTTCAGTAGCAGCTCGGATGTGAAAACATAATATTTAGCTTTATCGCAACAACAGTTATACCAAACTTATTTAAACAAAAACGTTTAATAGAGCAACACACTAATTAATATTAATGTTATCAATAAGTTTATAAAATTTGTTTTATATAAGACATGATTTATTATCGTAGTTCATAAAGGGTTTATAATAATTAAAACCATATTTATTGACAATATATATCCGAATATCTCGTTATTAGTTAAAATGTGAAAATATAATAATTGGGCATATCGCGAAATAAACATATCAAACTCATTTCCGAGTCTAACATGTCATACTCTTTTAGGCCAACAAGTTTAATAAAGTCCAACTTATAAATCGATCTCACTTGTTATCAATTGCTACTCCAATTTATAAAACATATTAAATCTTTTAACATATGTATAATACCCGTTGCTAATTATAAATCAAGTAGTTCTTTCTTAACGTTTATCGCCCACTTTAACTAGTACTATCGTTGTTAACTTACATTCAATATCATATATCCAAGTGTTTAAATCAAACAATACAATTTATCAATTGACCACTTGGGTCAAACCCGTTATCTTATACCATAACCGTCTCTTTAGTTTCGATATCCCGTTGTAAATTTTAGTCTTACATTCAATATCATATATCCAAGTGTTTAAATCAAACAATACAATTTATCAATTGACCACTTGGGTCAAACCCGTTATCTTATACCATAACCGTCTCTTTAGTTTCGATATCCCGTTGTAAATTTTAGTCGCGACACAAGTCAAACCAATTAGAAAACTATAGTTCAATATTTAAAATCCCTTAATTATTAATGATGTTCTTAACCAAATAATTATCAAATTCTTGGAATTAAAACCAACTAAGCGCAAAAGTAATGTCCATTAGGCTTGTAAACTAATTCAAAACAACATCCCCTTGGTTCAAAACAAATACTTATTAACATAACCGAGTTAGGATTGTCCATATTGAAACTAACATAACACATGACCCATACTAGTCATAATCCGGTTCCTGACCCGACCTTGAGTCACGACACGACCACTGAACTGACTCGAGCCCACCCAAAACAGAAAAATATGACAAGTATTACACTCGTTGCGTCAAGTTTCACTACGATTTTATATCATGAATCAATAAGTATATTTAACCTCTCAACACCCGTATTCAAACCTTTCCAATCCGAACCACGCCTTGACCCGTGACTGACACGAGTCCACCATGACTCGACTGAGTCAACTCAATCTACTGAGTCGACACACGCGCAACAGTAACAACCATATACCACACGATTAATTACTAGAACTGTTTTTAAATCATCTTTTCCACTCGAAAACATTAAAACCCGATTTATTTATTCTAGTCACGTTTTCAAGCTTAAAACCTTTTGCAAAAACGTTTTCTTTTAAAACCCTAGACATCCGAATCTAGAAATCAAGATTGGAGGCGCGTGTAGGTGTTTGGATGTGATTACCTTGCATAAACGTGACCACAAGACACCGATCTATCGTTTGGGATAGGTGGTGTAAGTAGAAGAGGTCGCCGGAAAGTTGGCCGGAAAAAGATGACGGCGCCAGAACCCTAGATGGGTGGCCGGATTCTCTAGTGAGAGAAAGAGTATGTGTGTTTTGTAGTGAGAGAGTGAAGAGAGTGAAAATGAGGGAGTAGGAAGGTAGGGGTGTATTTATATTACCACAAGGGACTCATCTTGTACAAACCAAACTATAGGGGTGGTTAAGTAACTTATCACAAGGACCTATGTGAAACTTTATAAAATTTTCGTTATAATAGGTTCGGGGCTCGTTTTGACTAGAAAACGAAGGATTCGTGACACGGGAGTTACGTCATTGCTTTTAAAATATTAATTCCAATAAAAACGATATAAAATATGACTCGTATCGCAAATTAAATCAAACGTTCGCTCTAATCGACGTTTCTCCAATTACGACGCATCGAGAAATTTTCGAGTTGTCAAACAAAATAACATCATAAAAAAATGAACTATGTTGCGAAATGCAAGGTGTTTATGCGGTATGAAGATCTTGTGTGTAGTGTTTTACTCCCTTTTGACATTAATTTTTTGAGTCTTGTGCGGTACATCAAGAAAAAGTTCAAAGTTAATGATGTAAACAAGATAAGTCTAACATACAACATCGCCTCAACCACAACGAACATACTTGACGACGATGACTTGGATTTTTTCAAAAGTATAGTTGATGGGACGCAGTCAGAGGTGCAAACCATATGCATCAACCAAGTTAAAGAACCCGTTCTGGTAACACAGTCTTCTTGTTCCCCACACTTACATGTGGATCTTAATGATACGTTGTTACCTGAGCAAGATGCGAATACATGGCAACGAAACAACTTTACTCATATACCGCTGACACCCCAACCACCACCAATTGATAGCAGACTTGAAAGTAAAGATAGAGGAGTTATGAAAGTGAATGATAGATTAGATGATAAGGCAGAGTGCATATATGAGGTATCTTTGAAATGCCTAAAAGAAGGGTATGAATTTTATGTTCATAAATCGTGTACTATTAGGTACGCAGTAAAATGCGTGCAACCAAAATGCGATTGGCACATAAACTATCGTAGGATTCCAAACTGTATCCAGTTTAGAATCACTGCAATTAATGACTGTCATACATGTTCCAAAATCCAGTTCAATCCAAATCATCGAAATGCTACAGCAAAAACCCTGTCTAAATTAGTACTTCCAAAAATCACAGATGTTACACGCGTTTATAAGCCAAGGGAAGTTATCCATGATTTGAATATGGAGTTGAATATAGATGTTTCATACACAAAAGCTTGGAGGGGAAACAATTGGCAGTGGAATCAACCCAGGGCTGTCCAAAGGCATCGTTTGCGCAGTTACCCTATTACTGTCACAACCTAAAGCTCGCAAACGAGGGGACTATTACACACATTGAGACAGATGATCAAAGCCATTTTAAGAACCTTTTTATATCATTTGGTGCTGCGGTAAGCTAACTGGCTTGAATGTTTCTAAATAAAGATATGATATGTTTTCATACAAGTGTGTTGGTGAATAGGCATGGTATTTAGTTTAGCATGCGGCTGTTTAGTAGTATATCTACTACATCAACACAAAATGGAATATAAATAACTATACATACATAAAACCATGAAATAGTTACATACAACTAGTTTTTACTTGTCTCATAAAAGTTGAGCATCCTAACAAAGTATCTAACAATTTATGTTAGATAAGCACAAAAACATTCAGAATTGGATCTACGCATGATGATACTATTGTTTGTTTCACAGCGCACCTGTCAGTAGAAACATAAAACAATTTATTTGTTATTAATTTAGTTAGCAATGCATTAGAATATTATACAAAGTTGACAAAAATAAATGTTTTATGGTGATTTTACCTTGATATACAATGTTTTGTTATCCAGTATGTAATCGTATTTATATTTTACAGATTAAGAGTTTCCTATGCTATACGCGACCCTTGATCATAATCGACGCGGAACATCTTAAAGGGCCCTACGTAGGGACAAACCTGGTAGCCGTGGGAATGGACGGAAATAATCAAATTATACCGATTGCCACCGATGTTTCTAAAGGTGAGAGTGGTGAATCATGGACATGGTTTTTGACACACCTGAAAGAATCCATAGGGGAAGTTGCTAATTTGGCAATTATATCTGACAGACATCATGCAATAGCCCTAGCATGTACAAATGTTTTTCCAAATGCCTTTCACGGGTATTGTTGTCGCCGTTTGATGTTGAATACACGTATGCAAAGCGATAGCCTAAAGTGTTTATGCTGGAAGACGTGCAAAGCTTACACAAGGGAGGAATTTGCACACCTAATGTCTGAGATTCTTGCAGCATGACCGATAGCTCACAGGAAACTAGTTGCAGCAGGTTTTGAAAAATGGTCGAGGGCACATTGCCCTTCAAACAGGTACAACTACCTGACCTCAAACAGTGTGGAATTGATCAATGCTTTAACAAAGGATGTGCGCAAGATCCCAATAACGATGTTAATGGAATGGTTTAGAGGTCTTCTTCAAAAATGGTATTACGAACGGCGAGCAAAACATGCAGGTAGAGCATCTTTTGTTATTATTAGATAGTTTATTAAGCAATAATTAAGTAGTCGTATTCAGTAATGTGTCAATATGTGTAAATTTTAGATGCACCGGATGATGAGCTTACTGACTGGGCGACCGCCAAAGTGAAAGACAGAATGGAAAAAAGTGCAAACTGGAAGGTATTGGGAATACTTAAGGACAAAGTGTATGAAGTACACAACACAAAAAAAATGTTGTTGATTTGGTAAATGGTGAATGCAGTTGTCGCAAATGGAAGCTTTCAGGCATGCCTTGCGGACATGTTTTTGCCATAGGTAGATTTGTAGGCCTGACTAGTGTTAAGAAATTGGCAAAAGCTTGGTTTTATAATACAACTATTAAAGCGACGTACCAAGACATCATCTACCCATTAAAAGATATGACGTTGTGGGACACTGAAGTGAACTTAGAGGTTGTGTTGCCCCCTGTTATCGGTAAGTGTAATTCAGGCATGCCTAAAAATAAAGACCGCATACCATCTCAAGGTGAGGCGCCTAAGAGCAACTATTGTGGAAGGTGTGGCACAAAATGCCACAACCGCCTAACATGTAGAGTACCTTTGGTGAAAAGAAAAGTAAGTATTTGTTCAGCTTTACAAAAAACTTTAAGGTTATGTTGTTAACTGGCAACTAACATGTATTCGCACACTTGTGCAGAGACTGGTTGGTTACAAATGAAAGGCTAAGCCAGGTACAGCAGGTGCAAAAAAAAAAGCTCGTAAGATGGGGGAATCATCACAGTTAACTAGAAATAGCCAAAGCGAGGCAAACAGAGACCCTAATCATGGGGTGATTAATGCGGCGAATCATATTAACTCAAGTTAAACCACTGAACAACCAAGCTCGTCCGCTCCACACATGAGTCTTCTATCCAATTTCCCTACTCCAAAGAGCTTTTTAAAAGCAGGAACATGGTTTTTAATAATGCATTCACTGTCTAAGTCCTACTATAGTGTGTTTTGTTTAAGGTAAACGTTTGTGTGTATTTGGCTTTGTAATAACGGATGGATCTTAAACTATTACTTTTTTGTGTCATGCGGTTGCTAGCTGATAGGGGTCGTGCATCTGTGTGGTATGAACATGTTCATTTAATATAAAAACGCATACTATAAACGTACCAAACCATCATTCAGGTGTCGAGGACCTCCATCACAATCACTTTTCCGTTCTGTATGGCCTGCCTGTAAGTGGTTATAGAAACCCTTTTTCCACTTCATGAGACACCTTCTTGGTCAACACATGGTTCTTTTCCCTTGGCAGTCCCATTACCTGGCTTACTATCATGTACATCCTCATAAAAGAGTAGCTCTTTTCCCTTCTCGGCAGCATTTCCAGCTCGGAGTGCCACACCCTCCTCTTGCAGCCGTTTTTCAGTTCGTTGTGCACTACCCCCTTTTTCTCTGATCTCGAACCCTCTATCAGTTTTCGTTATAGACACATGGGTTGTTAGCTTCCTTCTTTTGAACGGTGTTGCACTACCGCAACGCATGCCAACGTCCTCTTCTTGCCAAACCATGTTTTTTAAATAAAATTGTGACAAAGGTTGTTGCTTGTGCAGAACGTAGAGGTCCATTGATCCAATCTCATCCGCAATGTCATACATTCGCCGAACGTCATTGTCTGTGTGCAACAAAGTTAAACCATCTTCGAGTGACTTGTTTGGTGCACCATAAAATAAAGCCATTTTTTCCCTCCAATATCAGTGAAAACATGATCAAGCACCCTTGTAAATGCACCCCTGCTGGAGCTAAAACACCAGACATCAGCAAGGCGACCACCTACATAGCCGAGTGGCTGAAATTGAAACTTCCCATAGTGGTGAACTTTAAATATGACTTCTTTGGTTTCCGCCATGTCCTATAAAACATAAATATACTAATAACAATTAGAAGCAACAACTAGACTTAAAGGGGTATACTGACCATACCTATAAAACATAAACCCTAATAACAAATTCAATAACTTTGAATTAAATAATAATTTAATAATAGAATATAAAATATAAAGCTACACAGTTATTTATATTCATATATAAATATATCAATGAATATGAACGAATAAGGTAACAAAGTACATACGGGATAATACAACAAACCTGGACTTTTTCCTAAAAAAAAGATGAAAATGACACAGATTAATTTTTGTAATCTTCAATGAAAGTGACCTAGGGTATAAAGCAGGAATGTTGATGGTCAGGACCATAAGGATAAGTGATGTGTGGGGTAAAAAAGTTTAAGTGTTTGTCATGCTAGGTCCCTCTACTTTTTACAACAAAAATAAGCTGTATGTATGTCTATATAAAGTTTTGGTTGGGCAAAAAACGATATAGTTATAAAAGCTTAAAAGGTACTTTTTGCAACTTTTATAAACTCCCCACCACCTAATTTTTCGGTCAATATTTTTCCACATTTCCACAAACTTGTTAATTAAAAACCTGTTTATCATGAGTTCCAGAACTTCAGCTACAACCCGACTAATTGGTGGCAAAGTTGAATACTTTTGCAGATGCAGTCTTCGTCTACCAGTCAAGACGTCAACAACAAGGGCAAACCCCGGGAAGCGTTTCGTAAAATGCTCTATTTGTGATGTATATCAGTTTTTGGATGATGATCTGCCTAGTGAATACTATAAAGATCTGGTGTATGGGTTCTTTGAAAAGGGGAAAAGATCGAAGAAGTCGATGGATATTGAACACTTGGTTGATACTCTTGCTTTGGACAAGTCAATCTTGGACAAAGAGTTGACTGATGCAAAGTCAAAGTTGAAGCTGTATGATAGGTTGTTTTTCATTATGTTAGGATCTTTGTTGGTTACTTGTGTTGGACTTGGTATGTTAATAGGCAAGTAATGTAATGGAATAGATATAAACGTTTAATTATATATGTAATTTACTTTTGGAGAAGTTGCAAGTTTTTATGTTCAGTGTTAAATTGTAAAGAAGGCCACGCGAAATGTTAAATTGTGACTTGTATTTTTGAACGTTGAAGAGGTTTTCATTTAATGTATATATTAATTTGCAAATATAGATAAGGTAATGTAATGAACGGATAATTGTATGGTTCAGGTTGTGTTCATTGGTTGTTTCTAGGATTGTATTACTTTTTGTTGGATAGTATGTCGAAGTTGAAACTGAAACGTAGTCAGTTGAGAAACAGGTTCTAACTGAACAGGTTTCGTTCTCATAGTTGGTTCACAAGTTATAGGTAGCTGAAGAAGCTAGAAAAGGGGAAAAGTTTCTTGGGTATGTGGTCTAGAAATATCATAAGTGATCCGTCTAGTAGTAGGTTTTTGACTATATGTAGTGTTTATCTCGTAAAATGCTTTGCGAAGGGCCCCAAACGGGAACAACAACTGCAGAACTGACCATCTGCTTCTGACGTAGACGT